>JAECXR010000041.1:1800000-2287103 GCA_018153035.1 Drosophila pseudoananassae pseudoananassae
CTGCTGATCCGATCTGGCTCCTCAATGTTTTCCCAATTTTATGATGGATACAAAGTCCTCATGTCCGTGTCCAAGTCGCTGTCCATTTCGATGTCAGTCATCCATTTGCTAATGCCATCCATTTCCATTTCGGCACTTTTGACCGTATAATCCTATAGTAAACATACCAAAAGGCACTTGAGAGCCCCCTCCTTGGGGGAAACCCCCTTAAAATTTTTGTATAAGTCCCCCAGGGCACCCCCCTGCTTGGAATTTCCACCACCTGCGACCCGCCGAAAGCACTTTGCGATCGCACTTGTCGCTGGCACTGGCGCCGGCGCCTTCAGGGTCGTCAATTTTCAGCGACATTTTGTACTCGTAGCAAAATACACAAAAACCAAAATTAAAAAATATACCAAAACAAAAAAATAGATCCGAAAAACAAGCAACAAATTTTAAAGAGAGACACGAAACACAAAAACCGAACAACAAATAAGCAAATTGTTTGGGGAAAATGATCGGCGCCAGACGGGCATAAAAACGAAACAGAATCGAAAGCCAGAAAAAATTAAGAAGTCTGCACTAAGCAAAATAATTTATAAAATAAAAAATTTAATTTAAAGAATAGCATAGAATAAATCAAGAGCTAAGGAGAATTTTTTTAGAACTTTTAAGGGCCCAAATACATAGAGACAAGTTCGCGAATAGTATGAAACTTGGGTTTTATTTAAGAAATTATGTTCCAAAACAAATATTTTCAAAATAAAATACTAAAAAACTCTTTGTTTTTTTCACTGTAACAAAGACTTATTTTAACATTAACTTATTTTGGGTTTTTAAGCTCTTTTTAATGTTTATTTTTAAGTTAAAATAAATGCGATTTACTTGATCCGCTTAAGAATATGTTCTTCTTTCGTTGCATTTACGATGTCGGACGGATATTAATTAATTCGTCTACCTCGATATCCACCTCTCCAGCCCCCAAAAGCCCCATTCCCAAATCCCCCAATTCCCTTTCCAATTCCAAATCCAATCCAAGTCAATGCCATTAATGTGGCCATAAACCGAACGTATTAACGTCTATAATTTGTCTGGGCAGAAAACGGCCCACGCTCTATATTCCCATTTCCATTTCCATTTCGAATTTCAATTTTCATCGGAATAGCCATAGTATATCCCATCTCACCCACTCCGGTTATCCATCCCACCGATCCGTATGATTCATTAAAGTCTAAAGAGCTAACTAATAGTCGAAAATTTCATTAAATTTACGCTTCTCGTTTTATTTATGAATGTTTATAAAAACCGAAAATTTCTTCTTTGTGTTATCTGCTTTTCAAGGCGAACAAAGGATATGTCTGGTGGGCTATTTTGGTTTTTAGATTTGGGTTTCCTAATACCCTATAGCTACCCTATATACTTGAGGAAAAATTACCTATTAATTAGCCTATGAAATAATTTCCTGTAGTTGTTATATCGTTTATAAAAATAATATTTAGATTTTTAAGACTACATTTTAAATGAAATTATGTTTTAAAGAAAATTGAATTTCTTAGACACATTTTACTGAATGCTTTTGGGGAAAAGGGAAAGTTTTATTCAGTTATTCTTAGAGATACTAGGCTTGGGATAATTTAGATTTTAATTTAGGTTAGGGATAATGTAGGCAATTATGGAGATAGATTTAAGTCTCGTTTAGGACGTTTATAATTAAAAGAAGGTTTTTAAATGATTTTGTTTACATATTTTATTTTTTTAAATACTTTATAACTAACAATAATATATTACACTCTATATAGGGTATAGTTTTCTCTAATGGCTTTAAACCCCAAAATGTTACGCACTGAAAGTAAAATCAAACAACAATTGACATGAAATTTCTTCTTGGCCAAAATACAGATGTGTGTATGGTGTGTATTTTTTTGTGTGTATTATTTTTTGTATACTATATAGTGTGCTTTTTGTATTTGTCGTTTCGCTTTCTTTGTGGGCTGATGCCTTTTGATTTCGCTAATCGTCTACAACAACCAGGCCCAGGGAGATGATCTAATTATTGACGCACGAATCCGCAATGGCCAACACAAACCACCAACAACAATAACAATAAAAAAAATAACAAAAAAATAAAGAAAATTGAAAATTGAAATATTGAAAAGGCAAACAAATCATTGTTGTTTTTTTTTGGATTTTTTTTGTTGGTCTAAACGAGCGATATCGAAATCATTATCCAAGTCATTAGCTCTTTAGCAACTAGTTGTTGGTTTTATTTGATTCGTTGTCATTTAGTTGTTCTTTTTATTGTTGTCGGACAAAATAGTCTAATGTATAATATATATATACTTGATTCATTCACAACCTTCAACTTTTGAACTTGACGACCTCAGAGCTAAAGTAAACAGAAATCGAGAAACGATATAACGCATTTGTCTATCAATGATTGGAAATTGGTTCATGGCTGGATTTTGGCCTTGGCAGACACTCTTTGTTATACCGCCACAAATATTTAACTTTATCTATATATTTTGGCTTAATTTTTAATTATTTGTTTGCTGTAAACAAGTCCAAGAACAAAGGGAAAACTTTTTAACTTTGAAAGGCTGTAACAGAAAGGGGGAAACTGCGGTTAAGTTCTTGAGATGTTTTAGAAAAATTGTTATTTGAAGAAGTGAGTATTTCTAATAATTAAAAGTAGTTAGACACATTATATTTAAATTCTAAAACATATCCTTATATATATCTTTGTTTTTTCAGCTTTAAAACTCTCAAAAAATTTACAATAGAAATTCCTTCTTCTCTAGGCATAATTACAGACTTGAATCATAAGTTTAAAGCACAATAAAAATTCAATTTGATATCGCGCCATGACTAACTCTATAATTCCATATAATGCCTCTATAACCAGCGATCTGCAACTCACTAATTTACATCCAACGAGTGGATGGAATTTTTGCGAAATGATTGAAACCCAATTGCCATTTGGAGGCGATGGATGGATTGGATGGATGGATGGATGGCTGGATGATTGGTTGGTTGGGTGGACGTTTCCCAGCCATTGAATGCAGTTACATTTGCTGCCTATTTGTCTCCCATTCCCGCCCCCTTATGCCACGCCCCCGTGTGCCACACTCCCCTCCCGGCCCCACTGGAGGGAGGCCCCTCTGTGGCCTTCTTTCACCTTGGATACGTGATGCCATGGCGTGATCGTGTAACAATGCGAGTGATTAGTACGCGCCGGCGTTCAAAATGCGCAATCCGCCGATGGCAGCGAACTTTACCTCTTTTTTCCTTACAATTTTTTAAGTTCTTATATTTGTACTTTTTTAATACTCTATAAAAAATGTTTTTAACAGTTTTCAAAGGGTATAATTTGCACAGACTTTAGAGACCTTCCTCTGTCTTGTAAAAAAACCTTTCTATTTATTTTAAGAGTTTAGTTTGGTTAATTATTTAAGGTTTTTTAAATTTTTATATTATCTTATACAAATGCTACAAGAAAACCTATTGCTTCTTGGAGCTTGTCGTCTTTTAAAGGGTTTTCTAAAACTACAAATCTTATATTATTTAAAAGGTTCCTTATATTTCAATTAATACTGAGCATTCAAAATTCGTTAACCCAAGATTTTTAAATTTTTTTTGTATAATTTTAATTTTTTTTAAACATTTTTTTATAGCTTTTGCAGTGGCCTTTGTTAATGCTGTCTGACTGACTGTTTGTGGCTTCGGCTTCGGCTTTTGCGGGTTGCAAGTTGCAAGTTGCTGGTGGCATGTTGCTGGTTGCTTGTTGCCGGCTGCCTGTTGCTGCTTGCATTGCAGCATGCGCCGGGCGAGCAGTGGAGTGAAATGATTTAGTGTGATTTATCTGCGAATTCCTTCTTTCAATCTCTTCTCACGCCACAAAAAACCACGGAAAGGGCCGAACTCAGTGCCTCTGGGCCTTTTGCGCCTTTTTTTGGGGGGCGCTTTTTTTTCCTGTGGAGAGATCTCGAAAAGATCTGAAAGGAGTTGGCAGGAAACAGGGGATATAACTGGGGGTTAAGCCCTGCTAAATGCGGCAGTGCCACGCCCCGAAGTGTCGACTCTTTGTTGGTGAAGGTGTTATAAGAGCGATAATAAAAAATTATAAGCTATGCCCCATAAATTGGCATTTAATAGTTGAAATTTACACTGAATTTGACAGTGTCTGGCAAAAGTCTGCGGCCACATGCACGCAAAATTATAAATTATTGCCACCTGGTCAGGTAGGTCGTTCTGCGATCCACCCGCCACCAAGATCGGTTCAGAAATTTATATGTAGGGTGGATATACATATATAGCCTATAAGTGTTTTGCGCGATTTATGAACCTTTATTATAAATAATTTTATTTAGAGTATAATTATGGAATATTTATCAAAGTTGTTCCTTTTTTCTTTAATTTAAAATCTGTATGTTTATGATTCTATTTATAAATATTTTATTAAAGCCTCCTCCACTTGTTAAATGCCTTAAATTATCTTATCTTCTTGAGTAAATAATAAAAACTAAGACCTCACGCCCTCAATTTATAACAAATACTTTTTTCTTTGATTAACAATTATATTTTATTTATAGTTTTTAAGTTTTTAAATAAATAACAATCAAGGAAGCTTAAAGAGTTAAATAAATTGGTTGTTATAAATAATTATATTTTATTAATTAGGATTTTAATTTTTAGACGACTTTTAGAAGTACTTTTATTAGTCTTATTTTATTGAAACACATAGTACTCTGGTATCGCCTTATTTTTATGGCAGATCTTATCAGTTGCCCCGACTTTTGGCAATTTTATCTGATTCATTATCATCTTGAATCAGTCTCCATTATAAACCAGGAACAAAATTATTATCTGATACTGCAATTCTGGTGCAATTTCTGGTAATTTTTTATCATTATTTTTTTGCTCCACTTTTGAAAAGGCGGTTTCATTTATTTTCCCCCGAATATAATATATATATATAGCATTTTTTGGGGGGTTTTCTTCTCTGTTATCGGAAGATTTTTTGATGTTTATCTTGTTTATGACTGACCATCAAAGTTTTAACACATTTTTCGGCCCTGTTTGTTCTTGATTTGGTTTATTTGCCTTCGCGGGTCGGGTTTTTCATTATTTGGTTTTTGGTTTCTTTTCATTTTTGTACGGTGGGGTTTGTTTTTTGGTTTTCTTCTTTTTGGTTAGTGTTTGGCTATTAGCACGGCATTCGCTAATAGAGTACTTAGAGCCGATTACTGGGACAGGGGGACAGGTAAAGGCCCCGTTGGTTAAGGCCCAGTTAATCGCACGGCGACCAGTGACATGATCAGCGGGTTTTTTACTTTTCTTGGTTGGTTGGTTGGTGTTCAGCCTTCGTTAAGGGCCTTCCAGTTATGCACTGAGAAAAAAATTATAAAAATGAGAGTAGTTTAGAGGTGGAGTATACTTTGTATTTTTTTGGTGTTTTTTCATTTTAATTTTGTCTAAAAAATTGGCGAAAAAGTAAAGACGCTAATTCTAATTTTCTTCTCCAATTATTTCTCTCAGTGCCTTGCAGATCCGACGATTTGTTGTGTCAGACAGTCAGGCAAGTGAAGTGAAGTGAAGTGGAGTGCATGTTGCTGGATGTATTAAAATTCCAACAATTAGGGAACATTTCACATGCCTTTCTAATAGCCAACAACGTGCTTGCCAACCCAGAGGGGATCTCTGGGCCCGCGAACTGGGGAAAGGGGGTCCAGGGCGGGTGTGTTGTTAGAGGGGGGCAAGAGACAAGAGGCATGGGTGTGTGGGGTGTGGCGTGGATTTTTTTTGGGGGTGGTGGGGCAGTGGAGTGTTCACCGAGTGTGTGTGTGCACTGAGATGCAACAAGTTGATAGCCACATCTAGTCAAACCGCTTTGCTGTTCACTCACTATGCAATTTTGAAGCGGAAAAAAAAGGAGCAACTCCATGAAGCAACAAAGGAACACCAACAACACCAGCAAAAACTACAACAAAAACAACTACAGCATTACAACAACAAGCAAACTGGAAGCAGAACAACAGCATGTTGGCATGTCAATAATCTTGTACAAGTCGACTTTGAGGGGACGGGGATGCACTTGAAAAAAATAAGCGACATTTCTGAAGACTGAAAGTAGGAGGTATATTTCGGAAGGAGGACCAGAAAGACGGACATACGGAGAGAGCGGACTAAGGCCTGGAAGGTCTCATAGTCTAAATATTTCTAGATATTTGCATTATTTTTCCTCAGTGTTGAAATAGCTTGAAAGATGCATTCATGGTCGAGGGGGAAAGCAATAGCCATGCCAATAGCAACAGCAAAAGCAAAAGTGGCAACAAAATCCAGACTAGTTGCTAGTTGCGAGACTGACTGACTGACTGACAGACTCTGGTCTTCTCCACAAGATTCTCCCAAGCAGATACTTCTTCAAGCCTCTTCATTGGGATGCCCTGGTATCCTATCCCAGAGACAATAAATCCAATTCCCATTCTGATTTCAGTTTAAATTCATACGTGACTTGGCACTTCCGTTTTTCCACTTTCCCACATTTTCCAATCGAAATTCAGTTGAAATCGAAATCCGATTTGCGGCATTCATTGTCGATCCGTCAATTATATTCGCACTCTCCCACACTCGCACATCAGGGGTTTTCCTTCGGATTCTCCTTGTGTGTGTCACGCATTGGTTACAGCCATTGGTACACCCACAAGCGGACACACGGACAGGCGAACACACGGACAGAGCGGACAAACGAACGTGATCTGTACAGTGGGCACGCACACTCCAGTGACAACAATAGAATTCCTTTTTTTATTATTTTTCACCTCATACTCACCTCGAAAATGTTTATAGAGCTATGAATCTTTAGAAACATTTATAGAAATGACCTAAAAAATACGAAAGATTTAAGGAATTAAACAAAATATTTAAAATGTAAAGCTTTGTTTGCTTTCAGAAACTTTTTAGAATAAAAACTTATTTATTCATTCGTTTTTAAGGCCTTAAAAAATACATTTTTTAATCAAAACTCTTAAATAATTTACCTAAAAAGGAAGATGTTCTTTGAGGTATCTTTAATACCCAAATAGAGAAAGGACCATGTCTTTCAGAAATATATATTTTTTATTGGATAAAAAATATGTTTTCTTTCCAAAAATAAGGGTTTCTAGGTTTCGAAATAAATAAAATACTTTCCAAACATTTTAAAAAGCTTTATAGTTAAATTAAAGCAAAAACCAACCATCGAAGGCCTTGTGTCGTGTGTGTTTGACAAGATCTTTGCCCCTGGTTTTTGGGCTTTAATTTTTCCATGGCAGCGAGACATTTTGGGACGTGGCCAGCAAAGTGACGTGAAGGTGGCCAAAAGCAGAGGTGGCCAAATGCCCCACCGCCAGCATGATGTCCCCCCGATACCCCAAAGCAATGAAAACCACTGAAAACCACCGAAAGCCACTGAAAGCAGCCAACTGACAGTGTCCCTCGCACGTTCCACGCTCCATTGACAGAAAACAAATTTGCATTTGCCCAGTCAGTTGTATATGCTACATAGACAAATATATACTATATTATATTCAAAGAAAAATATCTGTTTGTATGTATAGAGCGTGCATAAAAAATACATTAGGAAAAGTGCGAAGGGAGTGTGGCAAACATTTCTCATCGCTTTTCGCTTTCTGGCCAAGTTAATCACTGGCCAAGAATTCCATTTGCCATTAGGAAAGGTCGCAAATGATTCGCAAATTATACTCTTTATTTTTTTTCGGCGGTTTGTTTTTAGTTCTTAATCCCAAGATTATGTTCTGAGTCAAGCACTAGAGTATGGCAACATAAATCTTTAATAAATAATATATATTTCTTTAGTAGTAGTAGCTATTACTCATATCAAGTGTGTTTTTTTATGTTTTGAATGTGAAAATTGCCAACTCTTTGATATTTAACTAAAATTCTTTTCAATTTGGCAATGAAACTTGTTCGGAGGCTGAGCAAGTGTTTTGCGGGCATTACGTATACGCCGCATTGGTTCTGTCACAAAAACCGAATATTACGCATACGCCGTGTGAACTAGAATTCGAAAAACACATAAATAATTGCCCAACAATTTGCGCTGTCTGCGATTTTTAGTGATTTCACTGATTGGGCCATCTTTTCGCTTTTATCTTGATTTTCTCTAGACTATTTCTTTTTTTTTTGTTCATTTTGTATTTAAATTCAGTTTGTATCTTTGTATCTATGTATCTTTTTGTATCATTGTATTTTCTCGTTTGGTGTTCGGGGGTTGTCGGTTTGGTTTTGTTCTGGTTCTGTTATCTTGATGATATATCCGCGGCTCCCTCTACAGTGCCCATTGTCTTAATTATCTGCGGATTTCGTACTCATACCGTGACTATCTATTGCCGCCGCCGCTGCCGAAATGACTTGACTCATCGCCGTCATCACCCCGATTCGCCTCTAGATTTTTTGGCGGCTCTACCCGAATGCCTTCCTATTGAAATCCCCAGCCGCAGCCGCAGACCCATCCTCAGCCTCGGCCACATCCTCCTCATCCTCAATCTCATCCTCGTCCGCGTTTCACATTCCCAATTCCCAGCGGTATCATCACTATCATCATCTAAGCACAGAAAAAAATGTTTGGAACTCTTATTTGTAATAAAATTGTAATTGATTAATATTATAAATAATTTCTATATATTTAATGTATTTTTTAATCCTGTAATATTATTTAAAACAAACCTGAAAACTTGCTTAACAAAAAAGGAGGAAAATAGGAATACAAATATTTCTGCATACTTTTGAACTTGAATACATTTTTAAATATTAAAAAAAATGTCTTGACATTTTATGAATATTTTTTTTGGAAGTTCTAAGCATTTTTTTCTGTGTATTCCACAGTCGACGTCACCGTCCCGCTTATTTTGTTTGCTCTCTCGCAAGATCACGCGCCTCTGTGCGAGATCGTTGATAAAATTCTATTTTTTTCCCAGACAGACTGTATTATTTTTTGTTTTTATATCTTAAGCACATTATATATTTATATTATTTAATTAATTTATTAAATAATTCACCAAAGATTAAAAGGAATAAAGGCTAAAACTTTGTTGGCAATAGAACTTCGTCAGAAAGTGTAATTATTTCATCAAATTTATTAACAAAAGCCTAACAAACTATTTCATAGCATCGAGTTTATGTATATGTATCTATAGTTTTAGGTGTATATATTTTATTTATATATTGTTTATCTATATACCTATTCTTTGTTTATGTCTCTAACTAAAACCCCGTCCCTCACGTGCCTTTGTGTTTATGATCGCGTGCTGTTTGCGTTCTTTGTTTGTTTCTTTGGTCTGCTTGTTTGCTTACCTTGCCTGCCAACTTGTTTGCCAATCCACAGAAAATGGCCAGAAGGGGTTTCTCGACCAAACCCGGTGCGATCTGTTAAGATATATATTAGTAAACTAGTCCACTACTAGATTGAGAGGCTCTAATTGCAGATGATTTGGCGCTGAGCTTTACTCCCATCTCGTGTCACATCATAAAACTTGGCCAAAACACATCCCAAAAACTTGCTAAACAGCTACTATCTATGGCCTCGAATTGGCCTAATTTATATAATTTTTAGCCCAGATATTTGCTTAGTATTTAACTGTAAGTTGTGCGATTGCCCAATTTGGCTGGAAAACATCTCAGGTAGCCGAGATAAAGTGGCACTACCTTTTGCCAGCTTCTCTATTGCCAATTCTCTATTTACCAATCACGTAGCCGCAATTGTTTAGACCAAAAGTCGGGACTGGGACTTCGTGACAGAATTGAATTGAAAGGGAAACCAGAATGTACAAATGCAGGCATGCCCATCCGAATGCACGGATATGTCTCCGATTATACACCTATATACCACACCATATATACATTTATTTACACACATTCCAAGCTGTTGAAAATGTTCTGCAAACTTTTAGCGAATTTCTATTTTTAGCGGTAAAGTAACACCCGCATTACCAAAATAAATATTCAGGCTAACTCTGTCAGTTTTCAGACTTGATATTTTTGATGGATCACTCACTCGAAAAATAGCAGAAATATTCGAAATATTTGAACAAATATTCACGCAGCACCGGTCTCGGATTTCGTAGAGTTTTTCCAGATCGATTTCAAACCATCGAATATCCAATCGAACACGGCCTGTCCTAGGTTAGTGCCCACTGTACGCGATCTGGCACAGTGGGTGGGGTTGCATGCCTCACTGATTATTTTCAGGGGGTGCTGGCTGGTACTGGAGCTTCTGCTGGAACTCACAAAAAAGCTCTATAAACACTTGGCTACAGAAAGAGAAATAAAAATATAATATAAATAAAAATATATAAATATTAAAAGACCCGATATCATATTTTATCTCAGAACATATTCTTTAAAAATGTACTATACCTCCACCCCAAATATGAAATTATCTTTTCCTGCAATTACTCGATAAATATCGATTATTTCGATTTCTTAAAATACGATTTCCTAATACTCTCAAATTCTAAGTTCAAGCATAAGCTCTTGCAGTGTTTTAAGATCCTATTCGAGGAGATATTGGCGCATTCCTTCACGAATTCGTAGACAGAGTGAAATATCTTGGGAAATATCTTTTTATGGATATATCGACCGTCGACAGATCAGCTGTCCGTCGTCTATTTTGCGCCCATCCAGAGAGAGTGAGAGAGAGAGAGTGGGTGGTGGGGTGAATGGGGTAGGTGGGGTTATGGGGCAGCTTTGGGGGGCGGCTGGGCGACTGACATAGAGAGAGAGAGCGCGCTGGTGGAGAGGGAGAGAGCGCCAACTGTTGCTAACTGTATTGTCGCACACTTTTGTGTCGCTGTCTCTGTCCCATGCCTCTATCTTTCTATCTATTTATCTATCTATCTCTATTTCCATCTCTATTTGTATCTGTAGCCGTGTATCCAAGTGTCTGAATCTGTATTTGTATCTGTATCTCGGTGCTAAAGCAGCGGACAGAAAACTTCAGTTTGTCAAAGATCGCGACGACCGAACGAACGCCGCTGAAAGAAACGCGCGCGCGCTTAAAAACGAAAGAAAACAAAACGAAACGCGACCGAAAACGCGGCCAGCAGTATGTCCTGTTTCCTAACCCAACTTCGATTCCCAAAACTATCGATATCGATAACTGGGCGGTAAAAGAACGAAGATCGAAGCGAGCGCGCGCGCGTGTTCAGCGACGCCACTGAAAGAAAAAGTTTATTTAAAAAACTAAACGAAAACGAAACGAAATTGTTAAACATTTTTCATCATAAATAGTTTTTCTATTTTTTTTTAATGTGAAATGTACGTGCCATTCAAATGTGTATGTATTCTAGATGTGTGTGTGTGTGTGTTGGGAGCGGGGTGCGGAGGGGTAGGGCTATTTGTGGGGCAATTACAGGCGCAGTTATTGGTTTTTAATGGAAACTCAAATTGCCATTTTGAATAATGTGCCACAAAATAAGGAAAAAAAACAGTGTCAGATGGCAAATCGGAAATTATGCTTTATACTTATGATTATTGGTTATGGAAATTGCAGCCTAAGTCGCCATTAAGATTCATATAAGTATATAGGAATACGAAGACAGTGTGTTACAAAAATATAAGGACAAAAAAACAAGTGTATTTTTTAAGAAAATATAAAAGTTAGAACTAAAGAAGGTTATAGAACTTTATTAATATATATAATTTATAATTTTTAAGAATAATTTCCAAACCTTTAAATACCTTTATGAAACGCACTGTACCACGTTGCATTTGTCTTGAAAGCTCAACACCCTTGATTGCCGTTCTGTCACTTTCGGTTTTTTTTTTTATGATCGCATTCAAGTGGAATGTCATCGGATTGGCCAATTTTAATTTTAATTCCAATCCGATTTGATATTGATTCGATATCGGCATACCTTAGCCGGGACACACGCCCACAAAAAATAAATAAATAAAAAATAAAAATGAGACAATTACCCGGGAATGGGGATTGATTTCTTTTATTACAGTGTTTAGACCCCATATATCCGACGCCAAAAGGGCGACCTAAAATAAAATCGAATGACAATCGATTCAAGAGGGGGTATGGAGGGACAGATCGATCGATCGATCTGCTGAATGATGAAATTTTCTAAACAATTCAAAAGCAAAACTAAAATCAAAAGCAAAAGTAACACAAATAGCAAAAGCAAAAAAAAAATAAAATAAAACGAAACATTTACAATTCCAATCGAACGGCAATTGTTGGTGACTTGCAGCATGATTCAAATATTGAGGGCGTGCCAGAAGAGGGCGGGGCAGGTAGCAGGCAGCAGGGACTGGGAGACGTGTCGCGGAAATAGGGCGGAAAGGTGGCGGCATGGGGCGGCCAAGTACTCGGTATCATAGATCGATCGAGTCGATGACGCAGCCAAGCATTCTTGAGCGTTGGAAATTGTTATAAATAGAGAGAAATAGGAGAAAAAAGGTTAGAGAGTTTATATCTAAGAGAGAAATACATACAACTTAAAAATTGTAAGTTTTTTTTTAAATTACTTTCCCCAAAAATATAGTTTATTATATAGTCACTAGTCACTAGTCACTAGTCTATATTCCTTCAGATAAGTAGAAACTCTTTCAAAAGTTCTCTTAACCAAACACACTTAATAAGTCAATTATTTTCAAGCTAGAAAAAAGTAAGCTGTTTTTAGCCAAGTTAAGTGGCCGCAAAAGCAAAAAAAACTATAAACTATAAAAATTGATTCCATCAACTGATCAAACAATATATCGCCGGATCAGTCGATCGCTGGATTGTGAGCTCAAGACCTCGGCTAAAAGTTAAAAGCCAAACGGCTTTTGGCCAGGTTAGCTGGCCACAACTGTTTTACTGCCACTTTACTTGCCGTTGTCTGGCAAACAAAAAAAAGGAAAAGCGAAAAAAAATAAAATTAAAATAAATAAATAAAAAATAAAAAACAAAAAGCCCTATGCGACGGGCACACATGACGTATACGTGATATTTTTGGCTTGAGAGAAAAAAAAACAACAAAAATAGGAATCTCTGTTGCCAGGTTGGCAGTTGGCTTAGTCAGCTTATAAATAATGGAATTTCTATTTGGGATTTCAGTCAGAGAGTACTCTGTGAACTTTCATTGGAAAATTACTTAATCGAAAATGGTAGGGAATGGTACGGGGGAATTACTTGGAGAAAACTTTGAAAGGTAAATAGTTGTAGTCATGGCCAAGTTTTTTCCACACGAAATCTCAAATGATTGAACCTTCAGACTTTTTCAGAATGACCATCAAATCAATTCCATTTGACGAATAGTGCATAAATGTGAGATATTTATGTAAGATCGGTTTGTCACTTAAATGCTTCTGTTCCCCCACTTGATATTTGCTATTTGCCATTTAAATGAATTGCGAACAATTTCGATGTGGTGGCAAGTTGCTTTGATTGGCTTCTAATTTATGATTGACAGTTACAAAAGTCTCGAAACGACCAAAACTCAATGAGCGGTGGTGCCACACAGCACCGAGACAGCTGCAACAATTGAGCCTACCGCAAGAGTTTGAAAAACAGGCGACGTTTGAGAAGGGTACACTGTAAAGATAATATTTATAAAATGTAATAAAATAGTTTTAAGCCTTGAATGCTTATAATAGAATTTTCTCTCAGTGCCTCTGTAGACCTTAAAGTTAGATATCGGCTTAGCTCACGGTTGTCAATCAAGCTATTAAATAATTTACAAACACACACAATGCGCCTAGAGACTTGTAGAGACGAGGGGCCCAGAATCGAATTTATGAACTAACGTCTTGATTTACGTAGTCTTCGCTGGTTGAATGCGGTTTGAAGCTTTGACACCTTGACGGGCATTGTCAAAGAGTTTCACACTCAGTACTCGAAACACTCACACACGAGCACACGCCACACACACTCGACTTGCTGGCTACTGTTCTATCGGATTACGCGGCGTATGCGCAATGCCCCAAGCTAAAAAATAATACAACAAAAAATCGAATCGAATCGAATATCGAACAACAACAAATGCACTTTATCAGATAGTCACCCAATCAGACAGTCAGTTGGCCAGTTAGTCACTCCGTCATTTAGTCAGTTAATCATTTAGTGAGCTCCCCCCCTACACAAGAAAAGTTGTCTGCCCGATATGGGCCACGTTGTGGGTCTGTAAACAAAACACGGATACGCTTTGAAGCACTGACATAACCGAGTTGAAATTTCCACTGATAAGCCAACCACTAACGTAAATGCATTTGCCAACAGTGGCATAATATATATTTGCCAATGACCCTCGATGATGGAAAAAGGTGAAAATTAAACCAAATTTACACCAACAATGGGGATTTGTTGGAATAAGCTTAGAAAACTTAAGCAAGAAGCTTTCAAATTAATTTTCTATTTAATTTAATTCCAAATGTCCTAAAAGAGTGCACCAACAAGTATAACAACGCTTACATCAACACTTACACCAATAAGGAATATAGTTAGACAAAGCTAAGAAAATGTATGGAACAAGTACTCCCAGCCCTACACCAACAAATCCATTGAATGTCCATGGCATATATTAAAGAATATCACTAGAATATATAGTTCATTTCCATTCATGTTAGTACATTTGTACCGGAATTAAATCATGGACGGAAAACAAATGAAAATCCCTTGCACACTTTTTGTACAAATAATTCCCCAAGCTTTTCTTCTGACACACAAATCATATTTTTCACTTTTCCACCAACTGTATACAGATATTGTTCAGATACATATACTATGTAGTGTGTATATATTGTAGAATCTATATGAACATAAATATGCTGTGTGTGTCATGTTGGTGCTATGCTACCGACGTTGACGTTGACGCCGACAGAGACTAGCGACAGCGAACAGCGCTGTCAACGTCAACGTCGACGGCGCTCGCTAAAACTACATAAATCAAAGGAAAAGCATTTTTCTGTTTTCTGATCGTCTAGCAGAAATTTTGTTTTTTTTTTCTTTTTGTTTTTGGTTCATTTCTATTTTCTTAATTTTTATATTGTTGTTGTTGTGTTTGTTATTGTTGGTGATTGTTGATTGGTGTCGTTGGTGTTTTTGTTGGTATTGTTGGCATTTTGTACGCATGTTTCAGGCATTTAACAATTTTTTTTTGGCCATATAGACAAGAGACAGATATCGTTCATGCACACAGAAAAATGTATATAGATTTCGGCTTTTTTTGTGTTTTTTTTTTGCGGCGGGGCCGTGAGGCCAAAACATTTATAGGAATATTTCAAATTGCAGACGACGACACTAGGCAGCGCATTAAATGAGGTTGACAAAAAAAAAATAAAGAGAAAAGAACCTAAATAAATAATAAACAGGGAAGAATATTAATAACTTGTATTATTACTTAATTCTAGTTTATAAAAACCCTAAGAAATAATCCACATTTTACCCCAAAAAACAATCAAAATGAAAAATGCAGCCATTAAGACACAAAAATATATTTTGTTGCCGTGTCTATTGTTAATGTTTTTGTTTCTATTTTTATAGAAATTATTTCATAAACCTTACACATTATATTCATATATTTGGCTTTTAATAAACCGAAAACTATTTTAATTTGTTTTATTTTTAATTCGAATGTGACAGAAATGATTGTTAACGATATCGCCAGAATTTTATTAGAGAATACATATTGGTTTGTCTGGCGCCGTCCTCTTGTTGATAAAATGAAATCGAAATCGAAATAAAAACTTTGAAATTCTAAATTCAAGCGAAGGCAAACAAATTAATTAACTAAATCTCTTCGCAAAACCACAAAAATTTGGTCACTTAACTTACTTATAGACTCTCATTCTTATGTCTTGTTTTTTCTATTTTTTATTTATTTATTTCTTTCATAAGTTCGCAGTTCCAATTCGAATTTTTCAGTTTGTCATATTTTCTCACATTATTTATTAGCAATACTTAATATATGGTTCATTTTTTTTGGGTTTCTGTTCTGGTTTTTTAATTGCGCTCACACGTGCCGGGGACTCAGCGCCAAGAATATTTATTATATTATTGCCATGATACATACATATATGGAATGTTTCGGCCATAAAGGGATTTCTTTTCGACCAAAGGAAGAGATCTAGAAGACTTGGCATTACCACAAGGAATTCCTTATTAAATTTGGGCCTTGGCTTCTTGCATTCCACATTTCATGACTTTGTTGTGTGCTTTTTTAATGTATTTCTTTTTATATTTTTAAAAGGAATTCTTAAGCAGGAATTTCCATTAGCTTGGCATATTTTTACCAAGATATTTGAGGGCTTAATTTTGAGCTCAAGGATTAGTATTTGATCTCAAAAGTTAATCATATGAGGCTTGTGGTTATTTTTTGGATTACTCTAAAGACGGTTAGGCAAAAGTAAAGGATCTGTAAGGATATGTAGTATTCTTAACTCGGAGAACTGAGTCCTAAGCATCTTTAGTATTTATATTTGATTGATGCTTTTATAAAATGTGTATGTTCAAGGACTTTCGGAGTAGAAACTATTACAGAGAAAAGGAAATTCCCGACCCATAAATACGATAAAATAATTGAAACTAGTTTTATAATTGTATTTATTTAAAACCCAATCCTGTCAGACTGCCTGGCTTGCTTTTCTAGGATTGGACCAAAGGGTTTCTTCAAAAATAAAACAAGGGAGAGGGAGATAGAGGTCCTGGAAATGGGAAAGTATGAGCAGGTAGCTTGGAATATGGCCCAGATCACGCCCACACTGGCCACGCAACATTACAAGGATCTCATACTGTATACAATATGTATTTTTATAAAAATGCATCCAACAAAAAATACCTCAGTGCCAAATTTAAAATTATTCCATCCTTAAATTACAAGTTTTATTATTTTATTGTTTTTTTTATTTAAATTTTGAAACCAAAAGTGCAAGTCTCTGAGGTAGGCTCTCAACATGTTGCTGGCAGATCTGTAGCAACAACATGTCAGCAGAGTTTTGAGCCAACATTTTGGTGCAGCAGCAGCAGCCGCCGGCGTCAGCAGCGACGTCGTCGACGACTGCAGCCGCTGCTGACGGCAGGCAGGCCGAAGAAAATTGCATGAGCAGCCGAAGATAAACCGAAGCGATCGATCCGATCGGAAACTTTGTTGCCAGCCAGCTAGCCAGCCCTCTCTCGGTGCTGCCTGCGTTTCTTTCGCTGCCGGCGTCGACGTCGGCGTTAGCTGCGCTGCCTGTTGGGCCGACTTTTAGTTTATTTATTCCGCCGCCCGACTTGTGTGTTGGACATTATTTTACCAAACGTTCGCAACACCACACACACACAAACACACACACCCACAAACACAAACACAAGCACATACATATATATATACATATATCCGCTATAGAAAGAGAGAGTCGGAAAAGAGAGCGCGGCGCAGCAGCCGAACCGCACCGCAATCGCACCGCATATACACGGGCGGTTTTAACCGCGAGCTATCTAGTAGATAAACAGTCGCCGACTCGCCGACACAACTGAACTGAACTGAAACAGAAAAAGAAAATAAAATACAAATTAACAAAAAATAAAACACAAAATAAAACAATTTATAACGCCGAACTGAAAACGAAATCAAGTAAAATATATGTTGAGCCAAGTCTATATATATATAAAGCCTTAAGTCCAAAACCAAATCGAGATTCGAGATTCACAGAAAACGTTCCGTTTGACTAGCGAAGAGAAGAGCTTAAAGATACAAAGATACAAAAAAAAGATACTCAGTGCGAAAAAAAGTGTAACTGAAACAAGTCTCTAACGAACGAAACTCTACGTCTTCATTATAAATATTATTATTTTTTTGTATTGTTAGAGAGCGAAATTTATGCAAAAAATAAAAAATAAACAAAAAAGATCGCATAGAAAATAGAAAACGGCATTATATAGAAAATATATAGAAATCCAAATCGGGGCGCGAAACTTGCGTGTGTTATCTAATCTCGAAGAGAAATACAAGAACAAAACATCAAGTAGTGCTCTGCTCGTTCGATCGGATCGGGATCGGTAACGGAATCTACTACTATATAGTAAATAAAAAATAATAATAATATATATACACATATATATTATTTAAACAACAACAACCAACATATAGAAACGAGAATCGCGAGTGTGTGTCTGTGGCCGACCTTTGTTTTATTTATTTTTTTTGTGACTGTGAAAACGTGCTGGGAAGCCGGGCTAAAAGTCAATCTATATAAGAAAGAAAAATACAATAACAACAACAAATATACATAAATAAATTCTAAGCCAGAGAAAATGGCCAAGAAGCAGCAGCAAAAGCCACAAAAGCAACGGAAATGGTCGAGTGCCGTCGGCGGAAGTGAGACTTTGGCAACTGCCACCGGAACAGTAATGCTTCTGGACAGAAGCCAATGCCACGCCCACTTAAAAGATGACACCACCACCACCGCCTTTTACACCTGCTCCACCACCACCACCACCAATAACAACAATTGCAACACCAAAAACATCATCCACAACAACAACACGAACAACTTGCAACATCACAGAAATATGGAAAAAGTACGTTTGCCAGTTATGATCTGCCACCTGCGCCATCTGATCGCCGTTGCCGGCCTGCTCCTCCTCCTGGTGGCAGTGGGCGGGGCTGAGGGGGCGGCGACACGCCCCCTCATGTTCGAGGAGTCCGATACGGGCAGGCGCAGCAACCGTCCGGCGGGTAAGTGTCACCACCAAACCATTCAATATCGTATGTCGTTTTAAGCTTCTTTTAAGTCAACAATCGAGGTCGCACAAATAGTAAATATTCTATGAAATAGTTCTCATAAACACTGATTTCCTCTAAAAGTTCCATAAGCCAGTATTTCCGTTCTAAATTCCCTTTAAATTCCATAAACAATGATTGGGTTTTCGTTAAAAGGTTTATAAGGCTTGATTTTCATAGGAATTCTGGGGAAATTTGTAGGCATCTTGGGGGAATAGTTAGACAGTCTCTTAAATATTTTCCAAGGGTTTTAAATAAATCAACTATTAAAATATAAAATCTTAAATATCACACCCCAATTTATGATTTTCCCCTTGTAAAATATTTAGTCAGAAAAATAATTCTTTGACCTGCCATTGCTGTTCGATTGCATAAGTTGCACTTCGCATTGCGCATACGCCGTGTCGGCCAATGGCGTCTGTCGAGAGGGAGGGTAGCGGGGAAATCCCTATGCACCACCACCACCAGTGCTACCAGTGCTGCACCACCAATATGGTGGCAGGTAGAGAATCCCAAGGCGGGACCTGCTCGCACCCCTAATCCCTCTGGAGAAGGGATGCCTTTGCTTGGGATATTCCCAGCCTATTATATTGGTTTTTTTTTTATTGTGCAGACTAATCCGGAAAACGGGAATTCCCTTCCGTTTACTGCCTGCCGGTCTGTCCTCAGACTCTAGGGAGACTCTATAGAGAGGAAAGATACAGAACAGAATCTGAAAGATACTAAGATACAGATACCAATTGCAATTTGTTGCAACTCACACGCTTGATTAGTTGCACATTTCCTGTTTGGGAAACAAACACATAGATGGACTTTGCAGGCTATACTTAATGGTGTATGTAGATATAGTATAGATCTTTATAGTATGGATCTTTATACTATTATGTTTCCATTTCCATTTTCTTGATGGTGCTGCCACCGCTACTGTTGTTGCATTTTCAATTAGAAACAGATTGCGGTTTAGTTTGCAACCAACTTTGACTTTGAAACGTTACTCGTTTTACATTACCCTCTCTTTCTTTCTCTCTCTCTCTCTCTTTCTTTATTATTATTAATTTTTTTAATGATGATCTAGCCTATAAAGCTATATAGAGGGGCTCTGTTATAATCACAGTTGAGGCCTCTTCGGTATAATTGGCTATTTGCAGTAAGAAGGCCCAAAACTCATTTCCCGTTTCTCGTCGGAAATCGTAGATGGCACACTTTAACGCCCACATTGATGCCCGAATGCATCCTACCTGGTAATCTGGATACTATCGTGGTACTCTGGGGGATACACTCCACCCACTCCGAAAAAATATACAAAGTCTATGGCATAATTTAGTCGTTATATTGGCTGCGAGACACACTTATCCGCTGTTTGGTTTTCGTTTTTTAATGAATGAATGACGACAAAAAAACAGCCACAACACACTACCATAACAGTTGCCTTTTATTTTTATTTATTACTATTATTATTACCATTTTTTGTTGTTTTTTTGAGGAGACTAATCAAACGTCAAAGACCACGCAAAAATACCAAAAAAAAGCAGCAATCCCAACAAACTTGCCAGCCAATTCGTTTTGTTCATTTCGCATTTAATTTAACTGATTAACAAGCTGACCGACCCTCATGTCCCCGCCCCTGGCCACCACCTTCTTCGCGGCCTAAACCCCCCCATTCGCCCTCCCTCCAACAACTTGGCCCCCCTTTTCGGCCCACATTGCCGCCATTCGTCAGCATAATTCATTTATTCAACTGTCTGCCGCCCAGTTAGGTGTTAAAAAGTTGTTAACTTATTTTTAATGAATGCGTGTAAAAAACACAACACACACTGCCACAGTCGTCTTGAGACGTTGGAAAAAAATCCAAAAAAAGGCAATGAAATATAAAGAAACAAAAACAAAAATACAAAAAAAAAGATCAAGATGTGCCTACGTAGAGCAACCTCAACAAGCCGCCGGCAACGGCAAAATCGTTTCGTTTTGGTTTTGGTTTTTGGTTTGGGGATCTCTCGGATCTCTCGAATCTCTCGGCAAACATATCATGATCAGTGGCAGAAAACGTAGAGCCAAGAATAAGGGGGTGTAGCCGGGCAAAGAGGGGGGTTACGGGGGCCGAACAGGGTATACAGCTATTAAAGATCAAAAACCGAACCAAATGATACCCTAAGAATAGGAATTTTTAGAATAGCAATTTGTGGAATGTCTTTTTTATAAAAAGTTTGGCTTAAATTTAGTTTAAAAAAAAGATAGTTTCCATCCCATATTATTGCTTTCATTATTTTATTCTTCACGTTCAGCCAAGACGCTCTATGTTAGGGCATTTCCCCCCAAAACGAAACACGTTAAGACCAAAGCCAAAGACTGCCTGACGTTTGTTTGGGGCCGTGTATGTCTGCGACAGCCACCCGAAATCGAAATGAGCCACCGCCATCGTATGTCCGCCAGTCCGCCAGTCCGGCAGTCCGTTTGTCCGTCGACGTTGTCAGTTGCATGTCAGCCACTCGAATCTTGTATAAAAAGGGGATACGACGAGCTGGCTAAAAAATCAGGGGAGAGCCAAACGAAATGCAACCAATTTGTTGCATTTGCCACACAGACGAACAGGAGACGTGTGGGCAGAGGAAGCACTTAATGCCCACAAGGTGTCAAATTGCAGCAAACTCCGCTTCGCCCACCAAAAAAAAAAAAATAAGAAACACACACCATAATCTATCTATGTGTGTATATAAACAAAAAGTGTGTGTGTGCGTCTGGCGTAAATTAATTTGGCCAAGAGCGTAGGCAAAGTAGATACGATACGATCTCATTGAATCGAATCCGTAGGCTCCACGCCGTTTCCGTTCCAATGAATGAAGTTGCAATTTGATTGGACTAACTAACCAAGAGGCGAAGAAAAAAACCTATATATTATAACGATGGTAGATTTCTTTTAGCTTCTTTTCTGTGTGATGGGCGCCATCCATCTGCAACTGCATCATTCTGTGGCATTTGCCATGCCGCATTCTTGCCATGCATTAATTATCAAGTCGCAATCAGCGTTACAGTCCCCCCAGCTCTCTATTATTTTTTTTACTAAATTGTGAGATGCATTTGTACGCATCATCTAAATTGTGGATCTCTGATAGCTCGACAGGCGGCTGAAAGGCTCCAACAGAGGCCAAGCATTAATTTGCTGGGTTTGAAGGGTTATTTCATAGAAGCAATGGCTTTGAATGGGTGTGGTTGTTATGGGTTTCAACAACATTTCACCAACCATTTTTACCCACATTTTCCCACTATTTTGTTAAATACCAAAATATATAGAATAATTTTCGAATTATATTCAAAATAGCTGACAATTTTCGGATGAAAACAAACCACTTTGTAATTGGGCATGCAATTGCATAGCTTAACAATTAAATTTACCCTTTAATAGTCGCACATGGGCCAAAACATTTCTCAATACATATTTGTGCATATATATATTACACATATATGTACATATATAAACCTAATTTTTTTTTCTGTGCAAAAACGCCCACCAAAAATGAGATGAAAGCCCCGAAAAACGCCCGCAAATCGCGTGTCGCGTGACGCGTTTTGTCGGCTGCCCCATTCATTGCAATTCCCAAAAAAATACAAAATACAAAAATAACAAAATACAAAAACCAAAAACCAAAACCGAAAAAAAAGAAGAAAATACATCCTCAACATATTTGTGCAACTTATCAGCGCATTTAAAATTAGCTGGCAACACAACGTGAATGTATTCAGAATTGTTGGTGTTGTTTGTTTTTGATATTGTTGTATATATTTGTTGTTGTTGTTGTAGCAGCTTGTTGTTTTCGTTGTTGTTGTGCGGGGCAAGTCGCAGAGTCGCGTGATTTGGTTTGTAAATGGGAAGGAAGGCGAACACGATTGGGGATATATATGAAAAATGCAAAAACTAAAACCGAAAACCAAAAACCGACAAAAAAAGCCACCAAACCAAAAATAAAAATAGTCATTGAAAATGTTTACGGCCAGGCCTGATCTTCAATGTAGCTTTTACTTGTTTTTGTTGTTTTGATTCTTCCAAAAAAAAAAATAGCAAAAAAATAAGATATAGGTATATGATTTGCTTGGGATGTATAGTGTTTTCTAAATGATCCACAGATCGTTTGGTATTTACAGAAGCAAGCCAAATTGCATTTTAAAAACTGAAACTGAGAATATATTCTAGACAAGAAATATAAATGGTTTCTCGCAAAACTTTAATTTTAAAAATGATTCAAGGGGCTTGTAAAACTTTTTCAAAGGAGTATGGTCTTAAGTCCTAATCCATGGCTTTGTCTTAGCTCTTTCTTGGTTTTATTTCTGGCTTAAATATCTAATATTTAAATTCCTTATTTTTACTTTTATATAAGCCAAAAGCAGCGTAGTGCCTCATATATTTTTTTTTCGAAATTTCTTGGCTAAAACCCATAAGCAAAAAAAAGAAAGCAACAAAATTGAACGAGCCCCTTTTTTTGGCTTGAGGGGCAAGGCGGCTGGTTTACTTTTGAACTATTATTTTTATAATTGTATATATTTATATATATATAGTTATACATACTTTTTAATTTTTTGAAAGACAGGAAGAGTTTTTCTTGGGAGGGAGTGTCCCCCATGGCTGGGCGTTTTTTCTTTTTTGTTGTTTGCCGGCTGTTGTATTTGTTGTTTCTGTTTATTTTCTCACTCCCAAACTGTCATAAATTATCAGCCGGAAAAGCCAACAGTCCCCCTTGGTAGTATGTAGCCCCCCTTTACAAACCGAAACCCCTCCCCTCACATTTTAACCGCCTCAGTTAATCAACGATTAGAAATCTTCATTAGAACTGGCGTGTCCCCAAAAAATGATTAAGGAATGAAAAATTGAAGAACAAAATTATATACGTATTGAGGAGAGTCTAGAGCAAACATTTCTCATTTTTGTTTGCTTTGCACTTAAATAATTTAATTGCTTATAAAACAAACAACAGGGAGAACCAGTTGATGAACCATTTTAACAAATATTTCATTTGGGTTTCTTTTATCGTTTTTCTATATTTTTCAACTTTTTTTGTTGTTTGCCGCCGATTGACTGATTGACAGTCCGACACTCGTAGCTGTCAAATTTGTAGAATTTTTAGAAAAAATATATATATACGATATAGAGAGATAAAAAATATATGGAGGACGCCTCATTGAATTTTATGATATCCAATGTTGAGCTTTAACATTTGCGCTAATTATTTTGCCACAATTAATTAAGGCGCAAAATAAAAATAACATTAAACAAGAGACAGAAAATAAATAAATATATATAATATATATATTATTTTTGTGTGTGTGGTCTATATATTCCGATCTGCGCTGATCTTTTAACTCAATTAAAAGCGCGTACGAGCGCCAAAATTTTCAAAGGCACTTCTTTCTGTCCCTGTATAAATACATATATAACACACACATACTATTTTATATATATAATAATATATATATATTTAGCCGACAATTCGACGCCGACGTTCTGCGTCATGTGAGTCAGCAGCGTCGACTGCAGCTGCGGCAGCGACTGTGGCAGCAACGCATTTGGCAATAATCACAATTGCTAGGCGAAAATTTGTTGCCTCCCGCCCGTACCACTCCCCTTTTATTTTTATTTTTATTTAATTTTTTTTTGGCCACCAACACGATGACACATGTATGTCCCCTTGGCCACGCCCCCTTTGAGGCTTATGGCTCTTTGGTCCTGTTTTCTTTCGAGTGTAATTAGCACATTGTAGAGCTGCAGCAAAGAAACAGAGAGTACTATTTAGAAAATAGCACAGCCCACAAAATTGTCACAAAAGTTAGGATTAAAATAATTCATATATTTATTTTATGAGTCTTAAGATAATAGTTCTTGAAAATTCTTAAGCTTTTAAGAGCATTTATCCAAAAGTATCGAGCTCGAAACTACTTCCAAAAAAAACCAGAGAAAGCTTACAATTTTGTCGCCTGCCAAGTGCCACGAAATTGCAAGAAAGTGCAAGAAAAAAATAGGGGAACTGTTGGGATTGCAATATTATTTTTAACATTTGTTTGCTAATGACTCGTATGCCGCAAAATGTTTGCCCAGACACTTTCGAGTTGCCTCTTTTCGTGGCACCATAATTTGTTGCAATTTGCTCTCTCCGTCTCTCTTGTCTGACATTGCTGCCATCTCTTTCTTTGGCGCGAGTCAATGCACCATATTGGAGGTGAAAAAAAGACACAACATTTTATTTCTAGACATTTCGTCTTAAATTAAATTTAAAAATAAAAACGCATATAAAATGGGTATATTTTGGTATTGGTTGGAGAAGTGACTTGGTGTTGGTAATGCCACCCACACACCCACACCCCTCTGGTGTTTTTTTTTTTTTGGAATTTTGATTTTCATCAAAATATTTACATGAAATACTTGTATTTTTGGCAAAAATTATTCGCCTATTCGAACGTTTTTCATGCCTTGCTTGTCAATCAAAAACCGCAATCTCAATCAACAACAATAATGCCAAAACAGGCAAGTGCACAAACAAATAAACAATTGAATCAATTTATGCACAAATTGCTCGTAATATTCTTCACTTTTTTTCCCAATACCCCCCTCCTCTCTTTGGAAATAATACAATATTTTTTTTTTGTTTATTTCGCGGTCATACATCAAATTGTCTAGACAAATTGTGGCAAAAAGCATTAGAAACAATAACAACAGCTGAGGCTAAGATACAAAAAAAAAACAAAATTGGGAATAATAAAAAAACAGGAAGTGGAGTGTCAGGAAAAAGTGAGATAGCAAATAAGGCTAAAGATGGCCTAAACAGACAGGTGGACAGGTGGAAAGCTCAAGGTTTTTCAGCCTTTTTTGGGTCAAGACATAGGGGCACAAATACATAGCTTAAAATTCTCTTAAAAATTGAATATGCTTTTTAATAATTACTTGAATTAATTTAATTGTTATGCTCATTGGGACTCTCCCTCCATGAACAAGTTGAAAGATCAAGACTTTGGAATATGATTAATGGACATTATGGGGATTATCATCACATATATTATACAGTATAATGCTTTTGATGTCTTGTGTACTTTCCTACATATAATTCTATTGCTCCGAGTCTTATTTTTATTGTTTTGCTATTGTGTGTTTGCGCTTTTTTTTATTTTTTATTTAAATTGTTTCGCACGCAAATAAAACTGGCGCCAATGACAAGAGGCAGAGGCGTCAGCCGAGTCGGTGGCAGAGGCAGTGCCAGCAGCAGCAGCAGCAGCAGCGACATCAGCAGAGCCCACAAATAACAAAAACAAAAAATTGATAAACGTCGCGCGTCGTTAGCGCCACTTATCACGTATACGCCATGGGTACCGCCAAGCGGTACAGTGGCTGCGCTAACTCAGTGGGTGGCTCCAAAAAAAATGGCAAAAAAAATGTGAATTTTAGGCCACCCGCTATCACGTTTATTTAGCTAATTAGTTTATAGTCCCAGGCCCCCTTCTTGTTCTATTTTTTCTCTATAAAGTAATTTTTTTTAGCAAGCAAATGTGAAATATCAAGAAACAAAAAATAGCAGAGATATGGAATTGTGAATGATGTGTGCGATAAGACGACGAAAAAAAGCATGACAGGTGTTTGGCTTTAAAAAAAAAAAATGCAATCAATTAGGTTATCTATAAAAGTTTCTTTTAAAAAACAGCCTTACAATTAACCAATTTATTTATAACACTTGAAAAGTTTCCCAAACTTGACTTGATTTAAATTTATTTTTGTGTCGTGCTTGGCGGCTTCTTTTGTTTCGTTTACATTTTTTATGAGTGGCGCCAAAAGTTTTAGCATAATTTTCGGTCTCAGACATTTTAAAATGTATTAATAATTTAACGCGTTGCCTCAACGATTTGCATACGATTTTGTGGGACTTTGTATTGCCAATTAACTAAACAAGAAATACACATCTCTTTTTCCTTTTCGGCCAAGTTAGGAGAGCAAGAGAGACAGTACGAGTCGTTGGCATTTGTAATTGAAAACGCTGCCGGAAGCAAATCAAACGCCTCTTCAGTTAATCTGGCGCCAATTGCATCTCGGCCATCTCAGACATCTTGGCCATCTCCGGCATCTTGGCCAGGCCATCTCACTGCCAGCTACTGCCCACCCGTATCAGCCTCAAACAGGCCTCAACCTGAATGGGGCATAGAGAAAAAAATACAGAATTCATCTTCGTATTGGGATTTAAAGTTAATTAGTTGCTGATCGATTGCCAATCCCCTTTGGAGATATAATTTTTCGTTTTCCCACTTTTTTCGTGGGCGTCTGTCATTTGGCTTGTGCATTTTCATTATTATTATTATTATTATTATAATAATTGGCATCATCTGCTTTTCAATATATTTACAATATTTTTTATGGGCAATTGCACTGCGACTGGCGCCAGCAACCTGAATATAGCAAGCAGTTCCTATATGGATCTTAAATGGCAATTGAGGAAATCAGAACATGTCCAAAAATACAATATATATGCGACACAGTTTAACAAAATTTATTAACTCATTATTCTTATTTTTACTTGCAGTTACTGAATGCCAGTTTGGCAAAGTTTTGAGGGAACTGGGCTCGACCTGGTATGCGGATCTGGGACCTCCATTCGGGGTCATGTATTGCATCCGATGTGAATGTGTGGCGGTAAGTTTTCTACTAAAATAAAATATTAGATAGCTACATCTTGTTAGCCAGTGTATAGTTTAGTTCAAATCAGTTGAAAAATTCACCTTAAATGCATTTTGTGGACTCTGACAATTCGCAAACAAATTCGGCCGGGGCGGGCCACTGAGTAAAAATTTTGACTAATGACCGTCGACATTCGCTACAAGCTACAAAACGTCAGTGGCCAAAACAAAAACAAAATAAAAAAACCTTAAAAAAATAGGAAATAGAAGAACGAAGGAAAGAAATTTAATTTCGAAAAATTTGTGGCAGCAACAGAAGGAAAATGATTGTGCTTTCCGATTTTCGGACGCGCCTTAATTTATGGCATTTCCACGCATGATTAATATCGATTTTAAAGCTTTCCATTCTATAGATAAAATTGGGAAATAAATTCAATAAATATTATTTTTTAAACCTGTCTATAGATACATTTTGCGAGAGACGAAAATTAATTAATGCCAAAGCTAGATATTGTTAGTCTGCGATGGACCAGACATGCCAAATATATACATACTCTTTAGATATATAGTCCCAGCCATATAGCATTTTCTCCAGTATTATATACTCTTCGAGATATACAGTCTCCCTTCTTTTTGTTTTTAATTTTAATGTGCATTGCATAAAAGTCAGCTTTGAAATTAATTAATTATAATTTATGTTGGCTGCAGCGTCGCCAATGAGCACATCATAAAATTATTTAAAACATGTTGCTGCTGTTGAACTTTAAGCACGAAGGCGACGCGGCGGCAACATCGTCTCATCATCATCTTCGAGACATCAAGAGCAGTCCAATAAAAATTAATAATAAAAAAACAGCCAGAGGGACATCAAAAAGACAAACAGCAGCAGCAGAAGCTCTCTAACAAATTCATAAAAATAAAAAAGATATATAATTATAATTAAAACAAAAAACCGAAAATATCGCGACTTGATTTAGACCAGATCCGATGGCTAACAAATCAAAGATTTTGGACAGGTCGACAGGCCTGGGAAGCTGCACTGCTAATTCCAATTAATTTTTTATTTCAACCCTTGTTATTTTTTTTATGTATATTTTAATTATATTTTTTATATGTTTACCTACGTTGCAGATACCCAAGAAGCGGCGCATTGTTGCACGCGTTCAGTGTCGCAATATCAAAAACGAGTGCCCGCCGGCCAAATGCGATGATCCCATCTCCTTGCCTGGAAAATGCTGCAAAACTTGTCATGGCGATAGAAATGGTAAGTCTATACAACATGTATATTTTTGTAATTTTTTAAAACAACACAAATCCGAGACAGACTGCTTCAAGAATGAGAGAATGTCATAAATTTTGATAATGTTTCAATATTTTGACACAAAACGGGATTAAATCTTGGGGAAAAAATCCAAATGGATTTAATCAAGCGATTGTTGGTCCGAATCTAAATCTGAATCTGAATCTGAGTGAATCGTTCGGATATATTGGATATATATTTGTTTGTCTGTCGCCAAGAATAATTAAGCGTAGCATCTGAGGCAGCTGCTGCCTGTTGAGGAGGGGACATCCATATATATACACCTTCTATATCTTTATATACATATCTAGACATATATGTGGAGATCTATATAGAGAGATATTTGGCCGAAACGCGTAAATTGTTTATGAAAAATTACTTGGCCCGAAATGAAGGTCAGCGCTACGCAATTTATATTTCGTTTTTATGTCTCTGTCTCTCAGTCTGTCGCCGATGTTATAGACAATATAGGGGCACCCATATAGCCATTCCGATTTCGATTCCCATTCCCATTCCGATTCTAAATCCAATTTCTATTCCTCTTTTTTTCGGCAGACTACTTAGCATGGCATATATGTTTCGAAGCACTTTTTTGCCTTGTATTTTTTTTTGCATTTATTTATTGCCTTTTTTTGTTTTGGGTTTTGTTTTAATTTTATTTTCAATTTATTTGATATCACCGGGAACGACGGCGCCTGAAGTTGTTTCGGTGTCTATATAATCGGTTGAAAAGGCAAGAGCATTTCAAGTATTTATTCGGAGGTCCCATTGGGGGCGCACGTGCCGCATTTGAAGTTGAATTTAATAGACCAATTACCAAGCAAAAAAAACTTAACAAATACTACAGTTTTTTAGATATACATAATATTAAAATGTATATATTTTAGCCTTTAAACATAATTTATGTTTAACAAAGCCAAACAATGACTCAGTGAGTCAGAAGCAGAAACAGAAACGAAACTTGCTGCCCATTATGTTTGAAAAATATTCAACAAACATATTTATAATATTTTCTTATAATATATATATACATATATATTTTGCAGTTCCTTAACTCTTTCTTTGAGACATTTTTCACATAATCAGGCAAGTGCTGGCTAAATTCCAGTCTTGGTGGAAATGCATGTTGCATGTTGCTAGCTGGATGGCTGGCTGGCGGGCTGGCTGGATGGCTTGCCGGCCTGTTGCTAGTTGCTGTGTGGCATGGGGCAAACTGGTTGCCACCGAACGGGAATGGGGTTACCCCAGGGGAGGGTCGCAGGGGGCTGGCCCGGTGTGGAGGGGTCGCTGCCGCACATCATTAGTTTCCGTTTTGCGGCAATTTTTCATTTTCTTATGCAAAAAGCCGTTGACCCGCGAACCTTTTTTCTGCATTTTTTTATTTGTTGTACTTTAAAAACAATTTCACTTTTAAGTGTTTTTTTTGTTGTAAAATTTTATAACTATTAATATATATATAGAGGTATTTTTTGGTGTGGTTTTGAGCACATAAAAAGTAGTAACAACTCGACTCCCAACTCGTTTGCCATAAATAGTTAGAAGGCACGGGCGCGGCTTTGGCTTTTCCAGCGCGACGAGACTCTTTGGCTCTCACGCAGTCAGGCCATCCTATGGCCATCCTATAGTATATGGCCTATAGCCAGTCAGTCCATGGCTATTGTACAAATATTTTCCACTAACAACAAAGCAACAGCAACAGCAGCAGCAGCAACCAAAGCCACAGCAACAGCAGCAACATCAGCAAGTTGCAACGATCGTTTCCAAAGTTATTTTTTGCCTAACTTGGTTTTTTGCTTCATAGTCGGCATATTATGCCTACACAGAGCGAAATTATTATATTCTAAATATGATATATTCAGGCAGGAATTTTAAAGGATTTTTAAAGATATTTTTTAAGGTCTAGAAAGGAAAGGAAAGCAGGCATGGTTAAGAACTATATTTTCATTGGAATGCCTCTTGAAATGTGTATTCTTAAGCTTCTGTTCATTTAAATGAGTCCTTACTGTACCGGACAAGTCCTGGGCAAGTTGTCAGTGGAATGGAGAGCCCGGAGACCGATGCCTGAAGCTTGAAGCTCATGACATGGCCATATAATCAACATCAACAATTGCCTTACCTTCGTTAAATGTCCATTTTGGGATCGAATCTTTTGGCTCTTCACTCCAGCCATCTCTTTCCAGCCTCAGTTATCCCTCTCGTTCTGTCTTTCCCCTGGCCTGTCATTAATTTATTCGTGGTATTTTTTTTTTGTTTCGTTTCATTTTTATAATGACATAACTCGAGCATTTTAACGCTTATTAAATTATCTCATTTGCCGCCACAAACGGCGGGCGGTCCCTAAACTGCCCAAAAAAGGGAAGGGGCTATATATGTGTTCACGAAAGAGATGGCTATCTATAGATAGAAAGAGAGGGAGACGGCGAGAGCACTTCTTCAGGTAGACAATAAAAGTTAATGTTTTTCGATTCCATACGATTCCATCGATCCCATTAAGAGACCCGAAGACTTGCCCGAGAGACTTGACAATTCAACTTGATGACATCTTTTGTGGTCCGTTTGTTCCTTTTTCTTCTTTATTTTTTGTTTTTTTTTTACCTCCCATACCTATATCTTGATCTGAATTCCGATTTTGATTCGGATACCCGAGATCTTGGGCGAGATCTTAGCCAGCACAACTTTGTTGTCCAGACAAAAGGATCGCCGCGCATTTTTATGACTGGGCGTGAGGTGCGTCCAACGTCCAACCTCCATCGTCCAATAAAATCTTTAACTTTATCTTTAATCTTTATCTTTATCGGCTCTGGGTCGGTGGCGGGAGTGTTGAACGGAACTGTCTATTAACCCAGACCCTTTTTTTATTTTTAATGGAGATTTTGGTCAAAAGATTAAGTCCAAGAACTAGAGCTGACAAGGTTAGGGGTTTCGGAATGGAAATCAAATCAGAAGTGGGTCTCTAAAAATGTTAAATTATTTTTAAAACAGTATCGTATGTATATCCAAGTGATCTACATTTCTCACGTGCTTGGAATTTCTTGGAAAACCCAACCAAAAATCATTTGTACATTTTGCCATTTCATTTCAAACGATCGGTTCGGTTTCTTCTGCCTCGTTTTTTATACGTTATTTCTTCTTTTTGTTAATGAGCTGCCGCCAGAGATTCTTTTTGGGGTCTTGAGCCCCACATACCAAATACCAAAGCGTTGAGTCAATCCCGAGGTGTCGTTTGTCTTACGGTTGCGGCTTTGTCGGCTCGCCAGTTCCCCTTCTATCTGTTCTGTCCGCTCTGTCCGCGGTGTCCGCGGTGTCCGCGCCGTCCGTTTGTCCGTTTGCCTACCGCTACCCATTCCAACTCGGAGCAACGTGTCGTCGTCTTTGTGCTCACCAAAACTCATTTATCTTGGCTTACAGACCCCAAGTGAGGAACAGAAATACAAAAATAAAAAAAAAAATAAAGAAACGAAAATTTCATTCATCTGCAAGCGCGATTCAAGGGCAGAGATGCCTGCAATGACTTCAAGCTTGGAAGAGACACCAATAAGCCCCAAGAATGTAGAGCCCACAAATTGAAAAAAAGCGAAAAAAATAAGAAAATCAGAAAAGGCTAAGAAAGAAGCGGGTAGCTAAGGCCGAAACTGGCTGGCGAAGTGGCTCGTATTAAGATCAGGCGATAAGATCGGACAGCAGAAGCCACAGAAGAGGCCCAGGTCCGAGGTTCGAGGTCCGAGGTCCGAGATCCGAGGCCCAGGAACCTCAGAACCCCAGAGTCTGGATAGTCTGGATGACCATCCAGAGGGGCTCTCAATAAAATGCTATACAAGGTGTCAGATTTGTCGCCCTTCATTATGCGATGCCGACGTCTTGGCTCCTCTACCTTTTTTTTCTGTTTTTTTTTTGCGGCTTACAAAGGTTGGGGATTTCGAGAAGGAGGCGAGCACACAGCATAAAATAATCGAAATGCCAATGCGGCATCATCGACAGCCAGACACTGAGAGAAAAAAGCCTCCTCGCATTTTTTTGGCATTAATCTTTGGCTTTAATCAGCTTTGTGCAATTCTAACGAACTGTAACTGCCGACGATGATGATGATGATGGTGATTTATGGGTTTCCCTTCGGAAAGGCTAAAGGCTAAGGCCTCGGCCGGAGTCAGCGGGATGCGAGCGGAAATGTGTCCACCTACTTTCACGCCAGAAAATAAGCATGTCATGTGGACACGTTTTCCGGGAAGTACCACCAATATGTACACATAAACCAGAAACACCCGAAAACAAAGCACTTCCCCTAGTTAGATGTAGGTTATCCTACTCCGTAGGAGCAACAATGCCGGGTCTTCTACCTGCCACAGTGCCTGCTATTTATGCACGATTAATGAATGCCACCTGGGCGGTGGCGGTGGCGGTAGGATATCCTACCTGGGATCTTTCTTCAGTGTCCTGTGTCAGCCATTCATGGCAGCCTCCTTGCCTTCCTCCGCCTCTGATCCGGCCCGATCCCATCCGATCCGATCCGAGTCGCACCCCTGCCATGCCATTCACCTTCCGTCCATTCAGCTTGTTTCGAATAATGAATTCTGAATTCCGAATACCGAACACTGAACACTGGATGGATGGTATAGTGGAATACCGGGTACTCCTATTCAATGGCGGTGTGACCTCTTTGATGAAGCCTTTGTTGTTGTTGCTGTCCTAACTATCTAAATTCCATTTAAGGTCACTCAACACTCAGTATCTTATATCTGATCTCGTTCTCTATCTCTCTATCTTTCAGATACGGATGTGGCCTTGGATGTGCCAGTGCCCAATGAAGAAGAAGAGCGCAACATGAAACGTAAGTAGACCAGATCCAGATCCCATAATCCCAAGGGTTCTTCCCAAGGCATTTTCTATTCTTTCCTTCCCTTTTTGGTTGAACGCGAGTAACTAAAAATAATCTAGACTTTACAAAGAGGGACTAGTGCCTTCTAGTTGCTCCTCCCACCCTCATAGCCCTCATAGCCCTCCTAATCCTCTAATAACCATATATCCTCATTCCTTCACAGATTACGCTGCGTTACTGACTGGCCGCACATCCTACTTCCTCAAGGGCGAGGAAATGAAGTCCATGTACACCACCTACAATCCCCACAACGTGGTGGCCACCGCCCGTTTCCTCTTCCACAAGAAGAACCTCTACTACTCCTTCTACACCTCGACGCGTGCCGGCCGGCCTCGGGCCATTCAGTTCGTGGACGATGCCGGAGTGATCCTGGAGGAGCACCAACTGGAGACCACGTTGACGGGCACGTTGAGTGTCTATCAGAATGCCACGGGCAAGATCTGCGGCGTGTGGCGGCGAGTTCCCAGGGACTACAAGCGAATCCTGCGTGACGATCGTCTGCATGTGGTGCTCCTGTGGGGCAACAAGCCCAACCAGGAGCTGGCCCTCGCCGGAAAGGTGGCCAAGTACACGGCTCTGCAGACGGAACTGTTCAGCTCGCTGTTGGAGCCCCAAGTCCTGCCCGGCGGAAAGATCGATCCCCAGCTGGCAGGAGCCGGTGGCACGGCTATTGTGTCCACCAGCAGTGGCGCCGCCTCGTCCATGCACCTCACCCTGGTCTTTAACGGTGTCTTCGGAGCCGAGGAGTTCTCCGATGCTCCGGTTACCGTGCGCATCGAGTTGCCCGAGCGCAAGGAGCTGGTCTTCGATGAGGTTCCCCGCGTCCGCAAGCCCTCGGCGGAGATCAATGTCCTGGAGCTGTCCTCTCCGATTTCCATTCAGAACCTTCGGCTGATGTCCCGCGGCAAGCTCCTGCTGACGGTGGAATCCAAGAAGTATCCCCAGCTGCGCATCCAGGGACACATCGTGACCCGGGCCAGTTGCGAGATCTTCCAGACCCTGCTGGCCCCCCACAGCCCCGACTCGACGACGAAGAGCAGCGGCCTGGCCTGGGTCTACCTCAACACCGACGGCTCCCTAGCTTACAACATCGAGACGGAGCACATGAGCACCCGGGATCGCCCCAACATCAGTCTGATCGAGGAGCAGGGCAAGCGTCGGGCCAAGCTGGAGGACCTCAGTCCGAGCTTCAACTTCAACCAGGCCATCGGCAGTGTGGAGAAGCTAGGACCCAAGGTCCTGGAGTCCTTGTACGCCGGCGAGCTGGGAGTCAATGTGGGCACTGAGCACGAGACTAGCCTGATCCGAGGACGCCTCGTCCCCCGACCTGTGGCCGATGCCCGCGATTCGGCCGAACCCATTCTTCTGAAGCGCCAGGAGCACACCGATCCCCAGAACCCCCACGCCGTCGGCATGGCCTGGATGTCCATCGACAACGAGTGCAACCTCCACTACGAGGTGACCCTGAACGGAGTGCCCGCCCAGGACCTGCAACTCTACCTGGAGGAGAAGCCGATCGAGGCGATCGGAGCTCCGGTGACCCGTAAGCTTCTCGAGGAATTCAACGGCTCCTACCTGGAAGGCTTCTTCCTGAGCATGCCCTCCGCCGAGCTGATCAAGCTGGAGATGAGTGTCTGCTACCTGGAAGTCCATGCCAAGCACTCCAAGCAGCTCCTGCTCCGCGGCAAGCTGAAGAGCACCAAGGTCCCCTCGCACTGCTTCCCCGTCTACACGGACAACAATGTCCCGGTGCCGGGTGATCACAACGACAACCACCTGGTGGCCAGCGGCGAGGCCAAGTGCTTCCACTCCGGACGCTTCTACAACGAGTCGGAGCAGTGGCGCAGCGCCCAGGACTCCTGCCAGATGTGCGCCTGCCTCCGCGGTCAGTCCAGCTGTGAGGTCATCAAGTGCCCGGCCGTCAAATGCCGCGCCGGACTGGAGCAGCTGCTGCAGCGTGAGGGCGAGTGCTGCCCCAGTTGTGTGCCGAAGCGGGATGCCGAGTGGCTGGGCCTGAATCCCGCCCAGTCCCCCTCCGGGGCCAACGCTTCCGACTCCTCTCGCAATCGTGGCTGCCGGTTGGGCGATCAGTTCCATGCCGCCGGCGCCAGTTGGCATCCGTTCCTGCCGCCCAACGGCTTCGATACCTGCACCACCTGCAGCTGCGACCCCCTCACCCTGGAGATTCGGTGTCCCCGCCTCGTCTGCCCCCCGCTTCAGTGCAGCGAGAAGCTGGCCTACCGGCCGGACAAGAAGGCCTGCTGCAAGATCTGCCCGGAGGGCAAGCAGAGCAACTCGGGCCACAAGTCGACGCCGAACAACCCGAACGTGCTGCAGGATCAGGCCATGCAACGCACCCCGGGGCACAGTGCCGAGGAGGCGCTGGCCAACGGCGGGTGCAAGGTGGTGAACAAGGTCTACGAGAACGGACAGGAGTGGCATCCAGTGCTGATGTCGCACGGCGAACAGAAGTGCATCAAGTGTCGTTGCAAGGTAAGCATCAAGCTAAAAAAAACTGAAAGTCGATATTAATCGATAACAGAATTCAGTGTGACTAAATGCCTATAATTTTTCCTTCAAATCGCTAATAAAATAATTTTTTTTCTTTTTTTTTCAAGGACTCCAAGGTGAACTGCGACAGGAAACGCTGCTCCCGCTCGACGTGCCAGCAACAGACCCGGGTCACCAGCAAGCGGCGACTCTTCGAGAAACCGGATGCCCCCGCTCCGGCGATCGACGAGTGCTGCTCCACCCAGTGCCGGCGCTCGAGGCGCCACCACAAGCGGCAGCCACACCACCAGCCCAAGACCGGCGGCGGCAGCAGTTGAGCACTTCCCGAGTTTGGCAAAGGATTCGATTTGGTTTGGAATAAAAGGATCGAGTCCAGGGGAACCACTTAATCACTCAGCTACTCCGTGCGATGTAACTCACACACACACCACACACATACACCTCTAAAGCCACACCCACACACACACACAAACGAATATACACACACACTTGAGCAAGGAGTTGCATAAATCGTTGATGTTTTTTCGAGACAACAACGTAAACTTGTATTATATATTTGAAAAATGAAAAAAAAAAAAACAAAGATAGCGAGAAAAAGAAAGAGCTAAAAAGCTAAAAGAAAGAGCAAGGTATAGAGCGAAAGAAAGAGAGAGATAGAGATCCTGAGAATGGAAAAAAAAACCAGTGCAGTTTGCTTTAAATTCTCCAGCGTAGAATTTTTTACAGAAAGCATTTTCTGAATTTCTTTTCAACAAAGCCCGCCCCTCAAGCCCCAGCCCAAAAATACACAAAAAAAACTAAAAATTTAAATTTAATTTATTAAAAAAAAACCAAACAAAACACAAAAAAAAAGAAATTGAAACTGTACTGAGTTTTGAAAAAAAAGAAAATTGAATTGAAAACAGAAATCGAACTTCGAAACCTTTTCAAATCATTTAAATTGAAATTTAAATTGAACTTTGAAAGCCAAGAAATCGGGCATGGAGTTAGATCGATACGAAAATGAATCGATTAGCAGCTATCGTGGGAACATGAACTTAAATCTAATTATTCTGATTATACATATATATATATACAATATTTTTTATATATATATATTCATATATCCATATAATTTATGAGAAACAAAACACAGTGGGAAACGCATTTGGCGACTTATGTATGTTGTTATCGACATTTTTATCGATAGATATATTTTAGCAACCCAAAAGTTTCAACTGATTGACTGAATGGCAAAAATAATACTAGTTCTAAGTATGTTTTTTCGAAAGCACAAAAAACCAGATATCTATATATAATAAAAGGAAAAAAATATATATGAAATGTGAAATTATTTTTTACTAATTGTTACTCACACACACATACACATACATTTGGAATTTTACATGCACTCACACACACACACATTGAAGAGTTTTTTTTCTTTTAAGAGTATATTTTTTAAAGACCAAAAGTTTTATGAACAATTTTCAATAATTATGTACAAAATTTGTTACAAAAAAAAGAGAAAACTATTTCAAAAATGCCATGTACACATATTTATATACACACACACAAACAAAACACACACACATACATGAAAAGAACAAAAAAAGAAATGAAAATGAAATTGTATTAATTTTTTATTCTATTAAATTATTCTTATTATTATTTTTATGTTTATTATTATTATTATGATTTTTTTTTGTAGTTAGTATGAACATATATATATATACTCTATATTTAATGATTGATTGATTAATTTTAAATAATTGATTAATTGCAAGCAAGAATATTTAAAACGACGAGGAGCTAAAAACAAAAACCTGTACTAATAACTTAAACATAGTGTTTATGAATTAAAACAAAATTTTGAAATCAAAAACAAAAAATCACACACACAAAACACACCACACACACACTGAGAATAAAACAAAACTACAAAATCTTAAAGCTTTTAGTTTTTATTTCTTACTTTTCAAATTTGATTTTCCTATTGATTTTTACAGTCAGAAGAAACCTTTTTAATTTAAAGCTCAAAATTAAAACAGAGCGAGCCACAAAAATCGAAATGAATAATTAAAAAAGAGTGAATTGAAATATAGACAGAATATATTCGAAATATATATATATATGCATAATAACAATCAAAAATCGTTCGTTTTTCTGATTCACTGGCGGGGCTGACAAAAAAAACAAGAAAAGCACAGTTTGGTTCGAAAGATGTCGAAGCTTAGATACCCTAATGAAGGGTTGCGTCTTGTATGGCTGTATATAGTAAGCCGATTCTTATAGAAATTTCTATAAGACTCACAATCACATGGACTGGCGGCTCCTGTGGATTAAACTAATAATCCTGATCTAAAATATAAAACATTCGTAAAACTAAATACTAAATCTTAAGACTCATAGCAAGTGTATCGCCAAAAGTTGTTTGTTTTCTTTTTTTTTTGGTTCCATTAGAGAATTATTTCTCTTTTGTATATTTGTTGTTGGTTCGCTTTTGTTTCGAGTGATGATTCCTATTAGGCAACTCAATTTTCGAAATAGCAATTTACAGACAGACACTCTCCCGGCCAATTATACCTATAAATTATATTATAGAGCAATTATATCTCGGTTTTTATTACCGACACACCAAATTATCCAAATGGTTTTTATGGCCCAGAATGATGATTGCCAAATGCCTTATTTCGTTGCCGGCATGTGTGCCATCGCCCGATGCCGATCTTCGACATTTTGGCCTAAAACGAAACAGAGTTCCTCACATTTCCGGCCAAAAAAAGAACTTTTTGATTAGATTATACTATAAAGTGCAAATCGTATGATGTTTGGTTCCACAAAGCGTTTGATTTTGGTTTTTTTTTTTAATTCCTTCTAAGTTTTTCAAAAGGAAAATTAATTTAAAGCAGATTTAAGTTTCAAAAGAAACCTGTACTACTTTTTAAATTACCCTTAAAGATCTTTAACCTCCTTGAACGAACTATGACTGTTTTCTCCCTTCATTAACACCAAAATCATCGAAACACATTTTTGGTCAACTTCCTAAAGCCTGGATACGGCCACTTCGGATGACTATATTTTCGCCAATGCTGTTACGATTCATATCCCGGAAACCTTGAACGATTTGTGAATCTCCTCTACGTTAATCTGCATCAAAACATTAAGGTAAATCATTACTTTCATTTTTTTCAAATTTGTGCCATGCATCCCCTTCAAAAATCGCGAAATCCGTGGGGCAGCCAAATATGGCACTTATGGAGGCTATATCTTTTCTACTTTCCATCCGATCATGAAGCGGGATACCTTAAACGATTTCTAGATTGATTCTGCGTTAATCTGCATCAAAACATTAAAGCAAAAGATCATTTTTTTTCAAATTTTTGCCATGCAAAAATCGCGAAATCCGTGGGGCAGCCAAATATGGCACTTATGGAGGCTATATCTTTTCTACTTTTCATCCGATCCTCAAGCGGGATACCTTAAACGATTCCTTGATTGATGCGTTAATCTGCATCAAAACATTCAAGCAAAAGATCATTTTCATTTTTTTCAAATTTTTGCCATGCAAAAATCGCGAAATCCGTGGGGCAGCCAAATATGGCACTTATGGAGGCTATATCTTTTCTACTTTTCATCCGATCATGAAGCGGGATACCTTAAACGATTTCTGGATTGATTCTGCGTTAATCTGCATCAAAACATTCAAGCAAAAGATCATTTTCATTTTTTTCAAATTTTTGCCATGCAAAAATCGCGAAATCCGTGGGGCAGCCAAATATGGCACTTATGGAGGCTATATCTTTTCTACTTTTCATCCGATCATGAAGCGGGATACATTAAACGATTTCGGGATTGATTCTGCGTTAATCTGCATCAAAACATTAAAGCAAAAGATCATTTTCATTTTTTTTCAAATTTGTGCCATGCATCCCCTTCAAAAATCGCGAAATCCGTGGGGCAGCCAAATATGGCACTTATGGAGGCTATATCTTTTCTACTTTTCATCCGATCATGAAGCGGGATACATTAAACGATTTCGGGATTGATTCTGCGTTAATCTGCATCAAAACATTAAAGCAAAAGATCATTTTCATTTTTTTCAAACTTTTGCCATGCATCCCCTTCAAAAATCGCGAAATCCGTGGGGCAGCCAAATATGGCACTTATGGAGGCTATATCTTTTCTACCTTTCATCCGATCATGAAGCGGGCTACCTTAAACGATTTCTGGATTGATTCTGCGTTAATCTGCATCAAAACATTCAAGCAAAAGATCATTTTCATTTTTTTCAAATTTTTGCCATGCAAAAATCGCGAAATCCGTGGGGCAGCCAAATATGGCACTTATGGAGGCTATATCTTTTCTACTTTTCATCCGATCATGAAGCGGGATACCTTAAACGATTTCTAGATTGATTCTGCGTTAATCTGCATCAAAACATTCAAGCAAAAGATCATTTTCATTTTTTTTCAAATTTTTGCCATGCAAAAATCGCGAAATCCGTGGGGCAGCCAAATATGGCACTTATGGAGGCTATATCTTTTCTACTTTTCATCCGATCATGAAGCGGGATACATTAAACGATTTCGGGATTGATTCTGCGTTAATCTGCATCAAAACATTAAAGCAAAAGATCATTTTCATTTTTTTCAAATTTGTGCCATGCATCCCCTTCAAAAATCGCGAAATCCGTGGGGCAGCCAAATATGGCACTTATGGAGGCTATATCTTTTCTACTTTTCATCCGATCATGAAGCGGGATACATTAAACGATTTCGGGATTGATTCTGCGTTAATCTGCATCAAAACATTCAAGCAAAAGATCATTTTCTTTTTTTTCAAATTTTTTGCCATGCATCCCCTTCAAAAATCGCGAAATCCGTGGGGCAGCCAAATATGGCACTTATGGAGGCTATATCTTTTCTACTTTTCATCCGATCATGAAGCGGGATACCTTAAACGATTTCTAGATTGATTCTGCGTTAATCTGCATCAAAACATTCAAGCAAAAGATCATTTTCATTTTTTTCAAATTTTTGCCATGCAAAAATCGCGAAATCCGTGGGGCAGCCAAATATGGCACTTATGGAGGCTATATCTTTTCTACTTTTCATCCGATCATGAAGCGGGATACATTAAACGATTTCGGGATTTATTCTGCGTTAATCTGCATCAAAACATTAAAGCAAAAGATCATTTTCATTTTTTTCAAATTTGTGCCATGCATCCCCTTCAAAAATCGCGAAATCCGTGGGGCAGCCAAATATGGCACTTATGGAGGCTATATCTTTTCTACCTTTCATCCGATCATGAAGCGGGCTACCTTAAACGATTTCTGGATTGATTCTGCGTTAATCTGCATCAAAACATTCAAGCAAAAGATCATTTTCATTTTTTTCAAATTTGTGCCATGCATCCCCTTCAAAAATCGCGAAATCCGTGGGGCAGCCAAATATGGCACTTATGGAGGCTATATCTTTTCTACTTTCCATCCGATCCTCAAGCGGGATACCTTAAACGATTTCTTGATTGATTCTGCGTTAATCTGCATCAAAACATTAAAGCAAAAGATCATTTTCATTTTTTTCAAATTTTTGCCATGCATCCCCTTCAAAAATCGCGAAATCCGTGGGGCAGCCAAATATGGCACTTATGGAGGCTATATCTTTTCTACTTTCCATCCGATCATGAAGCGGGATACCTTAAACGATTTCTGGATTGATTCTGCGTTAATCTGCATCAAAACATTCAAGCAAAAGATCATTTTCATTTTTTTCAAATTTGTGCCATGCATCCCCTTCAAAAATCGCGAAATCCGTGGGGCAGCCAAATATGGCACTTATGGAGGCTATATCTTTTCTACTTTTCATCCGATCCTTAAGCGGGATACCTTAAACGATTTCTAGATTGATTCTGCGTTAATCTGCATCAAAACATAAAAGCAAAAGATCATTTTCATTTTTTTCAAATTTTTGCCATGAACTATTGGTATATTGGCCTACTTCCGATGTCGGTATCTTGACAAATTCTGCTCGCTACCTATTATGGTTTTGAAAAGCAAATACTTAAGCTGAAAAATCGAGGGCTTAAGATTTTTTAACCATATATTTTTGATTGCCAGAAATGGGAAAAAAATAATCCCAGGCCGATTATTTGTCCTGAACTTTTAGCTACGCAAATGAAATCAATTCAAAGCTTTGATAAATCAGTTGTAAGCCGGGATTGTGCCACTGCATTTGAGGCTATCTTGTTGTCGTTGTTGGTGCTGGGAATGGAATCGAATAATTAAATATTGGCATAGTCACACCTTGTTGACAATTATTGACAGGCTGATTGGCAAACAAATGAATATACTTTTGCCATGGGAAGGGGCGCGGCCCAGTGGCACGACAATCGTCCCTCAGTTTTTTCTATAGTTCATTTTTTTCTGTTGTGTATTCAAATTTATTTATTTTTTTTTTGTGTGTAGGTGGTAGGTGGGAGGTGATAGGTGGCTGCTGTGGGTGTGGCAGCTACCGAAAGCAGCCAAAAGTGATGCCAATCTGCAGCATCCCGTCCCGTCTCATAGAGGCGTCGGCGTTTCGTGTTGACAGTATCTTACTATTTTCCTTATTTTTTTTGACATTATCTTATATTTATTTATAAGATACAAATGCATCGGTGGCATTTGCATTTCTGGGCTATCAATTAATTGATTTAGGCTGGCCTGGCCCTGGCACTGGCACCCACTGTACAGTGAACATACCAATATTGGTAAAATACTATCAGCCAGATGGTATCTGTTGCCGTTTATTTATGCGTCACACCAAGCAGCTCACGACATTTTAACAAATGCACTAAAAATAAATTCAATTATTGATTTTAATTAAATTTAAATATAATTTTTTAATTTTACTTGGTCTGTTTTATAACAATCAACAGATCTAAGTGTTATATTTCTTCATATACATGGCTGATATTGATTTCAAAAATGGCTTTAAAATATTTCTAATGGAAATATATAATTTAAAATTGTTTTACTGCTTAAGAAGAATTTAGAACACATTTTTTTCGCGTGCATTCTCAGTTTCAGGTTGAAGCTCATAATCATCAATTATCCGGAGCTGTCTTGACTGATTCCGATACCGATTCTGAGTCTGATTCTGACTCTGAAGCGGATTCCAAGTCTCCATTCCCAGTTGGCCGGGTAATTGCGGCAAATATGCAAAGCATGTGTAAAACTTTATTGATATACAATGTGAATAAACGTTTGCCTAACTTTGTTTTGATTGCAGCTGTCACTGAATTGCACTCGTTGAAATCAATTCACAATTCAATGGCCCCATGCCACGACTTGGCGATACACTTTTGCAGTCTAAATGGACCATCAAATGGCTACACTGAGAGATTTTAAGTAGGTTATAGCTGAAAACCTAGTTTTTATTCAATTAAAAGTGAATTTAGTTGAACAATCTGAGCTTGGTCACACTTTTTCTGATTTATACCCAACTTGGCAGCACTTTTTGTAATGAAAATCTCATCTTTAAGTCTTCTAAATATTTAAGCTATTTAAAACAATTTCCTCGGTGTAAGCAATGATTTTTGCTGTCCACGAAACCGATTATCGTTCTCAAGTGGCAGCAAGACGAGATCACGCAAGGCTTGGAACTTGGGAACAGACTTTTTCAATGGCTAATCACCGGGGCATACCGTACCGTACCGCACCGTATGTAAACATATCTGTCAGACTGTACAACTGTACTTATATAGTCAGTCAGAAGTCAGTTAGTTAGGCAGTCAGTCATTCATAGTCAGTCAGATATAGGAAATGCTGGGTAAATCGCATCCAAGACAGGCGATGACTTCATCTATCAGCACTGCGATTGCCTCGCAAGTTGATCTATATATCGGGCCAATGCAAAACCATTATAGCAGCAAGAAAAAAATGTGCAACGGAATCAACTGAAATGGAAATAACAACAAATCGATTGCCATTATGATCGGTATAAATCGGTATATCAAAAAGATTAACAATATATGGAGTTTATACTTCTTAATTGGATAAACTTGTTTTATAATGGTTTCTTACTTTATCAACAAAAAAAGCACGCAAACGTTTCAAAAGATAGTAAATCTTCTTTAGAAATCAAAATATATCAAAGATTTCATTTGAAACAATAGAAAGATAAACAAAACAAATATACATATATGAATATTAAAGAAAAAGATGAACAAATTGTGGAACAGATTCGATTAGCATTTTGAGAGATTTCTGCGTAAAATTAACACGAAACCAAAATTCTCGATACGCCATGCTCCAATTTGGAATCATCTCAATAATATTCAACGAATATTTGAAATTAGCTGCTGCTGCTGCTGCTGCTGTTGAGTGTCGATATTTGTTTGGCCACGCGATCTGACATAATAATAAAAATACAAGCAAAACAAACCAGAATGAAACAGAAAATATCAGAAAAAAACAAAATAAAATTACTCCAAAACCAACAGAGAAAAATTTCATTTTTATGAATTGAAGTCTGAAATCCAATTTGGTGCGACGAATCTGGAAGCGTATCTGGACCTGGACATGGCCATAAAAAGTTGGCCAAAACAAATCTTGGCGTCGACAAATTTGGAACTAATTATAAATGCAGGCAACCCCAGACCAAAATCGGAATGTTCCGTTCCAGTTTCAGTTTTTTCTTTAGGATTTAAGTGTCCAATAATACAATGGACAATTTTTGGAGTATTTTTTGTAATAAAAAAAATTTATATAAAGCTTATTGCAAAGAATAATGTAAATTATACGATTTATGGTTTCCCAAACATTACATTTTTAGGAAGCCTTTACCACAAAAAGTGTGGCCATGTTTCAGTTTGAGGCAGCAAGTATTACCTATTTTTTAAGATACAAAAATAAAGTAAGCCATAAAATTATTCACAAAACGTTTGTATTCTGCTAACGTTAAAGTCTTTAAAATATTTTAAAAAATTTTTGCAAGTGTTTGAGCCACAGTACAGTGTTGGTTTCCAAAAAATGAAAACGAAAACAAAAACCAAAAGGCGGTGGGCGGACAGTTAAAATGCTAAATAAAAAAATGCACGAAGTGGTCATGAATGAAATCTCCACACCAGGTGGAAAGAAATCCGAATCCGAATTGGACATGAAGACTTGAAGACACAGAGGATGGAGGCTGGAGAGGATCGGACGGATGGATGGATGGATGAATGACTATCCGAGTGGGTGTTTGCAGTTTTAAATTTTTTTCGGGCGTTGGCGTTTTACCGGCAAAGTGTGAAACTAATTTGTCAGCATGACAATAACAGCCAAAAGCCATAAACATCATAATAATATTCAATAAACATCAGCAAAATGCGCCAATTAAACGCCACCGATTTTGGCCATGTTACCTCCACTCCAGACTCGAAGCTTCAAAATAAAAAAATAAACGCCATTCCGAATGCAAAACAAAAATAATAATAATTCACTGAATGGAAATTATATATATTTCACTTTAATTGAATTATAAACGCTGCTGGCTAATAAAATCGATGATGTAAATTGCACTCGCTTGCATTTAACACCTTTGTCTATGGAATTTCATCTATTTTGCTTAAGGTTTTTTTTATTTCAACGAATAATAAATACACTTGTTTTTCCTTATTCCTTCCTTCCTTTGAAGCACAACTATATACCTTATAGGCCATAAAAAGTGACTTTTCATAGCTCTTTTTATTTCCGATTCACAAAATCTTTTAAACAAAACTTTTACAAAAATCTTTTAAATCAAAAATCAATCACTTTCAATGAATGCAGATGGCAAGTGTATATTTGAATTCGTTTTTGTTAAACTGACACTCTTCTATAGTTGATTTATTTATGATGGCAGGCAAAGTCAGGAAACATGTTTGAGTGCCAATTGCATGCAAATCGTATGCGATTATGACCAAAGCCACACAAAGCCTCTGATTTTGATTCCAATTCCGATTCTGATTCGGTTTCGGTTTCGTATCTGGTCCGTCCAGGTAACCATATATCCCAGCTATATATCTTCGATTTGCCATTTGCTACTGTCTCGATTTCCAACTCGATTTTCCAAACGATCGCCGCGGGGCTGTGTAATTGTAACGCAACAATCAAAATCAATTGCTATGTAAATAAAATTGCAAATTAAATTACAAATTGATTACCTCACTGAGTCATTAATTAAAAAACAAAAAATATATATACTAATAAAATAAAAGCAAATCTTGAATGAGTTTCAAGATAGGAAAAAAAAGGAGAATGAGAATTGGGAGTGTTTAAACTTTAAAGTAATAGAGTTTTAAAAGAAGCTTTAGTTTAATTATTTCTTAGCTCTACTTTAAGGATTATATAAAAATAAGGCTTGGTAAACAAATGATTATTTAATTAGTCAACTAAAATAGATTTAAGTCTTTTCAATAAATTTTTAAATCAACTTAAAGGGTTATGTATATCTATCAGTCTCCATTAAATGTTTGTTTTAATCGTTTTTTGACCATTTGGTGTTTTTTTAATGAAATAATTGGGCAGATAAGCCGCCTTAAATATAATAATAAAATTTAATGGAAAACATTACTCCAGTTACGACAATTATTGCTTTTGCCATTTGTTGGCTAATGGCAATGATAAAATATAAAGAAAAATGCAGTGGCCATTGGTACATATAAAAAATCCATTTAAAAAATGCTCCAATTAGCATTGTGGGTGGGTCAGTGGTTTAGTGTTTTAGTGTTTCAGTGGTGCAGTGGTTTCAGTGGTTCACTGCTTCAGTGGGTGGCTGCCCAAGTGGTTTAGCTTTGCAGTTGGCTGGCCGAAGTGGCCGCCAGTCAGGAAAAAACCAATCTCGGGCTTGGCTCTCGGGAAGGGAACTCTTTTATAAAAAAGCATCATAAATATTTAATGCCCTGAAAAATGTACTCTAAAATTATTGTAAAGCTGCACAATGGTATACAAAAAACCAAATATTATTTGCTAGGTATGTACTAGTTTCTAGGTACTAGATTACTAGGTATTTACTAGGTTTTACTGCAAATCTAAGAAGTAGCTTCCTTACAGCTGATTTATAAATGTATTTCTATAGAAATATCTTTAAGCTTTAAATAGGGTATATATATATCTATATATATCCAATATATTGGTTCATGATCGGCTGACTGGACTGACAGAGGCGACGTCATTGTCACGACATTTGCTTAAATTATGGACAGAGCGCCGGGCGACCGAATCGAGGACAGTTGCTGCCTTCGACTTTGTATCTGCATCTGTATCGGAATCGGTACGTGTATCTGTATCTCTGCATGGCTCTGGCCTGGGCAAAATGTATCTGCATCTGTATCCCAGTTTTGGGTTCAGATTGAAGCGGCTTCGATTGTTTCTTTTTCCTTGGGCCGTGCCCAGGCGCTATGTCAATCACCAGATCAACAGTTGTGGGGGCGGCTTTTTGTATTTCTCCTGTCGCTTACCATTTTTTTCTCTTTGTGTAGCCAAATCGGGGGCGTGGCCGACCCCAAAAAGCCAAGCTACTTGGTGTTGTTGTCTTTCATTAGTCGTGATTAGTTTTGAAAAGGAGCACAAAATGCACAAAAATTGGCAATTTGAGTTTGTTGTTTGTTTTGCCAACCGAAGAGATACCGTGTAAAAGTAATGGGTATATTAGCCTGAACAAGATTTATTGATATTTGGAAATTTAGAAATTAAAATTAAAACATTATTCAAGCCACAAATGTTGTATTTCTTATAATTCTTTGGATCATCCTTTTAAACAATAGGTATCCCGTCTTCGGTGGAGTCTCCTGAGCGCCATTCTGACATTTTTTGTTGTTGTTTCCTTAATTTGAAGTCGCGCCACGCGCCACATACAACACAGCTCAAAAAATAAAATAAAAAATAAAAAAAAATGGAAAAGGCAAGAAGCAAAAAAAAACACGCCACTTGGACTTGACAAATTGCGAGCAACGTTTACAATTGAAACAATTTAATCAAACAACAAGCAAAAGTTGCACAAACCAGAGAAGGGTGGTGCGGCCAGTGGTGGGGAGGGGGTGGTGCCATCGGTGGCAAGTCAACAACAACAACAACAACAACAAAAAACAGAAGAAAAAGATATCGAGTGTGCCGCTGAGTTGCACATTTTGTTGCCTTACTGTAACAGCAGCAGCAACCGCAGCACAAAAAATAAATAAATAAATAAATGGGCGAAAAAATAATAAATAATCAAGACTAAAAAATGCTGACAAATTATGTGAATAGCAAAAAAGTAAAGACTATTTTTTAACTATGGCTTAATTTCTGTGGGAATTTTAATTTAGATTAAATGGATTGTAAAGGTTTAAGAGTTATTAAATAATAAGAGTGAAAATTCCGAGAGTTTGTTGAAGTTTTCTGTTAAAAATGAAGCTAATGCTTTTGTCAAAGCTTTACTAAGCTTAAGAAAATTTTTTGAGCCCCAAAAACAACTTGAAAGTATATTCAATTAATTAATTAGATAATTAAGTCATCAACGGCTGAATCGCTCCAGATGGACGGAATGTATTGGCTTGGTAACTGGTTGTTGGGGCGATTGAATTAATGGCTAAAAAAAAGTGGCTTAGACGACAGCCCGTCGGCGGTTGTCTTGACCTTTTTAACCCACTGACCACCTTAACCCTCTGGGGCCCCCTTTAACCCCTAAGCCCAACCCCTTGCCAAAACATGTCATCGTGCTAATGGAAATGAAAATGTTGATTAGCAGACATGATCAAATGGAAGATACATATATACAAATAATGAATATATATACGTACAATATCTGGAATATTTGAAATGCCGATGGGCAAACACATGTCGACGGCTCCTGCCACAACCAGAAAGAGATGGCAATATTGGGTGAAAAAGAGATAGATTGAACAGGTGAATGATTAATGTGCATTTAATTGCCGGGCTTGGTGCTGAGAAAACGAAGAGCTCGTTCAGCTCGAACGAGATAAATTCGATAAATTCACACTAAACTGTGGGCTGATAAATGTTTTCATTTATTAAAGATTAAATATATAACAAGAACAATAACAACAACAAACACACAGAGACAACAAAATGACAACAAAATAGATAGATAAATAAATAAATAATAAATAAAGTATAGAGTAAACAACATAGCACCGATCTTGTCTCATTTGCATATCAACTTTTCGCATTAAATTCAATTGAAAGCTTTTCTCACTTTAGCATCATTTTGAAATTCAATGAGCCGCCCTCGCCCTCGCCCTCGCCAAGCACCCAATAGCCCCATAGAGCCCCCTCGTAATACCCCCGGAAATTGATTCTCTAATGTATTTATTGCCATCGGATGCGAACACAAAATTTATGATGGCATTAAGCTAATGTTAAATGTTAAATGCAAAAATTTTCAAATGCAAAAAATTAGAATAATGATAAATTTATAGTGTTAGTTGTAATTTACACGGAGCACAACATAACCACCCCCGATTCCGTATAATTCCGATTCCGATATATTGAATATTTTCCCCTGCCGGTTTTATATTAGCATGGTTAATTATTATTTTCTGCTGTCAGTTTAGCTGCAACGCATTTGTTTCTCACTTCCCATTTTTTATCGAACAACAAACGACTAATGATAGCTAAGCGATTCCGATCTTGATGGATTGACTTTTGGTAGGAGGGGTCTTTTACTTTGCTTAGCCTCATATACTATATGCATGTGCAGTCCAAAGTGCCTAAAATGTCATTAACTTTACTCTTTAAAACTAATTCCCTAAGGAATATCATATTTTGTATGTTCCAATTAAGGAAATAGCTAATTTAAATAATGAAATGAACCCAAATATAACACCAAGCAAAGGCCATATATTCATATGAATTTATATTAATTTTAATTATTAGTATATTATTTAAATTATATTTATTTTCGTTTTAAATTTATTTTTACATAATATTCTACAACTGAATAAAAGCGCCATCAATGGCCAAGTTAGAAACCAGGCAACTACAACTTCTCATGTAGATGGCGCTAAAAATCAAAAATATTTAAGCTATTTCATTAAAACATATTTATCGTTTAAAAAACAGAGTATAAATAATTAATTAAGCTTTTCCGAAAATTTAAAGAACCTTTTAAAAATATATTTTAAATAAAAAAAATATTTTTTGTTAAAATAGTATCCGAAACCATAAACATAGTATATGTAGATGACATATGCTGTTCCCATTAATTTCTATGATACAACTAAAATTCTAAAGCAACCACAATGTTTGGATTATGTATTCATTTCTCAATTCTTATCCAAAAAAAAGCAATGTTTTTTTGTGAATTCTTCGAACTATAAAACAGGAGTAACGAAGCAAGTAATTTCATGGATGCGATGAAGCCACCACATGTTGTCGGAGATACAGATACATTTGAAGACGATGAGCAAGTCACTCGACCGCCGTATCCATCAGATACGCACACCAGGGGCATAGCATGAAGATACTTTCAAAAGAGGGTTTAAAATAATAGTCTGGTTTTTATTTAAAATCATTTAAGTTTTTTTCGATGCATATTTTTTAAGGAAGAATCCCCTTTAACTAAGCCACTGACCGGATAAGTGAATCTCACATCCCGATATCTTAGAGATACCTCAGAAAATAAGGTGACTTTTAAAATTTAAAATTCAGTTGCAGTTTTATTTACTTTAAGTTGTTTTTCTAATATGTTCTTACAATATTTTTAATTTTTATTTTTGTATTTAATTTGTTTTATCAAATAAATTCTATTGATCACTGTGAATATATAATATTCTTCGCATGCCTGACCGTTTAAGAACCAGCTGCGAGAGTATCTGAGAAAAACGTATCTGAGAGATACTTTCTTAGCGCAAAGGTAGCCGGTCGTCTGACATGCTCACTCTCTCTTTACACACTTACTACTCTCTCTCTCTCTCCGATCTGTTCGCACGCCACAGTAGTTACCCATTATATTCAATTTGTTTGAAAAGTGTATTTTAAGAATATTAATTAAAAAATAATACAGTAAATAATAATAAATAACATTAGAACATTAAGACATTTTTAATAGTTCCAAAGTTCTAAGACTGTATTTATATAAAGCTTTAGTCTTAGTTACTAGTTTTAAACAGCATGCAAATGTGTTCATCAATATTGTTCTTACTATTTTTAAGAATTATTAACTTAAGAAAATTTAAAACTTTATTTTTTTAAGTGATATCTTAAATGTTTTGTCAACTACATAAGTGAAATCCAAAATTTTATTGAGAAATAGAAGAAACCCCGAATTTCTTTAGCTCATTGGCTTTAGGAGAAATGATCAACAGTTGGCTGTACGTGGCTTCACTGTACCGGCTCTCCGGGCAAGCATGTTGGCTGCGTTAGCGACTGTTGCCGTTGGGTTAGTTCTTGGACGGAACTCGACGTTTTTTGACGTTTTTTCGAGGTTTTTTTTTTTGTGTTTAAACCAAACCAATTCCCCTTAGGAAAAACGCCACAAATATCGTTTATTGTTGAATTAAAATAATCCAAAATAAAATTAGTGAAAATGCAAGTGAAGAAATGGTTTTTGTTTAATAACAAGTCGGCCTTAATTATTTAAAATTTTTTGTGTGTGCGTGTTGGCGAGAGTTGCTGCTTCAATGTATTTGGCTTATATTTTTTTTAATGCTTTTCGTGAACCGACCTTTGCGAACTTATCGTCGTAACAGCCAACAAACAACAATAACAACAACAACAGAGGCTAATAATAATTAAACAGCGTGTGTTGTATGTGCTCACCGAGACGAGTGTGTGTGTGATTTTGTGAGCATAAGAGAGTGTATGTTGTCTTTTTTTTTGCGGAGACACACACACACCAAAAAAAAAAAAAATACAAAAAAATACAAAAAAAGAGCCATAAAAAACGTATACTAATTGTCAACAGTCGAGCAACTTGTTTAAATTGCAAACGAACAAAAAAAACGCAACGTTCAGTAACGAGGAGATACTTTGATTTTGAGATACTTCATCGAGACGATAAAGTTATCCCAGAGATACATTTAGTCTTATTGGAACCAAAACTGTAGATACTTCCTATTGGAGTTAATTCAGTCGATCATCCGATCGATTTTTTGCCTTCGCACGCGAATTGCGAGGCCCAAACAAAATCAAGTCCAGACAACGTTAAGGCCAAAATTTGCTAACTGGGCGATAATATTCAGAAACGTGATCGGTTGGAAACAAAAACAGGTGAGTTAAATATAATTAATTTGGCTTGACATGTGTCTTTAAAGTAGTTACAAAAAAGTATCTTCAAAAACAAAGAAAGAGGATTTCAAATGTAATAGACATCTTAGTACAAACTTATAATGATCCTCATCTATCAGCCTCCAGATAGATCCACCCCAAAAGATTAAACGAAAAAATCACAAAAATTTTGCTGTCAAGGTCTGTAGAGGCCTCGGGGTCTGCGTTATAATCCCAAACACTTGGGGATTCAAATAAAAAGTTCATTAGACCCAACGAACGTCTGCCGGATTACGGATTATACTTTTTGATTTCCAAGTATATGACTATACCCTTCCACCGGCACTACGACATACTCCCGATGATAAGACTCGGCAATGGCTCGGCAAAAAATAGAAAAAAAAAAATTTCAATAAATCAGATTGGTATAAGCCTTATCTTTGAGAGAGAGACTATACAGAGTATGGTACTATCTGGATGGTTCAACAAACCGAAACCGAAATCGAAATCGTTGGGGGAAATAGAGCTAAAACCGATATATACCATCGGGGCTAGTTGCATAATGGAGATACGCACCTGAACAGGTGAGTCAGGCCCAATAGGAAGAAGGTCAGAGCCATAGAGGTGTGCGAAATTATACAAGGAAAAATAAAAATAAAACAAAAACTATAAGAACCTAATAATAATGGAACTAATGGAATGAACACAGGCGCTGTTTTCTTTATGTTTTTTTGCTCTAGTTTACGTTTGCCGGCCTTTGATTTGTAAACCAAATAGTTTCCCCGAGATGTTTGTTTATTTCATTAGCATTTCGGACCGGATTCGGATTGGAGAAGTAAACTCAGCGCCCAGGTCTACGAAACTTAAGGAAAGGCGTGCGCTTTTTGGGGGTCTCTTTGGGGGGAATTGGTATATATTTATGATTTATTTAAATCCTAAAAGATACTATACTGGAGAAGGTGTACATTTGGGCTCCCAATTGCCGGGCAGACGGACAAAATGGTCCAATTGCCCGACATTCAATTTAGCAAAATGCAAACACCAACGCGATCGCCTCAATTTATAAATAGACACTCGTCTGGAAGTCTGAGCTCTCGCAGCGTTTATTTTCAAGCGCGACTCAAGTATTGTTATGCCCCGCACCTTAAAAAAAATATACATACATATACATATATTTTAAGTGCACTACCGAACCACCAGAGCACCAGACCTCCGGACCACCGGACACCCACCAGTGCGTTCGACTAATGGAAAACAATTCCAGGAAGCCATGAGTATAGGTTATTACCCATTCCCCAATCCCCCCGCTTCAAAAGGGCCCTCAAATATTTGCTATCGTATTTGGAATTACTCAGCCAGGGAAAAGTATTTCAATCTTTTCAAATCAATCTTAGCCTGAAAGAATCCGATATCCAAGAAAAAATAGGAAAATGGCTGGAAAGTCTCGGGCCGGTTAGAGGAGAATGTAATGAAATATAATTCTAAACACTAGGAATTATTTATTTTAATTTAAATATTTAAATATATAGAACTGAAAAAATATGAATAATTTTAAAGTGATCTTTATTTAAAAAGTATTTTAAATGTATATGCTCTTTATAGAAAACATACAGCAACGAATCAAATTTTAAACATTTTAAAATCTTTTCTTGAATCTTTGAAACATTATTTTCAATTAAAAATTACTTTTAAAAATTGTTTTAATCTTTAACTATTTTTAACAACCTTTCACGCCACTTAAGTACCTTTTAATCAGATTAAAGAATATAGGACCATAGGGGTAATTTTAATGAGTAATTTCTAATATTTCCGGCGCGTGGCAATAATTTAAGTTCCCCTTTTGGGAATATGGTTATTTTATTTTTACTTTATTTGGTTTCTCCCCCAGATTCTCCCCTAGATTCCAGCACGCTAGACCCTCCCTCGCCGTACATGTATAAAATCCGGATACGGATACTAATCCGGAATAAAACGATGATATTTCAAAATACAATGACGCGGGGAAAGACCCTGAAGATAGCCTTCTTCGGCATACTCCTGGGCTTGTCCATCGGAACCGGACTGAAGACCTACCAGGCTTTGGAGATCGTGAAACGATGCGGCATCCGGCCCACAAATCAAAAGACTCCGGAGGAGATCATTGGCCTCAGCGATGAGGATACCATCCATAATTCACAGAGGAATCTCGTCTTTGTGGGCGTGATGACGGCCAAGAATTTTCTGGAGGGCCGGGCCCGGGCGGTATACGATACCTGGGGCAAGGAGGTGCCCGGACGGATAGCGTTCTTCAGCTCGGAGGGCAGCTACTCGGAGGATCTGCCGGTGGTGAGCCTCAAGAACGTCGACGATCGGTATCCGCCGCAAAAGAAGTCCTTCATGATGCTGTACTACATGTACGAGCACTACATCGATCGGTTCGAGTGGTTCATCCGGGCGGACGACGATGTCTACATAGAGCCGGACAAGCTGGAGCGATTCCTGCGCTCCATTGACAGCTCCAAGCCGCAGTTCATCGGCCAGGCCGGGAAGGGCAACAGCGAGGAGTTCGGTCTCCTGTCCCTGGAGTTCGACGAGAACTTCTGCATGGGCGGTCCAGGCGTGATCCTTAGCAGCGAGACCCTCCGTCGGGTGGCTCCTCACATCCCCACCTGCCTGAAGAACCTCTACAGCACCCACGAGGACGTGGAGGTCGGCCGGTGTGTCCAAAAGTTTGCCGGCATACCCTGCACCTGGAATTACGAGGTAAGAGACTACGGATTCACTAAAACTAAGATCATGCTGAGACGTACCTGGGGATTACTTTGTGGCCGATAATCATGTCTACATCTAGGATCCTTGAGTGGAATGCCTTAAAAGATTTTTTAAACAATTCCTCAATATTATTTATCATCTAAAGCTTAAAACAAAATATTCTTTCTCTATTTTCTTAAATTTTTACAAGAGAGCACCTTGTAGAAATCGAAATTTTACCCAAAACCATGGCTATATCTTGGCCAATATCTATCGGGTCCTTTTGCGAAAAAGTCTATATATCTATATATTCCATTCCCCTCAGATGCAGTACATCCTGCGACACAACTCGAGTGGGAGGAACGCCTACACCGGAAAACTGAAGCGGAAGGAAATCCACAACGCCATCACCCTGCATCCAATTAAACAGGCTCCGTTGATGTACCGACTGCACTCCTACGTACAGGTGGGTCTCGATAGGAGAACCCTGCCTGAGAACACATTCTAAATTCTTGTACCTTACAGGGGCTGAAGGCGGAGGAAATGCGGCAGGAATCGCTGCTCCTGCATCGGGATATCAAGCGAATGGCCTCGTACCTTGACGTTCCCGACGAGAGCACCTACATGATGCCCAGTGTGTCGCCGGAAAGCGACTCCAACAAGCGGCACTTCCAAGATCACAACATACTGGGTGAGTGGATCACTTAAACAATGTATTTGGAAAAAAATAACGGATTACGAACGAAAATTTACACATTTCTGTAAAAGTTAAGAAAGGATATACAAAATGGGGACTAGCCGGGCACCTGGTCCTGGTCGCAGCATGTCAGGCCATCGCCCATGCAGGCGGCATAGCCCATCAGGTGGGGCAGGAGGTTCTGCTCCATGACGCCGCCGAAGAGATGAGCCTGCGGCCCAATGGCGAATACGGCCACGTCCTCGCCAGAATGGACGCCCTTCCGTCCTCGAATATAGCTGGGCGTGTAGGAGGCTGTGGAGGGGATCGGATTTACTCGGGACCTCGTCAAGCTGTTGGTTTTACTCACTCGGACCCAGGGTCTTGGCAGGACTCTCCCGTTTGCCGTCCTTGTCCTGGCTCTGCCACTTTCCAACCGCATAATTCAGGGTGCTGTACGGCACTCCGTCCAGGTCCCGCTGCTGTTCGTCCATGCCGAGAATGGGTGTGCCCCTCCGGGAGTAACCGGCCATGGACAGGGCGTGCGAGTGATCCGCCGTCACCACGACCAGAGTCTCCTTCGGATCTATTATCTTAAGGACTGTCTCCACGGCCGCATCGAACTCCAGCATCTCATCGAGGGCGTAGCCGACTCGGGTCTCATGATGGCCGTGATCTATTCGCCCGCCCTCGATGAAGACCACAAAGCCATGGTCTTCTCCACTTTCCTGAGCTTTCTCGGCCAGTTTCGCGATGGCGGCCGCTGACATTTCCTTCAGCCTGGGCTGATCCCGGTGGGAGGCCATATGGTAGGGCATGTGGTTGTCGCTAAAGATGCCCAGCACTTTTCCCGCACTGTTGCTGCAGTTCCTCAGCTGCGCCATGTTGCGAGCGAAGCAGCCATCGGGATTCTCTTCCCGCCAGAGAGCCAAAAGATCCTTGCCGTCCCGGCGCTCCGCTTCAAACTTTCCCAGGCCCCCGCCAAGGATAACCTGAAAGTACGCTGGTTATCATAGAATTCTCTCCCAATATCCATAATCTCACCTCGAAATTCCTGCCGGGCTCCTCCTCCACCAATTGGCGGGCAATTTCCAGTTCCTCGGACCGCTTAGGAACGTGGGCGTAGGACCCAGCCGGACTCGCGTCCGTCACTCGGGTGGTGGTCACCACACCGGTGGCTTTTCCCGTTTTCTGGGCCCACTGGAGCAACGATTCCACCGGCTCGCCGCTGGCGCTCTGCCCCACCGCGCCACTGAGGGTCTTCACTCCGCCCAGGTAGGCAGTGGCCGTGCAGGCCGAATCCGGGGTCTGCTCGTCGACGCAGTACGTCTTGCACAGGCCGGCGAAGGGGAACTGCTCCACCGCCAGACGGGAGTCCTCGCCGCGTCTTCCCTGCCGCTGTCCCTTGAGGATGCGGGCCGCTGTCATGGTGGTAACCGACAGTCCATCGCCCAGTAGTATCACCACATTCTTGGCACGCCGACTGTCCGAGGTGTAGTCTCGTGTCCTAGCCAGCCGCTCCTTCAGTTGCTCCTGGGCCTGGCGGCGCCAGAAGCCAGCCGATTCTTCTCCTGCTTCTGATGATTCTTCGCCTGCGGCATAGGACGCGTTGAGAAGGATCGGCAGCAGGAGCTGCAGGATCAGCCAGTGTTTAATACGGGACGACATGTGGAATCCTAAACCGAAACCGATTCCGATCTGACTGCCGGTGGGACTGACTGGCAATGGCAGTTATAAAGGCCCGACTCGGTTGAAGGGATATGGCACAGCACCTATGATCCAAAAACCTGAAAGTAGAAACCCCATGGGGAGCTAGAACCCACAGTCGGTGACCCCATTTCCCAGAACCCCCTAGATAAGACCTCGAACTGGAAAGTTAAGATACCTTCTGGCCTAAAACTATAGCTTGTTTCCATTCTACTTACAGGAATCAGTCCAGAGCTGAACAAATTTGTGCCGAGCAGTACGGAGGATCTCCTGGACTGGTCCTTCATAGCCCGCAGCCTGTACTCGGCCAGCTCGGCGAATCCCAAGCAGAAGATCGACTCAGCCATGCGGGAGGGCCTCGAGGATGTCATCACCGAGGTGATGGAGAACATCAACAACTATTCCCGGCAACGGGGTCGTGTCATAGAGTTCCGGGAGCTGCTCTACGGCTACCATCGCCTGGACGCCCTCCACGGGCAGGATCTGATCCTCGACCTGCTGCTCATCTACAAGAAGTACAGCGGCAAGAAGATGACGGTGCCGGTGAGAAGGCATCTCTACGTCCAGCGGGCCTTTACGGGGATTTTCGTCAAGGAGGTGGACGAGGACTTCTACAACGTAACCTTGCATCAGAGTGAGTAGGAGGATCTGAGGATGAAATGAACAGATAACCTTAATGCTTCCACGTATAGGTTTGTTGGGCAGCCTGCTTCAGAATGGCATGGCCCGGCTGAGCAGTCACTTCACCATGCCCAGTGGCCTCCTGCCGCCCACGGAGGACAAGATCGTGTTCGTCCTGCCCATTGCCTGGCGACTGGGAACCTTTGAGCGCTTCCTGCGCACCTACGAGAGGATCTGCATCCGCGGTGAGCAGCACTGCGACCTGTTGGTGGTGATATTCGGCGCGCCCGAGGAGCTGGGCGATCACATGCAGCTGCTCCACGACCTGCATGCCCGGCACGTGTACCAGCAGGTCAACTGGATACAGAGAAGTGGCCCCTTCTCGCGAGGAGTGGCCCTGGATGTGGCAGCGAGATCCTCGTACATCCGACAGGAGGACATCATTCTGTTCATCGACGTGGACATGGTGTTCGAGGTGGAGACCCTGCAGCGGGTGAGGATGCACACGCAGCGCGGCAAGCAGGTGTATCTGCCGATCGTCTTCAGCCAGTACGATCCGCAGAGGAGGGGCAGCGAGGCGCCGTGGGAGGGGAGTCGCCCCGGATCGATGACGAGAGCGGTTACTTCAGGCAGTTCGGTTTTGGGATATGCGCCATTTACAAGTCCGACATCCTGGACGAGGACATCAACGGCTTCGACAAGGACATCACCGGCTGGGGGCTGGAGGACGTCAAGTTCCTGGAGAAGATTGTGCGCGTGGGCACCCGCCAATGGGGCTTCCTGGCCAACACCGCCGAGCTCTCGTCCGATTACAACGAGGCCGCCGAGCAGTGGCGTCGCCTGAGCGTGTTCCGTGCCCCGGATCCCACGCTGGTCCACATCTACCACGACATTAGCTGCGACATCCAGCTGGACGCGCCGCAGTACAACATGTGCCTGGGCACCAAAGCCAACTCCATCGGCAGCACCCGGCTGATGGAGCAGCTGTTCCACAGCAGTCCAGAGAACGTCCAGTTCGCCAGCGACTTTAATCGCCAGAAACAGCAGGCCCGGTGATGATCCATGTGTCAGGGGCCCTCCCGCCAGCCGGCCAGCTATCCTGCCACCATAGTATTATCCAAAACGTTTCCTAGGCTAGTGTTTCGATCCGATATGCCAAATAACTGCGTTAGTCCTTAGTCCGTAAGGTAGAGACTCGGGCCCAACCGAAACTCAGTTGTGAGAGTGGTGGAGAGGATTAGGATTTGTGAGGAACTATATTTAAGCTGTTTACCAATGAAAGAGAATACAATTCGTAAATATTTTATAATGTTTTCTAGGGCATTTACTACCACTTACCCATGTAGATACTCTCCTCCATCACTACACCATAGTTAGTTGCTAGAATTAACAAGTTAATATGTAATTTAGACTAAAGGGAGCACTGTATTCCAGTTGATTGTGTATTTCCACTTAAAACACAACTAGGGTGAATAAAAATGTCTTTATTCAAATTAAGAAACAACTCGTTTGATTATTCTCATGGGAAGGCATACGTTTTGGGACGTACTCTTATAATATGTGTGTCTAAATGCTACGAAGGAAAGCCTCGCTTGCGGCAGTGCCCTAGGTCTAGATAGTCTTCTTTCTTCTTTTGGTGAGGTCTCATGGTTTTCTTCTTCTTGGTTGGATCCGTTCAACAGATCCATGTCTAAACGTAGTCAACGGGCATGATTCCCAGCAGGGAGAGTGCCTGGTTCATCACCACACGCACAGCCTTAACGAGAGTGATCCTGGCGTACAGGATCGGTACTAGTTGGTCGCGCTTCTGCAAAAGCACCTTCTTCTGGCGATAGTAGCGACTGAAGACGGTGGCTAACTTCTCCAGGTAACGGATCAGCAGGTGAACGCCCACTTGTCCGTGCTCCAACTGGTCTATGGTGGTCTCCAATACCTCCGGAAAGGTAAGCAGACATGAAAAAATCAACTGCCAATCCATCTGGAACAGGGAATTGGATATAGCAACGAGGGATACACCCCAACTCTAGCCAGCTTACCTCATCCTCCAAAACGCTGAGATCAATCTTCTCCAGCGGCGGCAAGGGGTCATAAATACCTGCCTTCACCTGATTCTCAAAGCTGCGCAACAATGTCTCCACACGGGCCGAGTTGTACAGAATGTAGGAGGCGCCCTTGGAGCTGCCCACTCCGGCGCGGACCACACAGGCCGCCGAGGCATGGCGCACCGAGAACAGATCCACAATCACAGCAGCCTCTCCGAGGCGACGCACCAGTCCCTCCTGGCTGCCAAAGCCAACCGGACGCATGCCGCTGCGGTGCACGGCCATCAAGCGCATGTGAGTAGAGCGCATACTGACATGAAAGAGAAAGAGAAGGAGAATGATTGGGAACTGTCCAATTAGATGGGAATCGGATTGGAAACTTACTTCAAATAGGTATCCAGCTTCACGTCGGTAGCAGTCTTGGTGCCGGGCTCCAGAACCGGTCCGCTAACCAGACAGATATGACCCTGACGCTGAGTCAAGGTGCATCTTTGGGACTCCACGTGCACCTTGAGCGCACCGGCCGGAACATCGGTGCCAGCCACCATGCGCCAGTTGGAGCAATCCACCAAACGCTTCACAATCTCGTACAGCTGCTTGAGGCGGTAGTGACGCAGCTCAGTGGGACCATCGGGATGGCCAAGATTGGCGTCTAGGTTCAGCGACAAGACCAGCGTCTTGTTGGACTTCTCGGGACGTCCATAATTCATTCCCTGCTTCAGTATGGTAGTCAAGGCATAACGGATGACCGGACCGCGCTCCAGGCTCAAACCGCAGCGGTTGAACTGCAACTCGAACGTAGACTTTATCGGCAACAGCCCCTTCTTGGAAATTTCAATCAAATCTTGGATCTGCTGGGGATCCTCCATCAGAAGCTCCTGGTTGCGGCGCAACTTGCATCCCAGCCTGTTGCAGAAACTCTCCCAGTGCTGAGCATTTTTGGCAATGCTCAGGTCGCCGCCTTCGGCAAAATCATCAATGTGGTAGCGAATAATCTCGCCGCAGCGTCGCGGACGTAACGGACCAACATCTCCTTTCTGCGGATCTTTCCATTCAGCGAAGTAGTCGAATATCATCATGTTTAACTTGGCGAGCGGATTGGAATCCATTTCCAGACAATAGTTATAGTTAATAGTTAAAACGGAAAAAAACACAAACGCACAAATGCCGGGAAAAAAAGTCTAACGAATTTGAAAAAATCAAGCTGGTCTGAACAGGACAAGAACGATCCGGGCTACTGTTATCGATAGACAGTTAGTTCTGACGTTTATAACAAGAAATTCATTCCGATATGTTCTTGCCGATATATTTAAATTGAAAAAGCTTTTTACTTCTTAAACATATTACTTCCATAACACACTACGTTTTTGTATTAATATAATTTATTTTAAAGCAAACATTTTTTTAAAAAAATATCGATAGTTCGATACTTTTGCAACTAAAAATAGTCAAGGAAGTCACGGTGTTATTATAAACAATTAACAGATTACTACATGGGCGCAGCATCTTTAAAATATGTAAATTTTTGCCTAAAAAATAAGTTTAAAATCTGGCGCGCAGTGAATTTTCGTGACACGTGCTTCGTGAGTGCCCACGAAATCGGAATATTTTCCCATCCCTAGCGCGACCGACCGCAAAGAAATTTGTGTTTTTGTGAAAATTGGCTTTAGACCTGCTAAAGCTTCAGCGCCAGGTATAGATTCCGTTGAGAGGAATGTCCGGAAAGCTGGAGCAGCGGTTGGTCGACCTGGGCACCGCCTGCCTGGTCTGCCTCAGGGACGAGCCCCTAGAGACCTGTTCCATCTATGGGCGCGACCCTGAGCCACCGCATCTGCGAATCGTGGACAAGATTCGTAGCTGCACGAGCCTCCAGTTGGGAGATAACTTGACAACCTGGCCCGACAAGATCTGCCGGCAATGCCACATGGAACTGACGGTGACATATCGCTTTCGCGAAAAGTGCGCAGCTGTGGAGGTGCTGCGTCAGGAGGAGCAGCTTAAAATGAACCTGGAACAGCACGACTTGCGGCTGCCCCGGACGCTGAAAATTGAGCGCGTGGAAATGGACCTGGAGCCGGGCCCTCCCACTGTCGCCGCCACCATAACGGAAGTAATACAGTCGGTGGAGGACGGGCCGCCATACACTTTTCAGGACGAAAGCGGGGACATCAGCCTACTTCCGGATGCGTCTGGAGCTCTGGTTTTGTCCCTCAACGCGTCCCTCGACTCCTCCGATTTAGTCAAACAAGAATCCAGGGATAAAACGTGCTCCGAAGAGGATGAGGACAAGTTGCTAGCTATGCCGCCTTGGGACGAGGATCACACCCCGGAACACCTTTACGAGATCGAGACGCAGCTGGAGAGCTTGGTGGGAAGTCCGGCGCTGCCACAGCCGCCTGTCCAACCGACTTCGAATCCACCGAGGAAGCGATCCCATCGTCGCGGTGCTCCCGCCAAGTGTAATGATTATCAGCCCGGATCCTCCGCAACGCCCGTTCCCTCCACAAAACGCCGGCATACGGAGCGCTCTCCAAAGATATGTGATGTGTGCGGGAACACCTACAAGTACCAGCACGCCTTGAACGCCCATATGCGGCGTCACAATAACGATCGTCCATATCCGTGCGAGGTGTGCCAGAAGGCGTTCATTTCGAACGTGGAGCTGCGCCGGCACATGCGTGTCCACACCGGCCAGAAGCCGTACAGCTGCCGCTTCTGCGACCGCAGCTTTTCCGACTTTGGCAGCAGCAAGAAGCACGAACGCATCCACACCGGGGAGCGTCCGTACGTGTGCGAGGTGTGCCAGAAGGGATTCGCCTACGCCCACGTCCTCTCCGTCCACCGGCGCACCCACACCGGCAAGAAGCAGTTCCAGTGCCCGCACTGCGTCAAGGGATTCACAAAGAAGAGCTATCTGGCCGCCCACGTGGCGCAGCACGGCAACACTACACTGGATGAAACTAGGTCGGCGACCAAGAGCCATGCCTTGGGAAACACCAGCAATATGCGCAAGGAGACCTTCATCCTGGACTCGGTCGTCTTGGGCGACCAGAGCAAGGTCCTGGAGGAGTGTATCGTCACCAACGACTTTATGTTCAAGGACCAGGAGCCGGGGGCCGACGACTCGCGCGAGGAGGATGCAGAAAACGATCAGAATGGCCAAGCAGTGCTGGAACACCATCGGTCGTCGTATCCTGGAGCGGACTTTGTTGACGTAGACGGGTACCAGGGCGTGGGCGATCTGCTGGATGGCGGGGAGTTTGTCGACGATGCCAAGTATCTGATCGATTAGCACTACTAGCATGAGTATTAGCATGAGCATCCACCCACCCACCCCCTAGACGTTAGTCTACTAGCAGCAGCTAGTAACTAGTTCTAAGTCTCTACTGTACTTGTACAAATAATAAACTGAGAACGTATTTAATAAGTTAATTATGTTTCGTGTCGACTTCTTAGTTTCCTAATTCACTTCGAAGGGATTCTTTTTGTTTCAATTAGTTTTTAATTTGTAAATACACTCTTGTAATTAGTGATTAGTCATTAACTATTTAAAATATAAATGTATATTGTATAAAACATAGAGCATCTCTTAAAATCGGAAGAGTAATATATTCTAGATTTCTCCTTTTTTTAAAGAATTTCTTAAACTCCATGGAAAAAACCATAAAAAGTTGACTTTATTTTATTATTTTAACTTTGAAAATTAAATATTATTTTTTAAAAAACTAGAAATTCTTACAGAAAACTTTACAACCTAGTTGAGACATGCAGATGAACTTTGTTTTTTTTTCGTATTATTATTTAAAAAAGAGAATTTACAATATTTTGTTTGGCAGACAATTATTTAATAACCCGTTTAACTATCAACATTCCAAAAGTCTCGAAAAAATACACTCTTCTTGGACAATCTGTGTCAACAAAGGCAACCAAAGATGGCCTAAAGCGATCGGTTCTGTTCTTAGTTTTCTGCCACGAAATCCAAAAATTCATATTTCGGCTAGTGCGGAACAACTGTGCAAACGGCGGGCACAGTGAACACCCAGTAAGACAGCCGCTTCTAAATTCTAACTAGTTTATTAGATGCTCGGGTTAGTCAAGTATCAAGTTTCTCGAACGATCTTTCTTAAATGGAACGGGGGGCAATTGTTCTAGGGTTTGGACCGATCCCGGTAGCCGGCGGCCACTGTACCGGCCACCGGCTATTCAATGCTGACGAGACGATGATGCTGCGCGGCCACGTTCTCGAACCGGTTTTTCCGGAGAACTGGAGCTTGGAGCGGCGCAACTACGGCGGGGTCAACGCTTCTTCGGGTCGGATGGTCGGAGTCGGATGTCGGGTGTCGGAGGAGAATTCAAATGTTTGGGGGGCGAGGAGGAGCGAGAAATATATAACATCCACACGGAAACAGGAACATTCTAGTCCTCGAAGGTGATGCGGCCGGGGCCGTGGTTCTTCATGTAGCGACGATAGGCCTTGTAGCGGGGATTCTCGGCCAACTTCTTCTTCATCTCCTCATCCTGCTCGGCCTTCCAGGCGGCAAAGTTCTCCCGCTTCCACAGCTCCAGGTGCAGGTACTCCTCCAGCTGTTTCTCCTCCTGCGCCTCAAACTGGTGCTGCCCCATGCCCAAGTGGCGGCGGATCAGATAGAGCTTCTGCTCCCGACCATACGGCTGCTTCATCACCGTGTACCGCCAGAACCACTGGGCATGCCACGCTATAAACGACAGCAGGGTATACGGGCAGATGAGCAACTGCACCCAGAGCACGTCCCACAGCGTGGGCTTGGCGTAGCCACCCTTCACGTCCATCTTCTCGGCGATCACCCGCCGCACAATGCGCTCCAGCTCCTCCCGCTGATCAGTCTTTGACATCTTGTTCTTGCCCTTCTTCTGTATGCGCTCCTGAATCTCGTCCCGGGCGATGTCCAGAGCCTGGTTCCGGTACTTCGGCACCGTGGCGAAGTATTTAATGGCCGAGTCGTACCGCTGCCAGCCGGAGTAGTATTGGATAACGGAGACAATGGTCAACACCACCACGATCACCACGCGCACATCCACCTTGGGAGCCACGCGGCGCCTGTAGTAGCGGTAGTAGTGGGCATAGTAGGCATCCGGGTTGTCCAGCATGTAGTCGTAATCTGTTCGCGACTCCTCATCTCGCAGGATCTCGTACGCAGTGGCCACCAACTTGAACTGGACCTCGGCGGCCGCCTTTGCCTCAGCGCCGCGATGTAAATCGGGATGGTACTTCCTGGCCAGCTGTCGGTAGGACTTGCCGATCTCCGACTTGGAGGACTCACGGGTGACGCCCAGGACATCGTAGCAGTTCTCCTTGCCGCAGTAAAGACCCTCCAGTAATCCCAGCGCCACGCCGGGCAGCAGGAGGAGCACCAGCAGCAGCTTCTGCATCTTTCTCTGTGGGGGATCAGGGGCGGGGAAACACTCTGAGCTGAACCTTGTGCAACTGGTGGCGGTCGCGTTGGCGCTGGAAGTCCGTCTGTCCGGCTGCGGAGTTGGCCGCTCGTTAATAGGGTTGTTGATAATATATCAGAATATCAGCTTATCGATATTATTAGAATAAGAACAATATATCGGAATAAACATAAATATCGGATATGGAGACATATATTATTTTTATTTTATGCCCTTTTTGTCATTTATATTTTAAATTAAGAGTTAAATATTCTTATTAATATATCTACAAAAATAATCTTTTATCAACAACTATAATCCAAATAAAAATAAGTTTAAAAAAATATTTCAATAATCATTAAACATGAATTCGAAACTTCAGAATGTAAGTAAAAAAACATTTCTAAATAAAATAGATTATAATTTATCCATAAAATCAAAGAAAGTTCATAATTCATCGGCAATAGTGTTTTCCCGCGATGAGGCATGTGATTCTGCCACCCGGTAATGCCATCCACAGCGATAGTTTTTTGAAACAAAATATCACGCAGCTACCCATCACTATATTTTCCCGCCTATCGAGCATTTTGGTTTGAACTTTTGGCGTCAATTTCGTTTCAAAGTTTTTTTCATTTGCGAAATTATGGATTTTGATAGGCAGGTAGATAAAATACTAGCTTCATTTACGGAGACCACACAAATCTTTAAGGAGATGGTCGAAGGTGAGCAGCTAACCCGCTCGTTACTTGTTATTAATTCGCAGAATATACATACATTTTCCAGGAACCCCCAACGAATACAGGGCTAAGATCGAACAATTACATGAAAGTAGCACGAAAAAGCGTGTGGAATACGCAGAAGCCTTAATCGGGGTGAAGATCCAGAACCAGGCATTGAATGAGTGCTTAGAAGATTGTTATAGGAACTCCACCACCTACAGCTCATTCAAGACCAACTTTAAAAAACGCAAAGAGGCGTTGTTGAAGGAAAAGACAAATGTAAAGGACCTTAACGAGTTCAAGAAAGTGAAGCAAGCCATCGAGGCGGCGGCCAAACTCAATGACGAAGAGATCCAGGGAAACGTTGCATTCTCCATATTCGACCCGTGGTCGAAGGAGGTGATGCTCAATCCCGTCCGCAATAAGATTTGTGGTCATATCTACGAACGCGCATCTGTCATGAGAATCATGGGTGAAAGTATTTGCACCCGCTGCCCGGTTGTTGGTTGCGTAAACAAGAGCTTTTTGCACCCGGACATTATGATTCCGGACGAGGAGGTTCGTCAGAAGGTGCTCCGTCAGTTGGAGGAGGATGAAGATTGGGATGATGAAATGGAATACGATGATAAAGCGGATGATGAGGAGAGTGACGAAGATTTATAGCTTTATAGAGCCAAACACAGGATATTGTTTGCATTTTTTTTGAAGTTATTTTTGAAAGTTATATTGAAATTACAAAACGTGTACAAGACAATACTTGTAAACCCCCAGGAGGAGGTACATAAATATTCTAAGTTTAAATTCTATGCATCTCACTAAAGTTACTTCATAATGTAATATTGAAATTACAAAATGTTTTAAGTTGAAATAAAAGTATGTTTATCATTTTTGGACTTTCTTATAATTTTAATGATTTTAAATTCATGTTAAAATACAAACTTAAGCAAGAATGCGGGAAAATAAAATGCCATCTCTATTTCGATAAGTCGATAATTGAACCACTTGAATTGTCACCACTAAAACCTGCAGCAAAACAAAAGAAGGAAAATTACTAGTTTTAATCATTTAAAAGATTATTTGGCGTAAACCTGGGGCAAAGCCGTTGTTAAATCGGCCGGAAAAGCTGCAAGTATCAATGCTGGACTCTACGGTAACCAACATGGCAGTTTTCCAGCTGAATTCCAAACACTCGGGCCTATGATGGGGCGCTAGCTCCTGGCGGCCAGAATGTGGCTTTTCAGGCGCCGGTGGCATTCCGCGCTGGCATTATTATGTGGGGCATGCATCTTGCTGTTGTTAGCAATGGAACTATTTATAGTTGCTGGCGTAAGTAACGCCCAGGACTGGCAGAGCCCAGGATATTTGTTTTTACCTTTTCTAACCATAATTTGTATTAGGGCGGCTTCGGAGCACTGCACCAGGACGAGTACGTGGTTCGCACGCGTCCCTTGTTGTGGACGCAACAACTTCTACCGCCAGAGGAGCAGCTCAATCGAACTCGTGCCGACCCCGAGGCGCGGTGCCGTAACTCTGTCCAAGGCCGGCAGCTGCTGGCCGACGAGAGGGGATTCGTGTGCCGACGCGAGGAGCTACTGCCAAGCGGTTGCTGCAATCCAGAACTACCCGGCATTGGTTACTATAGCTGCCTGTCCTGCAATGTCACCACCCACTGTTGCGGTATTTACGAGTACTGCGTCTCCTGTTGCCTGCATCCCGGAAAGCAGCCTCTGCTGGAACAAGTACTTCGCTCAGCCAACACTCCCAAATACATCTTCACAAAGGTCGCCGATCACTTCGAACTGTGCCTCGTGAAATGCCGAACGAACTCGCACTCTGTGCAGCATGAGAACCAGTACCGCGATCCAGCGGCCAAACACTGTTATGGCCTGACGGAGGCCCACGAGTCGCAAAAGAACGTGGCCCCAAAGGTAGCCGGCAGCTGATCTCCCTGGAGATTACTTTCTGAGATTTCATCATAGCTTAGATAAGTCAGGGAAGACTATCACTGCACTAGTTTTAACTCTTTCTATATACTTCATATCGACAAATCAGGGTGTACACTGTCATGCTTTTTACAGAAAGTGCAATATTCAACACTATATATCTTTGTTTATAGCCCGATCTGGGCATTGCTTACAAACAAAACACTGTTCTAATGCTCGTGGGCCACTCGATAGCTCTGTAATATTGTAAATTGCCATGCAATATGACTCTAGCCGAACATGAACGGGTGGAACAAAGATATAGTCCATAAGAACCTCCTCCTCGATTTTTGTAAATAGCTAGTAGATTTTTTTTTTTCTAGAAACGAACAAATGCTCTCTGTTTTTTATACTGTATTTAATATATTAACCTAATTTATTGTTGTTGAATATGAATAAGTATATTTTGTAAATATTTCAGAGCTTGAAACGCAATGTTTATAAGAAATATTTATTCTTGGGTCGAAAATGTAAATAAATCTGGAAGAACGTGGTTATGTTACTAGAATTTCAAGACTGGGATCTACTCGGTGAAGGGCTCCTGGTGGACGACTTGACCCTCGATGCCGTAGAAGATGGTGTCGTTCTTGACGTAGCCCCACGCCATGCGCCGCGATGTGAAGCTGATGCCGATGTCACCGCTGGGAGCCACAACGATGGCGCCACCAGTGCCGCCCAGCCGGCGGGTCATCTCGCGGCACTCCTGATCGGCGGCAGCCTGCGGTGACAGGCCTTTGCAGTCCATGGCGGCCAGGATGCGTTGGGCCAGGTTGTAGCGCATTATCGTCTCGCCGTGTCCAGTCGTAGAGACGCCGCCCCGCATGTTATCCGCATAGGTGCCACTGCCCAGGATGGGTGTATCGCCGATTCGTCCTGGCCACTTGCCGGTAATGCCGCCTGTTGACGTCCCCACCACGATGTGGCCCTCGGAGTTGATGGCGACGGCCCCTACAGTCTCGCCACTGGGATCCGTTTTGGGGCCACTGTTCGGGGTCTTCTCCTCGGCCAGCTCTGTGCGCGCAAAGAACGGATCCTTGCCCTGGGCCACCTGCTCCTGGAATTGCTGGAGCGTGAAGCGGGCTCCCTCGGTGACCAGTGCGTTTGGCGGCAGCTTCTCACTGCCCGTGGCCAGGGCCAGCTCTAGGGCAGCTTCGCCGCCGAGGAACGTGTGCCTCTTCTTCTCTATCAGCCGCCTGGACACCGTGATTGGATGCATCACATCACGCAGCAGGGTTATGCATCCGGCGCGCAGATCCTTGCCCTCCATCAGGCTGGCCTCCATCTCGACCTCACCTTTGGTGTTCAGACACGATCCATATCCGGCGTTGAAGTTCTCGTCCAGCTCCATGCTACGGACCGCTGCCTCCACGGCGTCCAGAGCGCATCCAGTGCTGCCGTTCTCCGGATTCAAGAGCCGCCAGGCACAACGCAGGGCCTGCTTGATGCCCTGGAACTTGCCGGCAATGCGGGAATCGGATATATCACCGGCTCCGCCATGGATTAGGAGCATGGGACGTGGCATCTTCCGAGCTGTCGAGATCTGTTGGGCTGGGCCTGCTGGGTTTCAAAAATCAGACTCCCAAGATGTTGTAGAGCAGCTGGAGTGTCGATAGCTTTTGTTTCGCTCGAGCGGTGAGTGCTTTCCTTATATATATGTATATGTATGTATGTATGTATGTATGAAGTTCTTTGTTGCACGATAATACCCTATGACTGGGTATAATCACTTTTTAAGTCAACATCTTAATATTTTACCAAAAGAGCTACATAGGCTTGTTATGATTTGTGGACTGCTGAAAAAGTTATCTTGCACAAAGGGTATTCAGTAGTCGACTTTGTTAACTTAACAGAATGCAGTTTTGAAATATTGTTGTTGTTTTCTGAGGTTTCTCTCGTATCCCGCGATAAGAAGAGTAATCAAACTTTTTTTTGCATGTGGTGGTTTATGGTTTTATATTCCAGTGCTGATACCTTTGTGGAGTCTAGAGGATCGGGAATGTTAATCAGGAAAAATATACATAATTAAACATGAGTGTATGTACATACTTGCATGTAAATTTCCGCTTGAAATTCCACTTTTATTTAAAAACTCACTCGATAACAGGCTTAACCCGTTGATGCTCTTCAAAAATTCCTTTCAGTTCATCACTTTACACTGAAAATGCAATTTTTTAATAAAGGGCTTTTTATTTAATCAATAAAAGGATAAACTCTTATCTTTCGGTCATTAATCGTTGTCATAATTATAGCCATATAGTTCGTAGTCATCATCGTTTTTTGTGGCAAGCCAAAGTTCAATGGTCCGGCGCCCAGTTCGTGTCGCCACCGGGGGGCATGTCTACCTCCCCCTACTCCCACCTATGCCAGCAATGATGGAGCAATTAAAGCGAAACGTTTAATCAAAATACTCTAAATTGTGGCTTGATTGAGTGGCCAGTGAACCGTTATTTCGCAGGACATAAAATATAAAAATTAAATATAATTTTAACAAGAAAATTATGAAGAAACTTTAAAACATAAGCTTTTAATTCAAGTAAGTAATTAGTTTTAAGAAAATTACCTATAATTGTATGTTGGAATATAGAGCATGAGGTGGGCAGTCCCCAGGTGGGCAGCTCCCCCTCCATGCTCCATTCTCCACTCTCCACACACCCACACTGCTGCATAATTGCAAGTGCATGCCGACACACACGCACACACACTCGAGTGTATAATAACATTTTATGGTATCGAACCGTGAGAGGCGTTGCCTGAACTCTTTCTCGTCCTCCGACTCCACATTTAGCTGTCTTTGTTTCGCACTGCTCCTCTTTGGTGTTCTCCCAGTCTCCGGGCGGGTCTCAAGGAGCAATTTTGGCAGTCCTCCCCACTCTCCAGTCTCCTCCATGCTCCATTCTCTTCCTTTTCCTTTGCTTTCTTTCTTCCTTTTCCCCAGCTTCGCTTGCCATTCCCTGTCTTCCTCCCACTTGGGGATCAAACGTAAATTTCACTTTGAGAAAAATGAGAGCCAAGGAAGAAGAAGCACAAAAGCACAGCACTAGCAACCGTGCACTGGGAGAAATGTTTGTCGAATAAATGTATATAAATACATATTATTAAAAAATTGTTTTTTTTTAAATTCAATTTTAACAACGATAATTCTGTTTATATTCGAAATGATGAAATAATCATCAGGACTATCCTAATTTTTTTTTTACTGTAAAAAACCGTTAGACGTTTTTCGGCTGGGGTTGGAGAATTTATAAATCAAAACGTCAGAAGTTGTTAACGGTACCAGAGCGACTGATTTTGTGGTTATGGATAGAGGGAGTCGTCCTTTTTCGTCCTCACATGACCTCCTGCCCCGCTCCCTTCCGCCTCAAGCACATCATCATAATCATCGGCGCCATTATTGCCCCGGCCATCATTATCGCGTTGAACTCGATAGAAGCCGAGGGAGATTTGGAGAAGGGTTACGGGATTAAATGGCGTGAGATGGAATCACAAGGGTCATGGGTTAATAGTTCACGTACCTTTTGGCCTTATCAATCTAATTGGGTGTGAAATGCACATAAGAAATGGGGTGAAGGGGCTTGTTATGATTTACGAAGGGGGTTGTGCCGCTTTAAGGATTTATTTTAAGGATAATAAGATTAATTAATAAATATTATTAAAGTCAGACTGGGCGATCAGGTAGCAAGGTTGCACCTGAAGACCCACCTGTCGATTCCAAGGACTCACAGGACACCAGGAGCTGGCCAAGGCCAACACAAACACAAACAAGTGCGACAATGATGACAGAGCGGCAGTCCGCTTTTGTTGCGGCTTACGGATGCCACTCAATGGGGTCCATTACTGGGCTCCGCACTTCCATCGCACCGTAGTCCTTCGTTCCGGCGTACTTTTTTTCCGGTTCAGTTTACCCGTCAGCACGAAACCGGATAATTTGCTGTCTCTCCGGCAAAATGGAGACAGGGCAACAAGCTTTCTTTCTTTCTTTCCGAGTGATGGCTCTTGACTTTAAACACCTAACGGTACTCGGGCCTTGGGGTTTGAAGTCAATTTCCAATTAAACTTTTTTGTTTTCTATTGATGCACTGAAAGAAATACAAAAATAATTAAAAGAATAATGAATGAAATTAAAGAAATAATTATATTCCTTTTGTATTTAATAGAATTATACAGAAGAAAAATAAATAATATTAATAATACTCTTATGTTATAGATTTTTCTTCAAGTGTTCTCCAATTAAACTCCTCGTTTTGCTTGCCTACTTTTCGGGGCTTGTTGGTGGACTCATTGAGAGCGATTTGATACCCTTTTGGCCTGAAATGGGGGTCCTTGAATTGCCGGGATTGGCAAATGGTCCGCCAAGCCAAATCCCCCATATCTGTTACACTCGGACACTTTCCTTTCCCAGAACCAGGCCCAGGGCCAGGACAATGGCCCGGCACCCGGGAGTCCTTTTTGACGCATTTCACTTAGAACGGCCCCGGTTCACAAATTAAATTGTCAGCTACGCTTCGGCCATCTCCCTCATTCGCCTTCTCTGGCTTTATCCTGTGAGTTTCTCCTTGGGGCTTTTCCCACTGGACTCTTCCTCAGGATAGCTCACATCCTTGGAACTTGGCACTTGAAATCATTCGACTTGTCTTTGATTTTCGCTGGCGGTTTTGTCTTCCGTCCTTTGGCTTTGTTCGACCGTTTTCTGGCCACTTGAAAATTAATTTAGACTAAACCTGAGGCAATGCCCACAAATATATATATATATTATATTTCTTATGTATATCTCTGGCAGATAATTGAATTTATCGACTTCCCTCATCCAGTCTTGGCCAAAGTTGCCCTGCCTGTTTGTTTGGGCCAAATTGCGTGCTATAATTTAATTTCCTAGCCACTGGCAACCGACTAGCTGCAATTTGACTAAAGTAAATATATAACTGGAGTATGTATGTATATGAAAAATATATATCCTGTATTTTTTGGCCAACTTTTATCGATTGTTCTGGATTTAGTCAGTTAAGCGATTCAATTTTGGCCAAACTGTAGCAGATTGCAATTAATAAAGGGATGGACCTGGGCTTAACTTTAATATATAGAAATAGAATACTAGAAATATATATAAGTATACTAGAAACTAGATATACTAGAACTAGAATTTTAGAATTTTTATTTATTACTAAATATTATTAAATAAAAGGCCTATATATTTTTAAAATAATTATAAGATATTCAATGCAAATAGACAACACTGCGTATGAGTAATATTTTAAGACAACTTTTCAAGCTTCTTGCAAAAGATATATTTCTATATATTATATATATATTTTTTATATTATAAAATAAGCAAAACTTAAGGTTCAACTTAATAATGAACCCACTAGGAGTAATGAACTTTTGTCCTTGCTTTTGGCAACTCGGTGCTTTCGGGGCAACAACAGATGGAATTTACGAGCCGGCTGTGACTTGTCTACTTTCGCAGCTCAGTGTTATCCTTCATCTTGTATCCTCCATCCTGTATCCTTTATATGTACATAGTACATATGGCTAACTCGCTTCCTGTTGTAAGGCCTTGGTCCCCCTTGGTCTAACCGTTTCCCGGCGCCTATTCTGCGCCTAACTAATTCAATTTTAATGTACTTTGGCTGGGGAGTTTTGGTTAATATGGTTTTGGGCCAAGAGATTTCAGTTGGCAGTCAATGATTAAAGCCAGTTTCCTTTGGGCCCTTGTTGGGGATTAAACCTTGGCGGTTGAACTTTGAATGAATTTGTTGAAGCCAAAAGTTGAAGTTTAATTACATTCAACTTGGTTAAGGAAGTTGTTTTACTTGAAAGGCCATGTTTTTATTAATTTTATTTGATAATGAAGGTTGTTGGGGAGGGTTCTTTATAAGCAATATTAAAATATAAATACAAATTTAGATATTTAAAATATATATGTATTTCTTAAAGAGGAAAAAAGATAAAAAGAAAATTATAAAATGATTTTGAAGTATGAATCTTAAGAAAACCCCTCATAAAGTTTAGAAATATATTTCAAGAAGGACAAAAATATATATTTAATTTGATATAAATAATAATAATTTAATTTACAAAGTTTGGGTTAATTATCAAGTTCTTCAAGGATATCTGTATAGACTGTATCATATCATAATACAAAATATAGTGATAATCTCTATTTAATAATATAACCTCTATAAAAAATATTATCCAAACAGAGACTGGGGACTGGAATTATTTATGGATTTATTTGGAAAACAAATATAGCTGTTTTCGCTCCCCGACACTCCATCTCGTATTCCCAGTTCTCATCTCCACAAAAAGGGGGTAAAAAATAACTTTTGCCATTGCGATTAATTTACTTGTTACTCGCCACGTTGTTGTTTTTATGATTCTGTTGCTTTTTTTTTTGTCTCCTTTTGTATTTTTTATTGCAGCATGTTTTTTTGATTATACTTTTTTGTTGTTTATGCCTTCTGTTTTGGTGTTCATTATGGGAATGAAGAAATATGAAGCAGCAAATGACAAGCAGCAGTGCGGAGACTCTGGGCGGACTCCCCAGCCCAGGGGCGTCGAGATTCGAGGGGGGTAAACAAAAGTTGATGGCCCAACACTCGTCTGGGGGCTTTACGGTGGGCAGTGGCAGGTGGCAGGGGCACGTGGCAAGAGCTGGTGGCTGGGGCGTCTGCACTGGGGGGTGATAAAGTATTTTGCGACGCAGAATGGTTTCACTTCAGGCTCTCGGCATACGTGTCCAGTTTAACTATGACCCATGGGTAGCTCAGAAAGGGTTTATGCCTTACTAGATATCAGGTTTATAATTTTTAAAAACCAGTATTCATAGGGAAGTTGTGGAGAGTTAAATAAAGGTTAGAAAGCTTTAAAAAAAGACTATTATTTAAAAAAATATATAGTTTTCCAAGCTTCATAGGTTGTTGTACTCCAAAATTCTTAAAAAATCTTTAAAAATTTACCAATTTTCTTTATTAATATTTCTGATATTTTGGTAATTAAATTCATAAGATATTTCTTTTTGAATTAAATTTCTCAATTATTTAAGAACCATCTATTCCTCAAATTGCATATTCAAACCGCATAAACGTTAATTTTTTTTGTTCTAGAATTTTTTTTTTGGGAAACTTTGGGACAGGACTCGTTATGCTTGTCTCTCCACCTTGGTGAGACAAAACAAAACAAAACCCGAAAAAAAAGGACTGGCCGAACAGGACCAACAATGGACAAAGGACATCAAACACTTGGCTTTTTATGTGTTATGTTGCCTTGGTGGAAATTTGATTGCTCTCGTCCTTGTCCACCTCGTCCTTGGATCCTTTCTTCCTCGAATGCCCGTGTCCTGTCCCTCAATTGTCCTGTCTGTTTTGACTGCAACACACACACACACACTCAGACTCACACACGTTCATATACACACATATTTATTAGCCCCTCGTCCTCCACTTCAGCAATTTGTTGCGGCTTTCGGTGTCTCTCTAGATATGCCACGCCCCTTAGACCCCCCTCCCCCCGTTTTTTTGGGGCATGGGGCATCGTGGCACATTTCACTTGATTGTCAGTTTCAGTTTTGGGCTTTTGAGTCGAGAGTTTGTGTTTCATTATCGCGGTTTCATTTTTTACATTCGACAGGAGAGGGTATCCTGTCTATGGGGCATAGGTGAATATTCATATTTCAATTAAAAAATGTTTATTTATTTACTAGATTTTTTCTTTAGAAAGGTTTGAATAAGAGAAAGTAGTATATCTTTTCCAGGACGCATAAAAAATAAAGATGATATATAATTTCTGGCATAAAAAATAATCAAAAGTTTAATTTATATACATATATATAATTTTTATATAATTTAATTTTCAAAATATATATTAAATTAACAGAATTAACAATTAAAATAACAGAAATCTTATTAAGAAAGATAAGTCCAACAAGTCTCTTATATCTTTCTCTGGCCTGGCCTGACCTTGAACTTGCATCTTTCACCCTGTTTTTTGTTGTTGTTGTATACTCTATCCCCCAACCCCCTCCTATCAAAGAAAAAAAAATTTCCCAGATCCATTCCCGCTTAAAGCGCCTTTTTTTATGTTTACCCAAGTTCGCTTTGTTTCGATTTGTTTTGTTTGTGTGAGCTTTTTTATGTGCGTGAGCTGCGTTCCGATTGGATTTTGGAATTAATTTGTTTCCCAGACCAATTCTTAATCCCCCTCTCTAAATCCCCCCTTTTTCAAAAGGATTTTTCAACACGAGAATTTACTTAGAGACCAGACTAGCTTGAGAATTAAAAACCTACCAATTGCCACAAAAAGGTTTTTATTTAGAATTTCTTGAGACAATATTCTAAATTATATATTTATTAAATACCCAATACTAATTTCTCTTAGTGCCAGTTTGATTTATTTTTTACTATTTAGTTTTAAACGAATACAAAGTACTTCTTTAAGCCTTCCTATCGTAATTTACATGCGGACAATAAAATCCTCAATCATGGCTAAAATGTTTGAACAGGTGATGTGAAAAAAAGGACAACTGAGTGAATAAAATAGGTAAGAGCCTTTTCTATTTTATTTTTTTGTATATATTTTGTTTGTCCTTTTTTGAGAGGATTGTTAGTGTCCATAATAAATGTTAAGCCACCGTTTGTGGCCACGCACGCATTTCGGTGCTTTTGATGGCTTTAACCCCACAGAGTTCTATGTTTTTCCCCCTATTTCCTTTTCCATTAACCACCTGTACAGGTTGAACCAGGTACCAGTAGTACATGGTATGTAAGTACGTGCCCGGACCTATTCAATGGAATTGTCATTGAGGGACCTCCAAGTGCTACTTGAATTCCTGTGCCGACTTCCGTTTTCCTTTTATTTTGGGTATTTTTTCTTGCTACACTGGAAAAAAATATTTAGAAAACTTAATAGAACTTGAATTCTTGAATAAAACATTTGTTAAGGCCTCAAATCTAATTCTTATCTGATTTTGAAATAATTATTTATTGATCTGATGAAAAACAAGTCAACTTTTAGAGGATTATATGTTTTGAAACATAAAAATTAAATATAGTACATCAATTTTTAGTTTAATTTATAGCAAAATATTTATTTCATTAAATGTATATATTTTTGTAATTTTTGCAAAACCGCTTGTAGCTTAATTTTTCATGCTAATGAAGGGGGAATGTTAATTGTTTTTCTTCGTTTTTCCGGCGCTTTTTTCTTTCTTTTTGGCCAAATATGTAGCCCAGAAAAATGGTCTCCCAAAAATGGGACAGGATAATTGCCAGGCCATCAGGTGGCCAACATTACCGCAGGACCTGTGTAGGTCCTGGGCTGGCAGACCCCCCGAAAAAAAATCATTGGCAGGAAATTAAGAAGCATTTTGCGTTCTGTTACGCACTTTTATATAGAAAATTTTGTGAAGGGGCTTTGGGAGGGGGATTCATGGATCTATATAGCCTTGACCCTAATGCCTTAGCCCTGCCCTTTGTCCTTTGTCTTTTGGCCTTGGCTTTTGTTCAGAAATTGAAGAGATTTTTGTGTTTTTTGGCAAACAATGCAATTATTTAAAATCTCTGCTTGATTTTTGTTTTGTTTTCATAAAAGGGCTTTTGAAATTAATTAAATGTCAGTTTTAATAAATACATATTATTAACAAGCAATATTCATGAATAACTGATTAATATCTGATTAATTTACATTTTTTCGCCTTTTATTAAATATTTAATTGGCATTGATTCTATAAAGTTAACATATGAGGGCTATAATGAAGTGTAATAAATATTTAATATATTTTTTGAATAACAATCTGTTGAATAATCCCTTTAATAGCTCTTTTCTCTATTGATTTTAATGTCCCCCCGAGAGTTGGGACCCAAAATGCGGTCACATTTCTCCACACACACTCCACACACCCCCTCCCTAGAGAATACAACGCATATTTGCATATCCAGCTATTGCCTGAAAAGTGGAATTTAACTCATTTTTGATCAAAACGATACCAGCCACGCCTACACCGCCCTCTCGATTATGTGCGAATTTTTGTTTTCGTTGCAGGCGGTAGCTGCGGCACTGGGCGTGGCCCATAATTACAATGCGTGTCCGTGTGGTGGGGTGTTGGTGAAATTTTTGAAATTTATAGCATACTTTTCAGCGTGCGCGGCAATCTAGCCATTGCGTATACGCCGCGTTGGCCCAAAAAAAGGAGTGTATGCGTGTTTAAGTGGCAAGAAAGTTGAATTTTTATTGAGCAAATTCACGAGTCCCTTAAATAACACATCAAAATAAATAAATGAAAAAAAAAAAACAAAATCATCAGCAAGAAATTGTCAAACAAAATCGCCCTTAAAATAAACCAAGGCAGCCTGCATCCGCATCCGCATCCGCATCTCATCTTTATTTTTTTTATGGCACATACACACACACACACCCCAGGCTGTCGTAAAAAATCCAACATGCACTCCACAAGCACCTTTAGCTAAAAAAATATAAGAAATAAAAACCCTTACATCCCCTTGGGTTATACCACTTTTTTGCCAAAAAAAAAGCCCTTTTCCCCGATAATCCTTCGACGATTTTTGTTTTTTTCTGTGTTTTTTTTGGAACTGCATTAAACCAAAGTAATGTGCAAAGGACATAAAGAGGTTGGCTCTGAAGGAAAAGCGAACATTTTGGTTTCAAAGTCGGAAAATCGGCAATGTCAAAGACAGGTGCAAAAATTGATGAAAATTTTTGTAAATTTTCTTTCTTGTGGGTTGTTTTTGTTCAATGGGGGTTACAATAAGCAAAGCTAGACATTAAAACGAAAACTAAATTAAAGCTTAAAAATAGAACCCTTTAGGGAGAGGGAGGAGGGGTAGAAGAGGGGTAAAAAAAGGACCCTGGACAGGACACATGCAACTGAACTGGAGTGGCACAAAAGTGCGTCGTAAATAAATAAGCTGCATGATGCCAATTGATGGCGAGTGGTGCACACTAGTGCCGAGTGGTGCAGAGTGGTGCAAAGTGGTGGCCTGATGGCTCAGCGAGCGGGCCAAGGACACCGAGGACTCCTCCTGGCTCGTAATTAGAATACATTTTGTTTACCAGTAGCTCCAGCTGCGACTGCAAAAGTCACTGCCACAAAATATGCATGTCAGTAGATGGGTGTCGGGGTCGGGATGGTTGGACGGTTGGGAGCTAGTGGGTGCTAGTGGGTGGAATGTGGCGTAAACTGGAGTAGGCGTGGTCAGTGGAGTGTGGCATTGTGGGCGGTGGCAGTGGCAGTGGCAACGCGGGCGGAGCCAAACGAGTAAACACAATTACTGCACGAGCCAAAGTCAAAGTCAACAGGTTGGCCCATAAAGCAGTTTAGTTTCAAGATATAGATACATTTTTAATGGCTAAAAGATGATATATCTTATATAGCTTAAAACTATAAAAATCAATTTGAAATAGCCTTTGGATCAACTTTAATAAACTAAATGACGATTTATAGTTTAAGTAATATTCTTAAAATTAAATTATGTCTTTTGATTAACTTGAAAAGTAAATACTTGAATTTTAGTTGAAGGCCTTTAGTTCAGACTCTCGGTTTTGAGTTTCGCCACTGCAGTCCCCGTACACCTTCTGTTTTCCCTGCCAATCACTTTAACCCTATCACTACACTGGGGAAAACAACAAATTAGTTTAGAAAGCATGTTTAAAATATTGATAAACTTTTTTTTAGCTTCTGACAAGGTTTTAAGAATTATTCAATTATGAAAACTAAAAAATAGATTTAGTTTCTCAGAATAACTAGTTTTTATGAGTACCTGTCGCATAACAAATCCCTAGAAATCGAATGCCATTCAGCAAGGACATGCCAGGCTTTCTGCTTCTAGCCCTGAACTGCCACCGGTGCCTGCCACCGTTGCTACTTGCAACTTCCACTTGCAGTTTGAAGCTCTCAAATTTCCGTAATTACTCGCATCGCTGGACCCGTTGCATTCGTCCTTTTGTAGGCCCGCTGTTAACAAGCTGCAATTAGTCACTAGTTCCATCCACTCCTGGTGGATGCAACACGTGGCCCACTGCGCCCACTCTCCGTCCAGATGCCAAAACCTGTTGCTCCGGCCACGTGGAGGCAGCCAGTGTCCTGTGATGGGGCACTGCCAGAGATTGCCAGGCTGTAATTAAGTCCAATGCATTTGTCATTTGTCCGATGCCTTCCCGGCCAGAAGGTATAAACCACTGCCCAAGGACATGGTTGGTGCGATGTCGTCCTGGTTGCTCTGGGGTTGTACGTTCTGGGTGTCCTTTTCTGCAGCTCTTATTTCAGGCAGGCTGCCTTTTGTTTCTTGAATTATTTATGCCAGAGTGTGAAATGTGGTATGGTGATGCACTGAGAGAAATTAATTATATTATAGTCTTTATTGTAATTTGATGATATTTATTGAAAAAAAATATCCATGTTTAGATATTTTTCCAAAGCTTTGAAAATTGTAAACCAACTCAACTCACAATTTTTCTCAGTGTGTACCTGAGATACCTGAAAGCACAAGGTGATAACCATAGGTGGAAACAGATAGGTAAATAAAAAACAAAAGAGAAGAGAGAACATAAGGAGGCAAGGAATTTAAAGTCTTGCCGCTGTAATGCCCTTCGATTTGACCCGATTTTCCTCCTTTTTGCTGGCCGCATCCTGCCACATGCCGCATGGCACATGCAACTGCCACTGCCACTGCCGCAGCCACTGTGGCCCAGTAACAATTTCTTTTAATTTACTGGGAAATGAGTTTACCATTTGACAAGAAAAAAAAGGGAATAGTAGAAGTAGCAGGATACCCGCAATTGTTGACTTCTTCTAATTGAAAGAATACGAAAGTTTCCAGGAATTATGGGCCAACAATATGCATTTGGCCTAAAGGAGGCGATGGCGATGGCGATGGCGAGGGCGTGGCTGGGAAGTCCTTAATTTGACAGGCTCGGTGATTTACAGGATACAACGCGAATCTCAAGGAAAACGCTGATGGATGGACATCGTAGGATCAAGCAAGGGAGACTATTAACTTGGCCTAGAACTACACTAACAAAAAAAATTCAAAAAAAAGTTAGTAAACTTATAACTTTTAAATAAATTATAAATTATTTTATATTCATACATATTTTAAAAATATTTTTGAAATACAATCTAATATATATGAGTAATATTTAGTAGCATACTTCTAAGCGCTGAGCTGTGATTAGAATATTCTGTTAATTATTCGTTGCATATTTTTGGGCTTGGCTGCTGAAAGTGGTCAACTAATTGGCAGTTGATTAGCATTGCCCGGACTCTTACAAATCCCAAATTGGATTATAACCATAATCCCAATCAACGTCGGAGGTCATGGGCTCGACCCGCTAATGAGTTTCGGTTCGTTCTGAATTTTTATTTTCTTTTTTTTTCCGGGGAAAAGCGGAAATCGAGTTACAAATGTTCAAAAAAAATATTAATTGGATCGGGTTGCCGTCAACGAAGTTTTCAGCCAGATTTTGAAATGAAATGACATTTTTGGCAGCTGTTGGTAATTAAAAGGGCTAATTAAAGACTCATTTTTAAGCTTTAAGAAGGCTTTTTAAATGCTAATTCTATCCTTGTTCTTAATAGAAAAAAGACTCTTTTCTTATTTTTCATTTAAAAAATCGCATTTATTTTAATAAATAGTCTTGGAATTCCCCGCAATTCCGGTATGTTTGATATGAGAGAGTCATACAGTCTCTCAGTCTCTCTCTCAGTCTCTCTTGAGTCTCCGTCCTGTGGAATGTGTGTATGGTGGAGCGTAAACAGTGGAACGCGTCGGTCAGACTGCGAACAGCTGTTAAATGTTGTTTTTTTTTTGTTTGAACCGCCGACCCGAACGGTCGCTTCCACAGCCCGGTCGCGGCAGAATTGGAGTTGCCTTTTTTTGTGGCCACATTCGAGTCGAGAATCGTAAATGTTCCGAAAATCAACAGAAGCTTAGAATTTATTCCAAAAAAATAACGAAAACTATTAACTTTTAAAAACAAAACCAACGAAACACGGTAATTAATAACATAAACAAAATGACAAACAGAATAAAAAATTCAAAAAATAAAAAATAAACAACAAAATAGTAGAAGAACGTGCGATAAGAACTTAAAGAACAACAACAATTTTGAATAAAAAACAAAAAGTAGCCACTAGTAGTGCATCAACAACAACAAAAACAAAGTCGTCGCGGCCGCGGGCGTGTGTGCTAGTGTGCGTGTGTGTGTGTGTCTGGCTTAAAATCTTATTCTTCTCTTATTTTGTTTTTGCTATTTTCGGTTTCTGTTTCTGTTTTTTGTTGTTGTTGTGTTGCCATTCGTGCAACAACAACAGTGGGCTTAAAAAAAGGAGAAACAAAAAACGTGGCTCAAACACATTATACAAAATTACGGTTTTTGTTTTCACTTTTTTTTACTGTGCATGTGTCTGTATGTGAGCGTGTGTGTGTTAGTTTGTTTGCGTTTTTAATTAGTTGGCCGCTTGTTTTGATTTTTCGTGTATATTTCGTTCGGTGATCTGTTTTATTTTCCAAATTTTTCCATTTGTGACACGAGAAGGTGGCTCTGGTGGAAAATCAAGTACAACTGTAGCAACAACAACAACAGAAACAGCAACAGCAACAGCAACAACAGCAAGAACAACAAACAAAAACAAACAAGTGAGTGCATTAAGTATTTACAGTTAGAATAGAGTCAAGTTCATTTCATTGCCCGGTTTTGTTATTGTCTTCTCCTTTCTGTTTTGTGTTTTGTTCTCTTGTTTATTTTCTCTCTTCACTTTTTGATTGCATTCTTTAAGACGAGCTTAAGATACACAAAACTGCAAGCGATCTTGCAGTTGCTTCTTCTGCCTCTGTTTGTGCTTCTTCTTGGTTCTTGATCTTGATCTTAGGCCACCACGTACGAATAGAATCAAAACAAACACAAATAAAAGGGCAACACAAGAGGAAACTAAATAACTTTTAAGAAGTTCATAAAATGCTATGAACATACTTTGTATTTTGTCTCAGGATTTTGATTCAGAATGGGTGGAAATAAATCCACAAATCTTTTAAGGTATTCCGTTCTAAAATAAGGATAAGAATTGGTTGAGATATAGACATGGATGGGGATCATATTCGAAAATCAATCATTTCCAAGGGGAAACCCATGAAAAATAGGGAAAAATTTCGAAAAAATATTTTTGGGTGGGATTTTGATGCAGAATGACGGAGAATCGGTCCACAAATCGTTTGAGGTACTCCGTTCGTGAATCGGATGAGAATTGGCTGAGATATAGCTATGGTTGTGGGCTATATAGGAAAATCCAGCATTTTGAAGGGGATGCCCCACAAAAATACGAAAAATTTTGAAAAAATATTTTGGGGTGGGATTTTGATGCAGAATGGCGGAGAATCGATCCACAAATCGTTTGAGGTACTCCGTTTGTGAATCGGATGAGAATTGGCTGAGATATAGCTATGGTTGTGGGCTATATAGGAAAATCCAGCATTTTGAAGGGGATGCCCCACAAAAATACGAAAAATTTTGAAAAAATATTTTGGGGTGGGATTTTGATGCAGAATGACGGAGAATCGGTCCACAAATCGTTTGAGGTACTCCATTCGTGAATCGGATGGGAATTGGCTGAGATATAGCTATGGATGTGGGCCATATAGGCAAATCCAGCATTTTGAAGGGGATGCCCCACAAAAATACGAAAAATTTTGAAAAAATATTTTGTGGTGGGATTTTGATGCAGAATGACGGAGAATCGGTCCACAAATCGTTTAAGGTACTCCGTTCGTGAATCGGATGAGAATTGGCTGAGATATAGCTATGGACATGGGCGATATACGAAAATCCAGCATTTTGAAGGGGATGCCCCACAAAAATACGAAAAATTTTGAAAAAATATTTTGTGGTGGGATTTTGATGCAAAATGACGGAGAATCGATCCACAAATCGTTTGAGGTACTCCGTTCATGAATCGGATGAGAATTGGCTGAGATATAGCTATGCACATGGGCGATATACGAAAATCCAGCATTTTGAAGGGGATGCCCCACAAAAATACGAAAAATTTTGAAAAAATATTTTGGGGTGGGATTTTGATGCAGAATGACGGAGAATCGGTCCACAAATCGTTTGAGGTACTCCATTCGTGAATCGGATGGGAATTGGCTGAGATATAGCTATGGATGTGGGCCATATAGGAAAATCCAAGCATTTTGAAGGGGATGCCCCACAAAAATACGAAAAATTTTGAAAAAATATTTTGGGGTGGGATTTTGATGCAGAATGACGGAGAATCGGTCCACAAATCGTTTGAGGTACTCCATTCGTGAATCGGATGGGAATTGGCTGAGATATAGCTATGGATGTGGGCCATATAGGCAAATCCAGCATTTTGAAGGGGATGCCCCACAAAAATACGAAAAATTTTGAAAAAATATTTTGTGGTGGGATTTTGATGCAAAATGACGGAGAATCGATCCACAAATCGTTTAAGGTACTCCGTTCGTGAATCGGATGAGAGTTGGCTGAGATATAGCTATGGATATGGGCGATATACGAAAATCCAGCATTTTGAAGGGGATGCCCCACAAAAATACGAAAAATTTTGAAAAAATATTTTGGGGTGGGATTTTGATGCAGAATGACGGAGAATCGGTCCACAAATCGTTTAAGGTACTCCGTTCGTGAATCGGATGAGAATTGGCTGAGATATAGCTATGGACATGGGCGATATACGAAAATCCAGCATTTTGAAGGGGATGCCCCACAAAAATACGAAAAATTTTGAAAAAATATTTTGTGGTGGGATTTTGATGCAAAATGACGGAGAATCGATCCACAAATCGTTTGAGGTACTCCGTTCATGAATCGGATGAGAATTGGCTGAGATATAGCTATGCACATGGGCGATATACGAAAATCCAGCATTTTGAAGGGGATGCCCCACAAAAATACGAAAAATTTTGAAAAAATATTTTGTGGTGGGATTTTGATGCAGAATGACGGAGAATCGGTCCACAAATCGTTTGAGGTACTTCGTTTGTGAATCGGATGAGAATTGGCTGAGATATAGCTATGGACATGGGCCATATACGAAAATCCAGCATTTTCAAGCATTTTCAAATCCAAGGGGATGCCCCACAAAAACACGAAAAATTTTGAAAAAATATTTTGTGGTGGGATTTTGATGCAAAATGACGGAGAATCGACCCACAAATCGTTTGAGGTACTCCGTTCATGAATCGGATGAGAATTGGCTGAGATATAGCTATGGACATGGGCGATATACGAAAATCCAGCATTTTGAAGGGGATGCCCCACAAAAATACGAAAAATTTTGAAAAAATATTTTGTGGTGGGATTTTGATGCAGAATGACGGAGAATCGGTCCACAAATCGTTTGAGGTACTCCGTTCATGAATCGGATGAGAATTGGCTGAGATATAGCTATGGACATGGGCCACATACGAAAATCCAGCATTTTGAAGGGGATGCCCCACAAAAATACGAAAAATTTTGAAAAAATATTTTGTGGTGGGATTTTGATGCAGAATGACGGAGAATCGGTCCACAAATCGTTTGAGGTACTTCGTTCGTGAATCGGATGAGAATTGGCTGAGATATAGCTATGGACATGGGCCACATACGAAAATCCAGCATTTTGAAGGGGATGCCCCACAAAAATACGAAAAATTTTGGAAAAATATTTTGGGGTGGGAATTTGATGCAGAATGACGGAGAATCGGTCCACAAATCGTTTGAGGTACTTCGTTCGTGAATCGGATGAGAATTGGCTGAGATATAGCTATGGACATGGGCGATATACGAAAATCCAGCATTTTGAAGGGGATGCCCCACAAAAATACGAAAAATTTTGAAAAAATATTTTGTGGTGGGATTTTGATGCAGAATGACGGAGAATCGGTCCACAAATCGTTTGAGGTACTTCGTTCGTGAATCGGATGAGAATTGGCTGAGATATAGCTATGGACATGGGCCACATACGAAAATCCAGCATTTTGAAGGGGATGCCCCACAAAAATACGAAAAATTTTGAAAAAATATTTTGGGGTGGGAATTTGATGCAGAATGACGGAGAATCGGTCCACAAATCGTTTGAGGTACTTCGTTCGTGAATCGGATGAGAATTGGCTGAGATATAGCTATGGACATGGGCCACATACGAAAATCCAGCATTTTGAAGGGGATGCCCCACAAAAATACGAAAAATTTTGAAAAAATATTTTGGGGTGGGATTTTTATGCAGAATGACGGAGAATCACTCCGCAAAACTTTTAAGGTATTTCGCTCTAGAATCGGGTGGATATTGGAAGAGATAAACAAGATAAATACCAAGTACTGGGTATCATATAGTCGAGAAACTTAGCCAAGGCCTTTGTGGCCTGCCGATTTAGTTAAAAACTCTATTTGTGCTCGAAGTTAAGCCTTGATTAATGTATGCCAAATATTCGAAGCCCTTGGTTTCGGCTGGCCACGCCCTTCCGGCCCCCGAGTCCGCCCATAAACCATCACGAAGCTTAAACCAAAGCTGAGGAGTTTTTATTTTTTCTCTTTTTTGGCGAAAATCCCCCGATTCTCGAGTGGTGCTCCTTCATCGATATCGAAATTGTTTTCGCCAGATGCTCTTGGCCTTCCAGAATGCAAAAACAACAAAAAAAGTGAAGAGTGGGGGAGAGTGAGGAGTGGGGTGTTGGTCGAAAAAAAAAATGGGTTAAAGCTGAAATTTTCCGGGGTACTGGGTTATGGCCAAATAGCTTGTTTGTCTGCGGTGATAACGGGCCACGAGTCTCTTCTTCATGCCACATGCTGCACCCCCCCATCCTCCCCTCCACTCTTGGCACACCATACTCCAGGCCATTGCATGCTTCGGGTTCCCCCGTATCCTTGGAAAATTGCATTCCCCGGATATATCTAGGAAATAAACGTACTTGCGAGCACATTCCCTAGAGCAGAGTGCAGTTAAGCGCAATCTTGTCTAGAATTTCAATACCAAACAGAACGCTTGACGCTTTGACAGCCCATGAATTGGATGGGCTGGGAGGGTGGTGGAGGTGGTGGTGGTGGTGGTCTAAGGGGCTAAAAAGGGGGGGTTCTTAGAAGCAATCTAGACAAGTGGAAATTGTTCAGAATGATGCAATTGCATCGGACGTCAAGCAACAAAACAGTAACAAACAAAAGCCACTAAAGCAACCGAACCTCACAAATTTCCAACAGAAACAGAAGGTTTCCGATATGACTGAACAGATATGACAGTCCAATCTTTGTCACTGGGTATCTTATTTTAATTCAGAACAACTGAACACATTAAGGATTTATTATTCCATCAATTCCATCCATTTTGTTATCGATAGCTATTCGATTTCATCAATGAAAAAATTCTCTTGAAAGAAGCCAGACACACTTTCAAGACTAAACTTTGAGCCACTAAAAAGGCCAATTGAAAAGCAAACTTGCAACGAAAATAACCGAAAAGCACTCGCACATCGAAACAATCTATCAAATGAACATAAAATTCCATTTACCGAGCCATTAAAATCAACTATATTGCCATAAAAGTTGTGCTACCAAAATTGTTTACACTCGCCAGCCAACTACAAGCAACAAAATGTATAATTTATCAAATAAACATTTAGTCTGATTGCAGATTTGTGAGGTACTTAACCAAAAAAGCATTCAATATTAAGTGAAAATTGGAGGGAAATAAATTATAGACTCTTTGATTTGTTGGCTTAGGATTTAAGCGAAAGATATATCGATTATTAAGGCACTGGAATGCGAAAGTTGATTTCCATATGTTGGATATAACAATCGATATACCCGAGCTGATTTAAAATCGTATCAATCTTTTGACCCTTTTTTTTATCAATAAGAAGGATCGTTATAGCACTGACATATTGTGTTTGTTTTGTTCGATTGTTATATCATAAATGTTAATACATTTGTGTGATTTATAGAGACGGAAAATAAATAAGGCGTACCGATTGATAAACGATTTGATATTAATATTCCGATAATTTGGCTTAGCAACTGTGGGGATGTGCCACCTTTCTGCCATTTGACCCAGTGACCTCTCTGTGTGGCGGGTGAGTGCTTTAAATTTTCAAAAATCCCTTGGAGGGCATCTCTTGCTGGACTGCCAGGACCGCAGGACCTTTATTACCGCAGGACATTTGCTGGCCACAAACAAAACTTGAACAACAAAAAGCCAGTTGTGCACCCACTTGTTTGAGGTTCCTTGGGCTTGAGTTCCCCTTTTTTGACATTCAACTTTTTGTGGCGCCTCTTATTTATTAAAATTTAAATTAAAATTTATATTCAAACTGATTAATTAAGCAGCGCTAACAACAAAATGCCACATAATTACACACATCCGAGCCATTCAAATAAATAATAAAATATGTTGACTTTTCGCTGAACTTTTGTATGCATTTTTTAAACACATATAATATTTATGTTTTTTTCTTGTTATCCAACACATGGACGTTGGCTAGGGGGGGAGGGAATGGCAGGGGGCAGTCAGACCAGTTTCGGTTTTCAGTTTTCAGACTTTGTCGCTGAAAAGTCTAGTGAAGAGATTTACGAAGCGTGAAGACCAGAGTCTCACATATAACGCAAATAAATTAATATCATTTACAAATATTATACAATTATTAAGAGGCATTCAGAGTTATTTAATACATTTTTAATATTTTTATTTTTGAATATTAGTTATAATAGTATTATGCGAGTTCCAGACCACCCGCCACTGAAATTAAATGTTAAAACAGATGTTTTTTTTTTGCTCTCGATTCGAACTTGATTTGTTTTTTGTTTACTTTGTTGTTGTTGTTATTATTATTGTTATATGTATATATATATATATATATATATATAGCTTCTGTCGTCGCCATCACTGGATCTGTAGATCGCCAAGTTAAACCGAATTGGATGTTGCTTTTCGGCTCGATTGAGAGATTTTCTTTTTTGATTTTTTTTCATTTGGGAGATACTCTAACTTTGAGTCAGGGTCTTAAGATTATAGTAGAGAATAGAGCTATAAAGAAGGGAAATTTTATGGAACTTTTATGTAAACAAAATTAATGAAGAATAAAGAGAGTATTTTCGATATAAAATTATGGAATAAAGCTGAAAACTATAAATAAAGTTACTTAACAAAAACCTAAATTCAAAAGTAGAGTATTTCCAATTCGTTTTTAGATTTTTTTCGGGCAAACATTGTTGTAGCTCTCTAGCTGATATGTTAGAGTTGGTTTGGGATTTTATTTTCTTTAATTTATGTTAAATTTATTATGTTCCTTGATTTATGTTTTATATTTTATTTTATTTAATTTATTTAGTTTTTATTTTATACATGTATATATATTATTTGTTAGGATCGAGTTCTCGGATGCTGTCTATTTGTACCCGAATCGGAATCCAAGTCCGTGTCGGAATCTGTAGTTGGGCATTGTATCTGTATCTCTATATCTGTATCTGTGCCCGAATCTGTATCTGTATCTGTAACGGTGGCTGTGACGTTTAGAAATGAATCTGAATGTGAGGCTGACTCAAGGTGACGTAATGCCAACGCCTAAAGTGGCTTTTATACGCTCCGCCGGATCAAGTATCAATTACAAATAAGCAAAGGGGGGAGAGTTGGTGGGATCGGTTCGGGATGAAATAAAATATATATGCATATAGCCGCACGATGCTAACAGGCTGGATAAACAGAATAAGCAGAGCAAGTGCCACTTGGAGTTTGCCGAAAGATATAAAAATATATCAGGGCGAGTGCGAAAGGAACTTGCGAAAAAGTTTTCAACTTTGTTTGACTTTTAATTATAAATCACTAAAAATAGATGAAATTACTAAGGTAAAAATAAAAAAAGGAGGCCATTGGGTTTCAGTTTTTCTCGTTAGGCTTGTGAACAACTACACTGGTTGGGAGGGAATTTATTTAGGAACTTAAAAGTAATTAATTAAATAAGTGATAGGACTTGATAAGAAATAATATTAAATATTATTAGAGCATTGTTCTTTACAATTTGTTTAGTTTATAATAGAAACTATTAGAAAAACTAAGAAACTGAAAGGAATTTGAAAGTATTTTCTAATAAAATCCTTTAATAAATTAATTTGAATGATTTAGAAATAATATACACAAATTTAAACAATCTTTTATTAATATTTTAAATCTTAAAGATAAGATATTTCTTATTTCTTGTTGTCTAGTGTTCTTTGGAGTTGCAGCTTCTTTTCCAGCTTCTGGCAACAGCAGCCAAGTGATATCAGCTTACATTTAATACTCCCCTACTCCCCTACTCCCCTGCTCCCCTACCCCCATATCCCTATATGCTTTTAGCCATCATCCATCTTTTGTTTTTGTTGTTCTTGTTTTGGCTGCAACTGACGTTCAAACATCATCGAAGCTGTCGGCTTCTGTCGCCTTTCGCCATTCACTTTGCCACATTCTGTTGCAGACACTTTCTGACCAGCTGTCACTCCCTCACATCCCCCAAAATCCCCAAAAAAAAAACAAAAGAAACAAAAAGATATCCCTCCCTTGATCCAACCTTCAACTTGAACAGCAGCCCAACAAAAAAATGTTAATCATACAAAAAAAAAAACGGTAGCAATAACAATTCGCACACTAAATGTAAATAAACAATAACAAAATGTACAAAAGTAACAGCATTAATTGGCAGATTGGCAGAAAATTAAACAACCCGAATTGTGGCAACAACACAGCCGTACAATGTTGCTACACAAAATTAACTTGACCAAGTTTGCCGAGTTTTTTAACGCCTCCTCAATGACGGCGGCCAGCGAAAAGTTCTACACGTTTCCACATATACTTTAGGTGCTTTTAAGAAGAGATGGATTTTATTTTAAATGAAATGATTATGATTTTTATAGAATAAGAATTATAGTCAAGTTATAGTTATAGTTAGTGTCATTTAGTTAAGAAGCCTAACCTTTTGAAAAAGGTATAAAATCTTGACTTTTAAATTAGTTATATCTTTTAATAAAATGTTTAATTCCTAATACCAGAAGCAGTTGTCCAGAAGTAGTCTTTTAGGTTCAGCTAGAAAGAGGAGGCTACGAAAAGAATACACCTTATATAGGAAAGAGGCTAGTATAGATGTATATGTTTTCCCAGAAGTACCGGGTATCACTAAAAACTACTCTCTATAATGTAAAGTATTATATAATAACTAGACTCTTTCATACGTGTGTAATGTAAAGTTATGTAAGACTGATTTTAAAAAAGTTTTATAGTTGAAAAATAGTATTTTCCCGAAAAGGATCGGGTAAAGAGGATCGGACCCTATCTTTATTTGAAAATAATCATTTTAAGTACCAGAACTACTTACCCAAAAGTACCCTTAAAAGAGACTGTATAGAATATAAACTATATAGAAGCTAGAATTTTTAAAACTCCTTTCAAATATTAAAGTAAAAAGATTTCCACTAGCCCTCTCCGTCAACCCTTTTTCTGCAAACAAGTCCTATTTGTTTTAGAATCTTCTGCAATTTGTGTGCAACTTTTAGGAAAGTTTATAAATTAGCGTATTTAAAACTTTGTCTGCCGATGGATTTGATTTTTTTTGTGTCATCCCAGCTCTCAGCTTTCAGTTGGGAGTCTTGAGTTTATTTCATTACCCGCCACCGCACTCTTGTGTCCCAATCGAGCTTTTTATATTTTCTATCTGGGCCTTTTGTTTGTGTTTATTTTTGTTGATCTGTGTCTTTTATTGTTGCCGTTTTTTCTGCTTTTTTGTTGTTTTTTTTTTTTTTGCCTATTTGCACTTTGCCGCCGTTTATTTGTCTTTCAACTTTTCGACTTTGTGCTTAGAGTTCATGAGCGTCGAAAGGGGAGGTGGGCCGGCCCCCTGTTCCGACGCGGTTACTCATGTAAACAAATGTTTAAAAAATGAATTCTTTCAATTCCCCATTTAATGTGGCAACAACAACATAACAATACCAATAACAAGCTGCCCTGTTCCTGTCCCTTACCACTTACTTGTGTTTCTTCGGGCGACCATCGCCAGGGACTTGTCGACTGTGTCGAGAGGTCAAGGACGTGTCGAGGTCACTGGAGCACTGGCTTGCCAAAGAATTGGTGGCTTGGCCATAGACCACCGTTGGGAAAACTTTGAACACAAACTTTATGGGACACTTGGTCCTCATTTGGAGTCCCATTTTTGTGGTTACTCTGATGATTTATTTATCACGTTTCTCAGACCCACTTTTTATATATTTTTTTATGGGTTTTGTTCTATTAATATAGTTTCTTTTTAAAAATTTAAAAAATAAATAAAACTCATATAGTATTTTATATAGTTTCTAGTAGCTTTTAGTATACCTCTGATTTTCCAAAGAATATTCTCTGTTTATTCAATTCCCATCACTGTAAGTGATTTGTAGTTGCTTCCGTTGCTTCCACATGCCCCTGAAATGAAATGATCTCGAACCCAGTCCCAGTCCCAGCATGTGGCGGATGATTAGCATTAATAAAATGGAATCTCCCGATGGTTCCGCTTATCATTCGGCAACCGTCGGATTGAGATGGAGAGCTCTGATGGATGGAGAATTTTCCGTTCATTAGTTTATAAACAGACGGTTATGGGTGCTCCAATAAAAATTTAAATAAAAGGTAATGTTTCCATTCTCCATTTATTGATCGTTATTCGGATCGATGATCTTTAGCGAGAGGTGTGTAGATATTATATAATATTTGTGGAAAGGAAATCCGAATATCTCACGTTTGCTTAACTAACGAATTACAAATTCCCATTTGTTTGCTCAGTTTTCTTCCATAATTAATTTTTTCCATTTTTTCTTTGATAATTATAGAGAGCTATTGAGCGGGTATATGTATTTACAATTTGGGGTTTACTTAACAATTTGCATTGTTCTGGGCCTGGCATTCTAGCGCCCCCCCTAGTCGGCGCCCCTGGCCTCAATTAAGGGGGGGAGAACAGCTACAGCTACAGCTACAGCTACAGCTGCATTGACTTTTGTTCTTAGTTGTCTGGCTAAGTCTTGGCTTAGCAAGTGATTACCACATGAATGCAGTTTACAATAAATATGTGTACAATAATTACACAAACAAGCCCAGACTATAGTACACCACAGTACAGTATTGTACATGGCGGTATGGTTTAGCACAGTCATATCTGAAAACTATTCGAGACAAAGAAGAATGCGTGTAGTTTTGTATTTTAAATATTGTCTCTCACTGTCTGGCGTTGTCATCGTGATCTGGGATCTGGAAGCTGGAATCTGGAATCTGGGTTCTGGGTTGTGAGCTATGGGTTCTGGGGGATAGGAATTGGATTTGGAATCGGAATCAGTTCACTGGCAAAGTAGACAACTCATTGTTTAAATACATGGGCTTACACTGGAAAAAGTATATATTTATAAGGAAAGAATAATTAGGGCGTGCCTTAGAGGTCTTAGAGTTCTTAAAATAAAGAAACTTTGGGTGTATTTTATATAGAAATGTTAAATAAAATAATTAAATATTAAAAACTATAAAAATAAGTACACATTTTCTTGAGGAATCTAAACTAAAAATATTGATTTTCCAGACCTGATTCTTCCTTCAATTTTAAGGAATAATTAGCAGAAGTACCGGGTATTAGTAACAAGGTTTCAGAGGTTAGGCCCTAGGGTTTGGGTTTTAGTTTTAACGTAAGTTGAATAAATTGCTTTCAATAGTATATTAAAAGATAACAAAAGTAAAGGAAACAGAAATAAATACTAGGAGTACCAGGTATCATTATGAGGACTCTTTAGAAGAAGTAAGAACTCTACATATATATATGTATATGTATATATAATACTTTTATAAATATTATGATGAGAGTTAATATAAACTCATCCATTTTAAGTACATTACCTATATACCTTTAAATATTATTTTTTACCTACCACCTAGTGCCACATTCCTTTTGAATTCCTAACCCAAACTCGACTCGCAGTGTAGCTATCTGTATACTGCTGACAATGACGATGATGTTGCTGGAAACTAACGCCACAAGCACACATCCAGACATATCATATCAAATGTTAATGAGCAATTTGTGCATAATCATGGCGCACAAGCCGCAAAAGCCCAAAAAGCCGCACACATTGCGAAATCACAATGCGGCCGCCTGTCGTTTTGCAAGCAAATGAAGCAAAAACTTGAACTATGAATGCAACTGCAACAGGCATTAAAGTAATACAAAAAAATGTATTCAAAAATAAATATGAAAATAATAAACAGAAGAACAATAGGAATACAAAGTGGAGCAATCAGTGGAATTTTATTCGGAATTTATTCCAAACTTGATTATAATATATTATCATTAACTATTAAGAATATTAGGAATAAAACTCGATATACGTAGTTCTTGAAGGGGAATCCTCGTGCTTATCGCCAGACAGTGTCTGGTATCAGAAAGTCTTGTGGTATCGCCTTTAATCGATCTTCAAACAACAAATTGCGATTGCCAGCTACTTTGGTAACAAAAAGGGGTATATACAGGCCCTATGGAGGGGTGGGATATCTTGGTTCCTGCTTTAGCCCGGTTGCACTTGGCACTGCAGGCGCAAGGTTCATTCAAATGCCCCGATATCGGAGCCGTAAATGAGCAAACAATTGCGCTTTTCGAAATGACATAATCCCCGCCCATAAATATTCTTTATAAACAATCTATGAATTGAGTTCTACTTACTAGTTTCTTTTTTTTTTTACTGGATGTGTCATAAAAGTAAATCACACCCAACAGCGACTAGGCGACTAAGCGACTGAGAGATATGAAGACAAAGAATTTTCTGAATCCAGTTACGTTGACGTTGCAAAGTTGCAACAAGACAGCCACAGCCGTAGGCGTGACGAGTACCACACAAAATGCAACAAATGCCGCTGCAACAGTCGCAGCAATCAGCAATCAGCTGCTGATACAAATTAATTACGACGCAGACACTGGCCAGACTCGGCACAGTGACTCAAAATAATTGCTTTTCATGGCCCCATTTTCCAAGAAATATTTTATTGCAATTTAAAGGAAAGATGGGCCAAGATTTTCCAGGAAGTTGTTTCATTTGCGATTATTACATATTATATACTATGCGATTATTTCGTCACAAGTATTTCAATAATTACTTTTCATAGCCTTTCCAAGAAAATTTGTTAGTAAAGTTTCCAAATAATCATCTTTTAAAGTAATATATGATTATTTGTTTACCTTTAGAAGCTTTTTTCGTCATTAAATTTTATATTAGATATTTAAATCATTGCAGGCGCGTTCGTCACCATCTAAGATTTATTTAAAATTTACTTAAATAGATGGAAAGTACCTATTTGTTTTTTGTTTCCAAGCCACTGTGCCTTGGAGACATATATGATATACGCGTACTACAGGTATTGGCAGATATCGCGTGGGGAGATCTCGTCTTGACATTGGTTCCGTGCCGGCCAGAAGGGAAGCCCGCCAAGTGGTCGGCTTACTCCACTGGGCTCGCTGGGGGGGAAACCGGCTGAAGCAAGTGCCTGGCGTCTGGAAACCCGAGACGAGTCAGCATCTCCGATCGCAGCTGCATCATAAATATATATATACATATATATATATATCTGATGAGGGGGAATACAAAAAAAAGGCAGGAAGTAATCGGTCTCCTTTGGATGGCTGCGATTTACAATAAATAATTATGATAATGGCAGAGACGCATCTCCGGAATCTGGACTATATGCTGGGCAATGACACATTGCAGGACAGGAAGGAAGTTGTTACACTTGTTAATGGATCTCTCTCCCCCTGTCTCTGCCTCTGCCTCTGCCTGATCTCTGATTTGTGATATCCAGAGTTGTGTTTCGAAAACACCATTATTATCCCAACGGGCAACACCTTCGAAGTGGAAATTTTATGGCAGGCGGGGAGAAGGCGTGTCGGAAGTATAGGGGCGTGGCTACATCAGATTCAACTCAATTTGTTTTAAAATCTCTATCTTTATGGGTGGGTTATTAAGGTGTTTGTAAGAGCTTATATTTTAAATGTGGGTATATTTATAATAATTTCTCATAGAGAACCTTGCTCTGTTCTGTGGTTCTCCAATATTTTTTGAATTACTCGTCTTTCTGGCACTCGTGTTCGATGTTCGTCTTGAATTTCCTGGCACTTGGCATCAAATGGCGTTGATAGCTGATCGGGGGAATATACCACAATTACTTGCATATACATATGTATGTATATATCTGCCATATCGTAATATAATTCGTGATGGTCAGAGTCTAACGAAAAAAATAATTCCTGGAATTTCTGGCATTCCTTAAATATTTTTAAAGTCATTCGACTTTTGATTATAGCTTGTAGTTACTTTTATACTTTACGATATAATTTTAAACTAAACGTTCTTATTTTTTAGTTTATTTTTTATGCTTTAGTTTGCCTTGTATTTTATTTTCATTTTTATGATTTTTTGGCTCTTTTTTGGGCCGTTTTTTGGTTTAAATGCAAAGTTTGTGTAAACAAATCATAAAAATCTCAGGCATAAATTGTTTAAACATCAAAGACTAAAAAATTCCATTATTTAACGAGTTAGTTCGAGGAAAAAATAGTTTAGTTTCAAGTTTAAACATTAAATAGATTAGATTTTTTATTTGAATTGAAACTATTCTTTGGAATCGTTTTCCGAATGCAATTTATGAGCTTTTGTGGCATTATTGTGCGGTATCATTGTATCATTATATGATTATTGCCCCCCGTGGTGACCTTCCCCCTTCCCCTGGCCGCCCGCATCTTGTGGCGGAAGTAGTCGGGAATGGAAAAAAAGCGCGGGATTCATGCCACACATCATCATTATCATTGAGGCCATTATTATGCATTATGTGTGCCCCGATTATAATCTCTAGGCAAGGGGAGGGCACTCCAAGGGGGAGGAGTTTGTATAAATTTTAGTTTGTAGATCAACTTTACTAATTTATTAATTTTAATTTGTTTTAAAATTAGCTTGAAAAGGGCTTAGAAAAAGTATCTGTTAAGCTAGTTACTAGTGCTTACTAGACATGCTTTATATATAGATATAGTACAGATATATCTATAACTATTTATATTATCCGTTTCTATAAAAGTTTCGCAGCCAAAAGTTTGGCAAACTGACTTGGAAACTTGGGTTTGTTGTTGATTTTCATGAAAATAGTGACAGAAAACTTGATATGTGGGATAAGTGTAGGGTAGGGTGTATGGAAACCCATTAAACTAAAGAAGTCGAAGTCAACTTTACTGAAGAAGTAGCTACAAGATGCTAATTAAAAACATCTCTCTCTCTCTTGTTTATCTACCCATCTCTTTTACTCTCTTGATTTGTATGGACTATACATATATATTGAATATATATCTAAAAGCCAGACATATAGCCGCCACCGATTATCGATAAACTCGAAACGAAACTTGAAATTTATCACCGAAAGATTCTTGAACTCGTCACTAAGGTCGACAACTGTAGCTCTACCCCCCTCTGTGGGGGGCACACACCACTGGCGGCGATCGGAACTGGTATCGCGGTGTGTGCTGACTGATTGTTTGACTGATTGATCGCTCGATTATTGATTGATTAACTGCCGCTCTCTTTTAAAGCAAGCTCTCTTATTTACACACAAAAAAATAATAGGTACTTGTAATTTCTATTTATAGATTAATTATAAGTATTATTTTAATGAAATATTATTTCTTATTAAATAGACTCTCTATATACATATATGTATTTATATTTTTTTATTATTTAAATATTTTTATTGAAAATTCTTCTAAAAATGCAACTATCTTTCAGATATGAGGCAGGCATGAAGTGGCAGCTTTTAGTTTGCTGTCATTGCTGTCATTAACATGTCCTGCCACTTGTTGCAGGCTTTCATAATGCAACAGCAACAACAAAAGCAACAAAAACCAAAACAACAACAACGAACACGATTCAAGTCATTAGCTTGCCTCAAAAAACACTCATACGCCATGTGGGCGCGAGGCAATCCAAGGAGGATGTTGCAACACCAGCCTACAATAATAACAACAATAACAACAAGAATACTGGCCCATGGCCAAGGCTAAGGCCGCTGGGGCAGGCAACTCTCAGCAACGCAACACACACACGACTATAAGATATTGCCACAAACAACCACCTGCAACAACACTTGATACCAATACCAATACCAATTCAACAATACCAACAACAACAGCAACAAAAACAAAAACAACAAATAATATAGTTCTTACGGAAGAACAACAACAAAGAAAAGCAACTGAAACATCAACAAAAGTTGAAGAATTCCATTGAACTCGAAGGAAACAAAAAACAACCTAAAATGTCTGAGGTAAGTGAACAAATATGCACTGGAAAAAAAGTTTAAGCTTAAAAAAAATTTATAGTATATATAAAGTTATGAAATACAAGAAAAGAAAACAAAATATTAAGACTAGAAAGCATAATTCTTCATAATTTACTAAAAGGGAAATAGAAATAAAGATGAAAATAAATTCGTGAATGGATATGTTGATTAAAATTCACAATTTAATTAAAAATAAATTAAAGAAAAGATTTAAAAAAACACCAACTAGATTCTAGAATGAAATAGAAAGAGGTTTAATTTGTTTAATAAAGTGTTTAATTTGTAAATAATAAAATAAAAATAATAAATAAAATTAAACAAAAGATTTTCTATTAATACTGATCTCAAATATGATTATAAAACATATTATTTGTTCTTTGAAATTCTTTAAAATTTTGCCATGATCTTTTATATTAATACACTTTATTTTATTATTAAATATAGTTAATGTTTTTCTCTGTGCATCTATAAGGATATAAACAGGAGTTCCTTGACACTGCCTCTTGGCCGGGCGGCATTTCCATTTTTATTGAATTAAAATCGATTTTCAGTTTATTTTATCAAAAGACTTAAGAGCATCAAACACATTAAAAGCAAAATACCACACACACACTCTATAAAAAGAGAAAAAAATAGATGTTAGTCAGACAGAGGTATATAGTATATAGAATGTTAGTATATAGAATATATATATTTTTAGGGGGATGGAACTACAGAGAAGAAGCTCTTTTTATCTCAGACTGTAAGCTTTGACGAAAAAAGACAAAGATTTAAAATGATAAGAGGAATGAACTTATTAAAGTTTACAAAGAAATATATCAACTATACCATATTATATATTTCTTTAAATAGTATAGATAATAAAATTAACAATGTTGAAGGAATGAAAGTTGGAGAACTATCTCCTTAAATACTTCTAATATTGTTTAAATATCTAAACTCTTAAATAGAATAAAAAATAAAAGCTTAAAAGCTATTTATGGGAAATTCTTTTACTTGAAATGAGTACTTCTTGTGGAAAAGAAAAATTTTAAGTTGACTTCCTGCCGAGGCCCGCATGGGAATTTGAATTTTGGGTCAGTGACGTTGCCTTTTGGCGACGGCGCCTCATGTTTATGTATGCATGTCTATATAGTACTATATACATATATGTTCACATACAGTAAGCATCGTGAGCAACAGGCAACTGGCAAGAATAAAAAAAAAACAAAAACTGGCGGCCATAACGACTCCGTCGAGCAGCTGTCGCCATAAACAAACACGGAGGAGAACACAACACTCTGGGCAGCCCAGCACACACAGACATAAATATTGACCTAATTTGCACCTGTTTACAAATTCATTCGAGCCATTCCTAAGCCGCCTGCCCGCCTTTCCTTTCCTTTCGAATCCAATCCCCTTATTCTGGCCAGCGACGGCGGCATCCTGGCAGGACTTTGTGCCTTTCGCGCATGATTTATACAGCAAACGAAGCGCGACAACCTCGACAGCGGCTCCATGGCGGAGCTTTCCTAACTGGGTCGACCATGTCCACATCCACATCCACATCCTAGTCCAAGTCTCTGAAACTGAACTGAAACCTAGCCCAGAACCAAGCCAAAGCAGTCTAGGTATGCTAGTGCACTCGAACAAAATACTAAAATTATAAACTTTTATTTAAGAAAGTATAGGCTTTTAAGCTCATAACTCTTTTAAGAATTTAGAAAAATATAGCTTTAACTTAGTATGTTTTAGAATAGAATCTTTTATAGAACAGTTCTCTCAGTGCATGAGTTTCTCGGTCAGATGGCTGGTTGGCATGTTATTAGGGAACAAATTTGCATTTCCACCCCATATATGTATGTAGCCCCGAAGTTAAAAGTTACGAGAGGAGTGTGGGAGATGATGGAGCTACAAAAATTTGCAAAATGCAAAAATTCGATGTTATTTCGGTGCTGGCTTACGCGGCGTATACTTGATCTGCGTCGAATGACAGAGCAAAGCCCCCAAGAGACGGGAATTAAAAGAGAATTTGGGAAAGGGATATATACATAGTTGGAATATATTTTGAGAGTAAACTTGCAACGCAATTGGCACTCGTGGAGTCACTCTTGAAACTCATCCTCCAACAAGCTCCTCCAACGATCAGTGAAGTGGATTTAATCTGGTTGAAAGAAGAGTCCCGGGATTGAGATACTTGGGGGAAAGTGAATGCTCAAGTTTAATTGCCAATGGCACTAGCCGGGGATTAGGAGCACTCCAAGAACTCGAAACGCGATTCAATCGAGAGCTTAATGAGTGCCTACCCAACTGAGTCGTCGTCTGAGAACGATAATGAACGATAATGATTCGGGATGATTCAGTTTTCCGACCAGGATGATGTCTGGTAATTAGCCTTGATTTGCCAGTAACTTGTCCACGAATCGCTATCTGTGTTCAGTGTTGAGTGTGTTCAGTGTGCTCATCCTTATCCCTATCCTCATTACAATTACCATTACTATAACCATCACCATTTGGATTTCCAGTCTGGTTACTTTCATGGCTGGTGCTTGTGACAGGCCAGAATCTGGGCATTGATTTCCCTTGATTGATGCGTTTTTAATGAAGGCAGCGACTCAGGTGGCATTGAATCATTAGTTGCCGTCGACTTTGGCTACAAGACTATCCTAAGACAAACACCTTGATCCGCAATAAACTAAATGAAAAATAAATAGTCAATAATATGGAAAAGACTCGGAGGAGAAAATGAAATGGATGTGCTATTGGTGGCTAAAAAACAAAAAAAAAAAGGGAAAGAAAGAAAAGTGTCGCAATGTCGTGGCCTGAAATTGACACAGCACTAAAGTTACGACTAGCAAACAAAAGTGGCCAGCAAGCAGCTTCGGGCCAGGTCAGGATATCAGGATGGGAACAGTGGAACACAGCACCAGGCAGACACACACAAAATGAAGCTCCACGTGAGTTGTTTACACAGACACGTGGACTTGGATATATATATATATCTAACTATATACATATACGATGTGAAATGGGAATAGCTTTAGTCGGCAGGGGGTTGCAGAGGTGGTCAGGGCACTGCGCCTGTAAGTATGCCATGAAAAGTATTGTAATCAGTTTGTGATGCAAAAAAGCCAACACAAGCAACATGTTATGCACAAAACTGACAAGGCTATTACTCTGTTTCTCGTTTTTTACCTGGACAGGGAGAGTAATAGTGAAAGCTCAAAGGGAATGGCTTTGGTTATTGTTGAGAATGTTCGACTATGTGATACCCGGTACCTGAGAATAATTATTTAATTTTATTAGAAGGTTAGAGAGGCTTCTCAAGAGGCTATGTGATAACCGGCACTCTAATATACATATATTATGAATATATTATTTTAACTCTTGTGGGAGATTACTAATCTATTAAGTTTGTTGTAACATAGGCTTGTCTAGTATTTATTTTGGTATATTTTGCTATGTGATACCTGGTACTTATTTTATTAAAATATTTGGCTGTTATTTAATATGAAATGTTAATATTTTGTTGGTGGGTAAGAGTACTATAAGATACCCGGTACTACTATTAAAATAATACCATTTATAGGCTAAAGTCTATAGATTATGGACTCATTAATATTATAATAAATATTACCAGATTCCTAAATTTAAAACAGCAACAACTATAAGATTATTTTGATAATATTTTCTAGGGTATTACCCAGGATACGATCTAGGGTATTTATGAGCCTAAACCGCATCCCTTAACCCATGCCCCTGTGCAGGGCAATGAGTAGAAATTAATGCCGAACAAAAAAAATAAAAACAAATGTGGAAAGTCGATTAGCCCTGAATCAGGGGAAACAATGACCAAAATAAATTGGCCAATCTCCTGGGGAATAATAAACCGACTATTTACCACACATTAGCTCACTGTCGGCGGCAATTTCCAATCGAATCAAAGTCCTTTCCGGGCTCTCCTTGTGTGTGAGTCCTGTGTGTCCTGTCAGTCTGTCTGCCTGCCTGCCTGCCTGCCCTCGTTGCAAATTCATGACTTTGACGTTGGCCACAATATCGTAGCGGGGGCAAGGTCATAATGAACTGTGTCCTGCCTGCCACCCCACTGCCCCGAACCAGTGTGACCTCTAATCTGTAATCGGTAGACCTTCATTGAACTGGAATCCCTCTGTTTTTTGGGGCTGTATCAGGACATTATCTGGTGTAGGGACATTATCAGGATACTGACCGACTTAAATGAGTTTTTCGATTAGTGGTTTTGTGTCGGTTGGCTTATTCGAAACAAAATCTTAAAGTTTCTTGGCCCAAACAGCTGTTGGCTTTGGAATCCTTCGAAGGATCTCGGGCCATTACTTGGCTGTGCTGGAGGGACATCTTCATTCTGATGCTGTGCAGCAGCAGCTGTCGAAATTAACATAAAACATTTATGGGAATGTCGCCGAGTCGCGGCCAGGACTAAGCTGGTCTGTGTATCCTGCCGACGCCTTCCCTTTCACTGATTTGCATATGCATTTGCATACGTGTGTGTGTCTGTGTGTGTGTTAATGGCAGGATGCGGATACGGAAACGGATGGGGATGTGGAGGGTGACAGGATATGGTTTGTCGTCGAGTGTCCTGGCCGCTTGAGTTGTCGCGTTGAAGCGCGTTTATCTGTGCGTATGCAGAAAGTTTTCCAATTAAAACTTTCGCCCAGGTCCAAGTCAGTCGTCGTAGCGCCTCTACGACCTGCGACCTGCGAACTGTGAGCAATCCCTGATACTTAGGACCACCACTCCCTGCCACTCCTCTCTCTTTTGGCGACAATTAAGCCGCATAATGAGCTATAAACTTTCAGCGACAAGTGGAAAAGTCCTGTTTAAACGAGCACATATGCCAAATAATTACGCATACGCCAGGTGGTGCGAAGAAGGGCCAAATCATAAGAAACATTATGACACAAAATTAAATCAAAACAATTAAAGGTTAAAGTGGGAGTTTTTAAGGGAAATATTAAACAAAATTTCTAAGAAAATTAATTTTAATTTTAAAGAAAATTTACTTATAAAGACATGCGTTTTATGTATTTTTGTTAGAATCTTGAACCTATTTTTATTTAGAAAATCATATATTTATGGTTTATTATGAATTTTACATAAATCTAAATTATTCCAATCAGCCAAAAAGCATGCTTTTTTATATTTTTAACTAAAATTCCTAAGCGCTTCTAATTTACCTTTTGAAAATAATTTATTTATGATTAGTAATACATTATATAAAGCATTATGAAGTTGAAATCCAATTAAAATATTTAAAATTAGGTTTAAATAAAAATATGCCCAAAAAGCATGCTTTTTCTTAATTTTTGCTTTTAAATCTCAACCAGTTGTGATCAGTATTTAAAATCATTTATTTATGATTAATATTACATTTTATATTACAGGCATTGTAAAATTCAAATCAAACTAAAATAAAATAAAATACAATTAAAATAAGAATATCTTCAAAAAGCATGCTTTTTCATAATTTTGGTTTTATAATAAGTTTGTCATAACAAACTCTCTGAATTAAGTTTTAAAAATCATATACCGATGAGTATTTAGGACCTGCTCCTGCAAGAGAAGTCGTCCGGACTGAAGTCCTTTATCCTGGGAGCTACTTTTGTTGTTAAATGAAGCGTGACAGGTGGCAGGAATTGTAAGGCAAACAATTGTTGAAAAATTATTACTGCCTCATTTGGTTTGGTGGCCCAATTTGGCTTTGACACCTTTGACAGATTGCTTTGCATTGTGTGTCCTTTGAGTCCTTTTGTCTGCCTTTCTACTTTCTTCGTTCTTCTTTATTTTTTTTATATTTTAGCCAAGTTCGTTTCACCTTTGGCATTTTGACCAACTTGATGATTGCGTGAAGAATTTCATAATCAGCAGTGTGATAAAAATAAACTTTGGAGTGCGGGTTTACGAAAAGCGGATTATGTGAGGGGTACATGGGCTTAAGGGGGTTGGGGGGTTGGGGGGTGGCATTACGTCAGGCATGTCAAACAGAGCCGCCTCTGCAACTCATCGAGAAGGGGGCACCAAGTGGGAAATGGCCTGCAGCTGCCACTGGCAGGGATTTGTCGAATGTCATTTGCAATATGCGACCGGGAACGGAATGCCAAGTGTGTGTGGATGGTTGCTTTCTATCTCCTTCACTACCCACACTCTCTATCTCTCGTTCTGAAAGCAACGAATCCCCAGGCTCCACATTTCTCTACTTTCTCCAATAGACTTTCCACCGCCGCCCACAAAACGCCCTTTGATTATGTCCTTGCCTTCCACTGTAAGGATTCACTGAAAATCATTTCATTTTACACACAATCAGCTCACAAAATCCTTTGATCAGAGTTTCTTCTTAAAGGGTTTTTTTATAAAAGGGGACTAAGAAGTAGAAGGTTTAATTTTAAAAATATAATTGTTATTTTTCTAATAATTTTAATTACTATTTAAGATGCTATTTTAATCGCTTTTCAGTTATAAGTATTCTTAATATTCAACTTCGGCATTGATGGCCATAATTTTAAATTAATAGTCTGTATTAATGTTTGAGCTGGGAGCTTCAAGGATATTGATCCTTATCCTTTCAGGACTTTTATGGGCTTGAGATAAAGGGTCTTTACGTTGCTTTGAAAAATATCTTTGAAAAAGTGTAGGTCTTTAAGAATATTCAACTTATAAATTTCAAATAAAATATTATATTAAAAGAAGAGAGAGTACAATTTTTAAAAAGCAGGATAGAAGAATCAAAGTCAAGTTATGTAAAGAAAAATATATAAAGTAATAAAATATTTAATAATATTAATTAGCTTAAAAATGACTCAAAAAAGTAACCCAACTACTACCTTCAAAATTTTCACGCTTTTCCCACCATTTTCGGCCAAAAATTCAATTTAGAATGTGTGGAATTGCCATTTTGGGCAAGTCGCGGCTTTCAGGGGCCTTTTGGGGACATAAACCTCAATCTGTATATCCCCATTCGAGGGCTTTCAGCGATTTGCCAGCAAATAAAGCTCTCTGCACAGCTCGAGTCAGCCCTGCCGGTGGTACTCCAGATTCCACAACCACATCCGCAGGCATATCCTTATTCGCTGGGAGATGGTAGCTGGTAGCTGTCATCTTCTTGGGACCGGCCTTATCATAAATTTCAAGCACGCAGCAAATAAATCCAATTAAATTAGCAACAATCTCAAGTGGCCGACGGATGATGATGGCTCGTAGTACTCCTTGGGCTCCTTGTCCTCCTCCAGGATGCTCCAGAATGTGCTCCTGCTCCTATTACGATGGTGGCCCAGTAACATTATTTTCAATTTGCCTTTTGCGGTTGAATCCATCCAAATCCTCATCATCCTTGTTTTTTTTTGTGTGCCAGGACCTCCTCCGTCTCATCCGGCAGCTGGCTGACCATTGGGCATCGGTTTTTATGGGGATTCTTTCTGTTTAATCTGCTGCTCCCATTTCGCAGACAGTCAGCTATGGCTATGAAGAACTCTGGGTTTTCCTTAACATTTTAAAGTCATATTTCTTTTTGGTGTATTATTAATAATATTATATTTAATATTTTGGTATATATCTATAGGAAATGAGAGCTAGTTTCTCCTTTTTTCTAGGGATATGTTTATAGGGAAGTACCGGGTATCATGTTGTACAGAAATAACATAATTTCTTTTCTTGGTAAAATTTTTAGTTTATTAGTGTTATATTTTATTATTTCCATTTAATACTTAAGCTTCTTCTTTGAAAAGTAATGGTTACCAAGTCCCTAGTATCGAGTATCATATAGTTAGAAACTTTTGTAATTAAGAATCTTGCTTTAAATATTTTCTATTCAAGTCTCTCAAGAAAAATCGGTTCCGAAAAATTCTCTAAAAAATCTTTACTAAAATTACCGTCAACTTTACCCAGTCTTCACTGTACTTATGTGCATAGTGCGATTGGTAAGTCGATTTCTATTGCTTCTCCCATGCTGACTTCCTTATGCCGCCTCTGGCTTTTTTTTTGTTGCTTGTTATTCAATAGAAAATTAGTTTGTTTGTTTGCCCGGCCCAGCCCCAGCCCTAGCCCCAGCCCTGGACCTGCCTTATCCGATTTATATAGTATCGATATGTTTATAGAACATTATCTGGCGGAATATCCGATTGTAAATCCTTAGCACAGATGCACTCGCCTAATGTGATTGCCGCACGCACTTTTACGTGAGATTTTATTTCCTTTTTCGGAAATTATCAGCATCTGGCTGATGGTTCTTGGGTTTAATATCTTACACGGCAGCTGGAAGTGACCAGCAGGATATCGTAGGGATACGATAATGGTTAAGTTTCCAGCTGTTGTATGGAAATTATGAGGGTCGGAAGTTCACAAAATAAAAGGACTTTAAGGATTTCTTAAATTTCAGTTCACTTTTTAATAAAAATATTATAGAAGTTGCGACTGCACTGCCACCGCATTCCAAAGCGGCAAGTTATTTGATCCAGTTTCACTCTAGCCAGACTATCCAGACCTGCTCAGACCCTTTAGAAGTGTCCGGAGTCCTTGTGTCCGAATGTCTGGGATGCCAGTTCGCGACCTTTGGGCAATCAATTAAGTTCTGCGGCACGCAATCACCCCAAGTGTTGGCCATCCCCATCCGGAACCCACAGTTCCACACCGAATCCCCCAATCCCTGCGAGCTGTCTCATTAGGAAAGGGAATAGGAGGAGGTGGTGGTATCTGGTGGTGCATTCCTGAGCTGTCCTGAGATGAAAAAGTGGGTGAATGGGTGACTACATCTATGAAGTGTGTGTCGGGGGCACGTTGCGGATACGTGACAAAACAAGTTGCCTGAATTTTCGAGTCACTGATCCGGCGATTTAATAGAATTTAAGCATCATTTAGGCGACAGCCGACAACAGGCTATGAAAGATGACAAATTCCACAGAACCTTTGCCACATAAATCTGTCAGGCCGAGAGCAATTCTCGTAAAATAATAATGGCAACAAAAAATGCTAAAGAGAACAACAAAAATATATAAAAAAGAAACACAGCCGGGCAGGTAAATGCTGCAGCGATAAAAAACGCGATAAAGTCATTCAAAGTGTTTAACCCACTAGAGGTGGGTGGCTGGCTGCCTCTGCCAGGGGTTTTGTGGCGGGGCGGGGGGGGTCAGACTCTGGCAAACAAAGTCAAAATTTTCCACATTTGCTGTCCCAAAAAAAAAAATGAGAAAAAGAGAGAAATTACTTCCCTACCGTCGTCTTTTGTTTTTGTTTGTTTGCTTGTTTGCCCGAGACAGTGTCATAAATTTGTTGATGTTTGCCAACACTAAAGGGGGTAGGAGTGTGGAGGGGGGCGAAGTGCCACCAGGGGCCAGCCAGAAGTGGGGCGGCAGGGGCAAGGTCACCATCACCATTTTATTGCCCCTCGAAAGCCGTTTGCCTTGAAAATTGAATAAAAAATTAGCAATCTTTTAAAAAAAAAGGGTTGAATAATAAAACAGACAATAAAATGTTGTTTTATTGTTATAATTTTCAATAAATCAAAAAATACCTAATAAAAATATAAATATATATTTGAGAATATATACTCCATACTTTATGAGTGAGGCTTGGGATATTTTTGAAAAATACAATACTTTAAAACCAAACCAAATATTTACAATTGAAATTAATTTATACTATTTAGAGAATATATTTATAGTTTTTAAAATAAAAAACCTTTTAAAAATAAGAAAGAAATAAGATAATAGAGAAGTACCGGGTATCATATATGTATATAGTCTTAAAACTCTACGTCAGCTCCCTTTTTTTCTTGATAAACAAAAACCAACATTTTCTCCTGAAAACCCTTTGATATTATTAAAAATTCATATACATTATATATCCAAGTGTATGATAGGTCCAAAAAAGGGGTTTACAAATGGGCAGAAAAGGGTGGGTGGCACTTATGAGTGACGTGAGCACTGAGCAAGTGCGAAATGAACAGTGAACTCTGACAGGTGGCGACGAGCACTGACGTATTATGCATTATCGCATTAGCTCATCTGCCGGACAGGTAATTCCGGGTAATTCAAACGTGCCTCAGCCATGGAATCAAATGTGATGATGCACTTAATGGGCAAGGATATGCCCTGCAGGCAGGTGGACAAATAATTACTTGTCAGTTTACAAATAGATGCACAAGTCATGATAATAAACGGTTGGGAAGATCTTTTAGAGAATATTCTTTTAGGGAATTATTAATAGATATATAGAAATATATAGGAAAAATATTAGGAAATATTAGAAAGGAGTAATATTAGGAGTAGAAAGAGAAAATAACAGGTATCATATTATATTACATAAAGATAGTACATAAAGATAGATATATTACATAAAGATAGTAAGTCTTTTACAGAAAAGACAGAAAAATCTTTTACAGAAAAAGTACAGACGAGTACCAGTTATCATATAGTTACGATTTTTTACAGAAAGTAGTACAAGTACCGGGTATCGTATAGTTATGAAATCCTTTATAGTAAAAAGTATAGGGTACTGGTTATATCATACAGTAAGACAATCCTTTAGAGAAAATCTTCAAAATAAAATAATACGAGTACCGGGTATCAAATAGCAAAAAATATTACTTGAAGTTATCTCCTTTTTGTTGTCTATATATATTTTTTTATTATTCTTGTATTTTTCCTTTAACTTTTTCTGTATTTTGTGAGACAGCAGCAATTGCTGCAATTCCGAGCAATTCAAATATTTGGCAAGCTTTGACGAGCTCGGTGGGTAATTTCGTTATCAGACATCGTCTCCCATCCGCACACAAAGACAGATATATTTAGATGTATCTTTGTATCTTTAAGTGTGAGCATCTGAATCTGTCACCGCAGCCAGCTGCAAAGTGAGGATCTTATCTCCCAACAGAGTCAACAATGTTCCATTTTTTGTGTTCTTTTTTTTTTTGGCCATGATAAGGTTGCCACAACTGTCGCCACTTTTGTCAGACGCCTCTTTTAAAAAAAAGATACGTCATTTGGGTGAAATCCAGGGATGCAGGCTTCGAAAAAAGATACAGAAAAAATATTAATCCCCGGCAGCAGTATAATCCGGATAGTACCTGATCCGTGGGCTTAATCTGATTGACGCACAACATGGCGTATACTTGATTTTCGTTGGGGCATAGGGTTGCTGGGGAAAAGTTTTTCATTTCCAGAAAGATAAGTATTATTTTGGATAAGTCTTTTGATTATTTTTGTATTTTGAATAATAATTACACAAACTTACCTTTTAAAAGACCTCTCAGAACCTTTAATTTAAACCAATCCTTTTGCAATTTTCCTTTATTAATTACTTTACCACAAACCTTATTTATATTTAATTTAAATTGCACAAATGCTGATAAATGGGTTTATAATACCTCAGTGGCTTTTTTTAAGCCTGATTCGAATGCATTGGTGGAGGAGTCTCTGTGGGATTGCCTGTCAGCTGGCGAGGAGCCGCTTGAATGCATTTGCGTGTTCCTGTCGAAGGGTTTCCACTTGCCATTTCCCATTTTGCCATCTCTCCCCGCCAGGACCTGCCCCGCCCCGTTGATGGTGGTTGAAACAGCTCGTTATCTTCCGTCGTCCTTCGTCCTTCCTCGAAGCAAATGTCATGCAATGTTCTATTTTAATCAAAGGATATTCAAGCGCATCACCAACACAAACACAAACACAGGAACACAAATTCGTGTTCAAATTCAAATTCAAATTTTGAAAAAGACATGTGCACACGCATATGCATTTGGTATTTATATAAATGTGCATTAAAATGTCCTTGCTCAGGTCCTGCGGGAGAGGTTTGGTTTTTTGTGGGACACACTGTGTGTGTCGCTAATTGAAACCAAAAACCATCGCACTTAAATATAATGGCTGTCGAAGGGGGCCACAAAAGTGTTGTAACTATTGCGAAAAAAATAAAGAAAATATGGGAATGTGTGAAAGGACATTATGATACCCTGGCATGAAGGATACTCTTCATAAAATAGTACAAAATATAAAATAAAGTGAATAGTGCCAGAATAACTCCAAAGATGTCTTTATCCACTTGCCATCCCACTTTAGTCTATTAACTCTTGTCATATAATGTTTACAGGGTATTCTAAGTGGTTGTCACGCACAAAAGCATAAAAATATATGTGTATTCCTGATGGCTTAACACTCATTGTGAATAAAGTGCATTTGCAACACCTGTCAGCTTAAATTTGTCAACAGGAGTGCCCCGCAAAAACTTCCAGCAGCCAGCTATATTAAATCAAAAATCGACAAATGAATATGAAAAATCGAAAGCTAAAAAAAGGGACTACCCCCTAGTCCCCTAGTGCTATAAAAGTGGTGTGGCACAAAAAAAAAAAAGGATCAAGGACTGCAGCGGAAAAGAGCCACGGCTCCAAGAGTGCATTGAAGCGTTAAGCGCCGGAAGTGCTCTTGGCTTTTAGACGGAAATGCCATAATCTCAGACGGAAATGCCAGAAAAAAATCAACAATTGCTTATAGAAGTTAATAGCGTCTATAAAATACAAAATATATATTGATTTCTGAGGAAACTTGAGAAATATTTGCTCATTAAAGTTAAAGAATTAAGTATAACTTTATATTGCATACTTTTATGGGCCATGGTTTCTTTTCTTAAATATACTTATGAGTTTAGTTTTATTTTATTAAAAAATAAATAACACCTCTTTTAAAAATTTCTTGGAAGTGTAATACATTTTGCAATTTTCTGCGCAATTGTGATTTCCTGACTCTCTGCCTTCAAGTTCCTCATTATCCTTGGCAATGACTCGTCTTTAAATTGATTTTTTCGCTTTCGGCTTATTGTCGTTGTCGTATATAGAAATAATACATACATATATCTGCCCTAATGTGTGTGATATAATTTCTGTGTTTTATTTTCATTTGCATTCGTGTGTCAAGCTTTCTTTTATTTTATTTTTCTTCGCCCCAGCAGGGGGTGTTTTGTTTCTTTTTAGCTAAGCCCTCAACTTGGTTGCTATCGCTTCAAGGAAAGTGTCTTAGTCTTATCAAAGAAAAGATAAAATATGCTTTTTCCATAATTTTCGGGTTTATGAGAGACCACAATGGAAATGACAAAATGAATAGAAAGATAAATGATTTTAATCTCTGAAATACCTATAAAGCTTCTTTAAAAATAGGTTTTTGATTATAAAAAAAATGAAAACTACAATAAAGGGACAGATATAGAGGAAGATATAGCCATCGCTGTGGCAAATTGATCCAGAAATCGTTTAAGGTACTCCGCTTGAGAATCGGATGAGAATTGGGGAAGATATAGCCATCGCAGTGGGCCCTATAGGGGAAAACGCCATTTTAAGGGATCCCCTCACGAAAAATGGACAAAAAATCTAAAAAATATTTTGTCTCAGGATTTTGATGCAGAATGGTGCAGAATCGATCCAGAAATCGTTTAAGGTACTCCGCTTGAGAATCGGATGAGAATTGAGGAAGATATAGCCATCCCTGTGGGCCCTATAGGGGAAAACGCCATTTTAAGGGATCCCCTCACGAAAAATGGACAAAAAATCAAAAAAATATTTTGTCTCAGGATTTTGATGCAGAATGGTGCAGAATCGATCCAGAAATCGTTTAAGGTACTCCGCTTGAGAATCGGATGAGAATTGGGGAAGATATAGCCATCGCAGTGGGCCCTATAGGGGAAAACGCCATTTTAAGGGATCCCCTCACGAAAAATGGACAAAAAATCAAAAAAATATTTTGTCTCAGGATTTTGATGCAGAATGGTGCAGAATCGATCCAGAAATCGTTTAAGGTACTCCGCTTGAGAATCGGATAAGAATTGGGGAAGATATAGCCATCCCTGTGGGCCCTATAGGGGAAAACGCCATTTTAAGGGATCCCCTCACGAAAAATGGACAAAAAATCTAAAAAATATTTTGTCTCAGGATTTTGATGCAGAATGGTGCAGAATCGATCCAGAAATCGTTTAAGCTACTTCGCTTGAGAATCGGACTAGAATTGGGGAAGATATAGCCATCCCTGCGGGCCCTATAGGGGAAAACGCCATTTTAAGGGATCCCCTCACGAAAAATGGACAAAAAATCTAAAAAATATTTTGTCTCAGGATTTTGTTGCAGAATGGTGCAGAATCGATCCAGAAATCGTTTAAGGTACTCCGCTTGAGAATCGGATGAGAATTGAGGAAGATATAGCCATCCCTGCGGGCCCTATAGGGGAAAACGCCATTTTAAGGGATCCCCTCACGAAAAATGGACAAAAAATCTAAAAAATATTTTGTCTCAGGATTTTGATGCAGAATGGTGCAGAATCGATCCAGAAATCGTTTAAGGTACTCCGCTTGAGAATCGGATAAGAATTGGGGAAGATATAGCCATCGCAGTGGGCCCTATAGGGGAAAACGCCATTTTAAGGGATCCCCTCACGAAAAATGGACAAAAAATCAAAAAAATATTTTGTCTCAGGATTTTGATGCAGAATGGTGCAGAATCGATCCAGAAATCGTTTAAGGTACTCCGCTTGAGAATCGGATAAGAATTGGGGAAGATATAGCCATCGCAGTGGGCCCTATAGGGGAAAACGCCATTTTAAGGGATCCCCTCACGAAAAATGGACAAAAAATCAAAAAAATATTTTGTCTCAGGATTTTGATGCAGAATGGTGCAGAATCGATCCAGAAATCGTTTAAGGTACTCCGCTTGAGAATCGGATAAGAATTGGGGAAGATATAGCCATCCCTGTGGGCCCTATAGGGGAAAACGCCATTTTAAGGGATCCCCTCACGAAAAATGGACAAAAAATCTAAAAAATATTTTGTCTCAGGATTTTGTTGCAGAATGGTGCAGAATCGATCCAGAAATCGTTTAAGGTACTCCGCTTGAGAATCGGATGAGAATTGAGGAAGATATAGCCATCCCTGCGGGCCCTATAGGGGAAAACGCCATTTTAAGGGATCCCCTCACGAAAAATGGACAAAAAATCTAAAAAATATTTTGTCTCAGGATTTTTATGCAGAATGGTGCAGAATCGATCCAGAAATCGTTTAAGGTACTCCGCTTGAGAATCGGATGAGAATTGGGGAAGATATAGCCATCCCTGTGGGCCCTATAGGGGAAAACGCCATTTTAAGGGATCCCCTCACGAAAAATGGACAAAAAATCTAAAAAATATTTTGTCGCAGGATTTTGATGCAGAATGGTGCAGAATGGATCCAGAAATCGTTTAAGGTACTCCGCTTGAGAATCGGATGAGAATTGGGGAAGATATAGCCATCCCTGTGGGCCCTATAGGGGAAAACGCCATTTTAAGAGATCCCCTCACGAAAAATGGACAAAAAATCTAAAAAATATTTTGTCTCAGGATTTTGATGCAGAATGGCTTAAAATCGATCCAGAAATCGTTTAAGGTACTCCGCTTGAGAATCGGATGAGAATTGGGGAAGATATAGCCATCCCTGTGGGCCCTATAGGGGAAAACGCCATTTTAAGGGATCCTCACGAAAAATGGACAAAAAATCTAAAAAATATTTTGTCTCAGGATTTTGATGCAGAATGGTGTAGAATCGATCCAGAAATCGTTTAAGGTACTCCGCTTGAGAATCGGATGAGAATTGGGGAAGATATAGTCATCACTGTGGGCCCTATAGGGGACTACAAGCTCGTAACTGAACTATCGGAAATGACCCTACTACACCCGCAAGAGTATATCACCCAGCTCCTTTCGAAGTTAACTTTCCTTTCTTGTTATTTATTTATTAAGGTACTTGAATTTATTATTTCTTTATTTTTTTTATTACCACTGTCAATTGAGTTGAAAGCAAAAAAAAAATACGAAAAGGGCCATAATACGGCAGAGGATTTTAGGTTTACAGGCAAGTGCCTCTTCATTCCTTCTCCTACATACATACATACAGACATATATTACTTTTTTGTGAATGTATATGGCTTGATTATATTTCGTTTTATGCATTATAAATAATGCCATTCGTATTCACATTCACATTCATATTCGAATCGCCTTTGCCTTTTTCTTGGGCTTTTGATTGTGTGTCCTTGTAGGCTGGTAGGTATCCTGGTATCCGTGTGTGTAGAAGGAGGCTGGCTGCTTTGTTATAATCGCATTTTCATTTATTGTCATTTATTGTTATTCCCACCCTCCGCCCCTTGGCAGGAGCGCCTTTGTGCATTTTGAATGCGACCGAATGTCCTGCGAGGCCTCCCCCCTGTCATTAATATTTCAGTTGCCATCCAACACAAGTGGAAAAATATTAATAATTAAATAAAAACAAAGCTTCTATGGTATTTAATTTTTTGTTGCAAAGCAGAAAGGATTTTGAAGGATAATACCCTTGATTTTAGAAGCCTCTTTAAAAGCGAATCATAGTTCCTGTGCTCCGACTTGAATGCCTCTGATTGCATTTTGTTGACACCAAACAGGACAATAACAGGACACTGATATCCCCTTCTTGTATTTCGGCTTACCCCTTTTGATCCTTGCAGCTTCATGTGTATTCATTAAAAATTTAAGTGCTTATTTACACTTTGGCGTCACTGTGAAGCACTCCAGTAGGAGGAGCAGGAAGGTGCCAGGCAGGGCACTATGGACTCTGGTCTGGTCAGCCTCCCTCTGCTCGGCGCAAGAGGGGGTGTGGCTCGGGCAAGGACACTCTGAGGCCACATCGGAAACTGCATTGCCTCTTTGCACTTTGGGGAGGTCCTTCCACACACACATACTATAAAGCATTGGTTTTTTGACCATTTCCCAGGCCACTCCTTGCCGCCCCCTGCTCTGACAGTTAATCATATTTTTGGGCACCCGAGCAATGGACATGACATTGTCCGCCAGGACTTGGCTTGCCCAATTGCATTACTTTGTTGGCCAAGGCACTTTTCGGTTTTTACTCTAGTCTGGTCTATGTAGTGCCTGGCTTCTCCTGGCTATTTTCCGCTCTTATTTGCCATCAAAAATAGCTATTCTGACGGGGGGATGGTAGTTCCCCCACAGAGCACTTTTAAAAATTAACAACACAACCCACAATCGATTCAAATAAATTGGTTACCTTTGGTGGAGTTTGAATTGTTTGATTTGTTAGGGTTTTCAAACTCAAACCTTCTTATAGCTGTGTTGAATCATAAAAACCACAAGTCGTGTTGAAATCTTAAACCTATGGGTATTATAGACTTATCGTTTGGTAATTTCCGTAACGGATTCGCATTACTCCCACGGAATCACCTCAGAATTTATCAGTTGGCTGATAACTCTCAGCCTTCTCAGCCGTTTTCTGTTAATTAATATTCAAAATAGCAAAAGAGCAACAAAAAACAATAAACTTCTTAACAGTTTTGCCGCTTTTTGGCCAGAATTGATCCAAACAGAGAACGGCAGTGGGAGAGAGACTTTTAATTAAACAAATATTGGCAATTCGATTTGCAGTCAGTGGCCAAGAAAATATTCCAATTTCCTGTCGCCCGTCGGCCCGTCGGCCCTCTGCCGAAATCCCCTTTCCAAAAATGCATTTTGCTGGCAAGTCCTAGTCTCTCGTCAATGTCAAGAGTTAAATCGTTGGTACACACAAATGGAAATGCCAGGTGAGTAGGGCTCAGGCTCGGAGACAGCCAGTATAAAGTCAAAATTAAGTCGAGAAGTGTACAGGATTTTCCATCAAGGATTAAGTCCAAGGCAGCTTTCATGGGATTTCGGTTTTCGGAGAGTTCTACAACTATTTAGCCTGTAATTTCGTTTAAATTGCAAACACAACATTGCTGTCTTACTTCAAGATGATTGTTGTCAGATGATTCATTTTAATTGCCAAGTAGACAATGATTTAACTGATAGCAGAGATAACAGGCCAGAACACAATGTCATTCATGATTTCATTTTTTATGGAAAGACATACTCTGCCCTGGGGGCTATACTTGAACTGGAAATATAAGAAATAGACTATGATTAATATTAGCCCTATGTCTGTAAGATTTTAAGTCGATAGCTTCAAAAATGGGAGATCAAGACCACAAAAACCACTTTTAATGGACAGACGGACACACGGACATGATATCCCTAGTACCTCCTTATAATTTCTCTTCCAAGAAACATGAACACTACATATATGTCAATCTTTTTACTTTCCTGTTTGAATGCGGAAGAGTGAACGACTTTGAGTGTAATGAGTGCACTCACGAATAAGTTCAAGGCGACTCCCTTTCAGTTCAAAGAGTCGTCCCCGCTTGTGTCTGGGCCACTTCTTATCTTATCGTCCAAACAGCCGGAATACCCGAGCGCTATTTATATTAATTTTTACTCTTTATATTTAAAACACACAAGTATGTGGGTATGTAATTATTAGCGGGGTCTTGTCGGCAGTATCTGTGAGTATCGGTGTATCTGAGTAATATGACCTCATAGATTGCTATCCTTGGCCACTTGAGAATTTATGGTTTCGAGGGGTTGAGGACTGATCTCAAGTTGATCGCTGATTTTTATCGCTAATGGGGGGCTCTCACTCTCTCGTGTGTTTGTCAGAGATATGAATATGGTGTATATATATAAGATTTCGCTCACCTGGGCGTTATCAGGGCAGAGCGATAAGCTTCCAGGTTGCGTTTTCATTTTTTTTCTTTGCTCTCTTTGGCTGTCAGCTGTTTTTGCGATCGAGACAATCGACAGTCCCCGACGAAAGCTGAAAGCAACAAAAATATAAAGAAACTGGAACTTGAAAACTGAAAACCGAAATTCAAATCAGTTCCCAGCGCCGCGTCAACGGAATTCGTTGAACCGCCACGACTGTGACTCTTTTTCTTTTTTTTTTTTGTGACAAAAAAAAGACGTATTATTTGAAAATTAAATATAAATCACAGTGAACAGAAAACTGTCTATAGCCTAAGTGGTTTTTTGTGATTTATTATTTTAAAAAAATATATTTATCTTACTTTTAAAAATATTGTTTTGTCGCGAAATCGCCGAAATGTTTGCCCTAAATTTTTGGAATACTTGTGGATTATTTTCTGGTAGGTGTAGTGCTTCTAAAAAACCAAGACTTTTAAGTAATTATTTAGTCGAAAAGGGACCCCACTTTTGGCCATTTCGCAAATGAAATATTTTCCTTGAAAAGAAAATGGCAAAGGAATCCCAACTTGACCACAGATTTGGTTTATTTCATCCCAAAAATTAAAAGGTTGTGTGCAAAAAATGTGAAAAAAGGAGAAACAAGAACACGAAGGTAAAAGAAAGTTTTTCCTAAAAAAAAAAAGTGGGGAAAAGGGGAAAAGAAAAGTTTTTGTAACTCTTACGGTTACTCTCTCTCATTAGTTGGAAAAATGCAAAGACTGCAGGACTTTATTATTATTTTCTTTCGGTGGCTGAATAAATTTTGTGGCTCAAGACTTGTATTATAGAGGAAAAGAATTTAAGGTTCTTGATATGATTTTGAAACGTTTGCAATAAATTAAGATAAATGGGATTAGGCCGGTGACAAGATAATACTTAAGACTCACTGATTTAATACTGATACTAAAGTTTTAGCTTTAAACCACCTGATATTTAATTAATGACCAGAAGCTGTCAGTAGTTGTGCTTAGTTTATAGTTTTTAATATTTTTACAGTAGCTCTTATATAATAAATTATAGTTTTTGGAAAAATATACTTCCAGAAGATTAATGATCTTTTGAGTTTTTTTTGTTGAATGTGTGTTTGTTTTTATATCGGGGAATGGCTATTTTTGGAACCACTTTTTAGCGGCTTCTTAATGAAGAAGCAAATCGGTTTGGGGCTGGGGAATACTTTTTTATGATTAACTTAGCGACTTTTTGTCCGTTTCGTGTGCGTTTCGCTCGAGTGCCGCCCACGGGTCGTATACGCGATTTTATGGCATAAAGCTCCACTTTGATATTATTAATATTTCTTGCACTTTGACTTTCTTTACCTCTACCTGGGAATGGCCCTTACTTTATACATTTCTTTTGTATTTTTTTGCTTTAAGATAAGATTGCCAGAAATCGAAGGCCGTGGAAGCCAAACAGAAATCGCAAATCAGCTGGCAAATATCACAAAAAAAAGAAATAAAATCAGAGACGGTGTCGCGTGACTTTCGGGGTCCCGCGTAGCAATTTTTGGTGATAATCAAAAATATCACATCACAAGCCAAGGAAATTAAAAATCAATTTTTTGAGAAATCTTTACAAGCGATTATAAAGTTATAAAAAAATAGAAGCAAAAATTAAATTAATTAACTTGTAAGAGATTAGATTTATAAAAATGTAAAGAATTTAAAATAAATTCCAACTCTCTTGTCATAATTGCCATAATCACCGTCCATGACCCACAACCTGGACCCATATCCCAGCCCCTCGCCAACTCAACAATCCACGACTAATCCTTTCAATTGTCCTTGTCTCTTAACCCTTTTTTCTAACCCTGCTTTCTGTGGCTTTTTTTTCGTTTTCTAGTCGCGTCGCCAGTCGGTGAGCTTAACGGCTATGCCGCCGGGCGTTTTGGCCAACGATAGCCGGGCCAATTCCACCGATGACATCCAGATCGCCCTCGCCCCCCACATCCAGACCTACCTGAGCCAAACGGGACGCCGGCACTCCTGCTGCAGCGTCATGCTGCCGGTGGCCTTTGAACGGGCGGCGGCCAAGTCCTGGCTGGATCCCAAGTTCGATTCGCCCGTCCTGGAGGAGCAGTACCAGACCAGTGTCTATCCCCATGTCCGCATGCGTTACAGGTGAGCCTAAAAAGTAATTAAATAAATTAATTAAGTGATACTGACTATGGAAATAAAGAGGGGCAATTGAAAAGGTCACTAAAATTCAATTGCCCTTTCAACTATGTTCTCTAAATTTTGTTTCGCCTAAAAACCCATATCCTTGAATGTATAATTTGGAAGGCAATTTAGTCTGTCGACTCCCAAATGAAGACACAACCTAAATCAGAGAGAGACGAGCCAGTTAGGCAGGGATTTCTAAAAACGATGTGGGGTCACCAGGTGACCCCGTACTCAGCTATGCAAATGGAGCTGTCAGAAAAGTCAGAAAATCGCAATCGGAAAATTAAATGAGCTGGCGCCATCTAGCGGTCAGGGGCGCACTCCTGGGTTCGAACCCCTCACATTATTATTATTATTTTTTTTTTATTTGAAGTACTCTTCATATGGATGTTTATTTATTAAAGATAATCCCCCCAAAGAAAGCCAAAGTATTGAAGAAAGTTCGCTGACCTCTTTTGGGGGAAAAAAAGATATAATTCGGTCTTTGGGCTATTTGGTGGCCCCCCTTGGAGGCGCCTCTTAAGTCCTTTTTTTGTATTTTTTTTTATTGCATATGTGAGGATAACCGCGGGGGAAATGGCAAGGGCGTGGCACATACAAATCCAACTTTTGCACGTGCATGCAATCAACGCAATGCCAAAGACCAGGGGCGTAGAATGTTAGGGGCTAAGGGGGCTTTTCTCGTTTTTTTTTTGTTTTTTTGGCTGGGGTATGGGCTGTAAGTTGGGGTAAACGAGGGCAAATTAGTTGGGGAACTGCGCAGGATGGCGAAATTGCCGCCATAAATGCTCGCTTGGCGTGTTCCCCCATCGCCCCAGCCAAGCAGGTCAAGGGGGGGAGGGAAGAGAACTGCAGGACATGTGGAAGGGGAGGTCAGAGGTTGGCAGAGGGAAGCCGAGCTCGATGTTGCAGGTCAATGCCATTTGGGGCCATTTGGCGGCCAATTGCAGCAGTTTCGCGTGCCGAAGCCGAAACAGAAAAAGGCACAATCGATTGTGCGAATAGAGTTGATATTTTAGACATTTTATAGCTAAGTTTGGGGTAATACTAATTTATTATAGTAAATTTAATATGCTAAATGGTAGAAATTAACGCGGAAGCTCTCAAAATACTAATTTTAATTTTTAAAAATATTTATAAGCGATAGGACCATTTTTTACTTCAAGTACTCTGCTTAACTGCCAACTATGAGAATCGAGGAGAAGGGCACTCTATATTAATAGAGAATATCTAGAGTATAGAACGAATACTATTTATATTTGTATTTTATTAGAAATTAAATGTCGAAAGCTGGTTATTAGGTCAATAGATTTTATAGTATATTTTATTTAGTTCTATAACTTTTACTAGCTTGCATTTTAGAAGAGTTTATATCTATATATTTATATAAAAATCTATAGAAAGAAAAAAAATCATTTTGAATATTTTCTTTAGTCTTCAAGTACCAGGTATAAATTCTATATTTTATAGAATATACATATATTTCTCACTAGTCCTTATTTTATAAAATTATTAATACTATTAATCATTGTTAGCATTTTTTAGTTAAATGTCAAAATACCTCTAAAATTTAAATGTAAGTCATTACAGTCGTTGCATTTTTTATTCCTAGCCCGCTTGAGTAAATGTTTACATTTGTGTTTACTTGACTCGTTAGAACTTTTGACTTAATCCCAGGGCTGGCAGGAAAGTTGCTCTTCGGATTCCGAAAATCAGAAAATGTAATTTTCTTGACTTTAAAGTTGTGGACCTGCTGCTGCTGACGCCTTTCTTGCCAAAAGAAAGCCCCCTCCCAGAAACCTTTGTCAGGCCGGCGACTTGATTTAAACTTGGACTGAAAGTTGCTGTCAAACAATGGCGACAAGTCTGGTCCTTTGGCTCCCAGGACATCCTGCACCTGGCAGCACTCGTCAACAATCGCCCGGAGATTAGTGCCGGACAGCGGAGGATGCATTTGCTCCTACGTACTTCTGGCGGAACTAAATGCGTTAATGAATGCGTAGTTGCTGTGGAAAAATGCCAAGGTTCCCATGGCGACAGGTTGAAAAGCGCCAGCCTCCCTTTGACCACTTTCTCCGCTCTGATTCCCCCCTTTCGCCGTCGCCATCGCCATCCCAGGCGTTAGCAGTTAGTGTTAATTAGGATAAATGGGAATGGTTGGCAGCGAAAGTTGAATGCTGAATGGGAATGGCCACTATAATGGCATAAAGACTCCATGGTCCAGAGTGCAGAGGGTCCTGCCTCCGTCCAGGAGCACATGTAGGCCAGAGCCCACTGCCACTTGCCACTTGCCACTTGCCACTTGGGGTAATGGGATGCACCACACGGGACTCTTAAGTGACAGCCATAAAACCAGGCACGACGCCAGGGGAACAGCCTAACCTCGCTGGCCCGGTCAAGGCCACGGCCATTGTCCATTTTAAGTTGTTTTAATTGCTGCTCTCCCGGAATTTAATTTCCCATTCGAATAGAACTCATTATAAAGTTTATTTATAGAAACTTTTTATGTTTATAAAGTTTAAAAAGGATAAATTACTTTATTGAAGTGTAATTTGAAAGGGCTGTTTACTGTGAATATATATATACATATGCACTTATATATCATTAGATGGGAAAGTCAGTTTTAATTAAGTGGAATTAAGTTTTTTAAATTATTTTAATTCGACGATTAGGCGCTGATTAGGTGCTTCCTATGAGAAGCGAGGAGGAGGGCGCTGTGTTTATTAATTTATTTATTAAATTAAAAAAAAAAATTAAATAAAAAAATTTTATTTTATTTTTGGCCCTGCTTACGTGCCACTTATGAGAATCGAGGAGGAGGGCGCTATTTTTCACAAATTTATTTTGAATTTCCAATTTATTTTTTTAATAAAAAAATTTAATAAATTTCATTTAATTTTTTTTCTTGGCCCTGCTTACGTGCTACTTATGAGAATCGAGGAGGAGGGCGCTGTTTTTATTTATAATATTTTATAAATTTATTCTTTGTTTCTCGACAAAACCAAGCAACAAAGTGGAATTAAAATTATTTTGGGCGCTGCTAAGGTGCCACCAATGGCCAATCTGTAGAAAAGAAGTACCGGGTATCATATAGTCTATTAGATATTTAATAACCGATATTATGGCTTAGGGTTGAGCTTTGATTTAGCAAGTTCTCAATGATAGAATAGATATTATTCAATTTATAATAGTTATATATCTTGGTGGTTCTCTTACCAATAATTTAAATTAATCTCATAATTAATTTCATCACTAATTTAAAAAATAATCCTTATGATATTTATAATTTTGTAAACTACTTTTCAGATTCACTTTGTCTTACATTTTACTCTGCTCCCTGATGTGGTGTTTGTATTTTGTGGTGGACGGCGGATCGGAGGACTTCTGGCGGCCCATTTCCAGCTCCTTCTCGATGCTCTCCCTGGTGACGATCATGGCGCTGTGCTTCACCCACTGGGACCTGTACCGGGAGCACCGGACAGTGACCTCGGCGGTGACGGCGCTGCTGCTGTGTGGCGCCTCCCTGGCCTTCCTCACGTACACGGGCCGGGCGTTCAGTCCCCTGGGCCACTTTGCCATCTGCCTGGAGATCGTGCTGCTGATCTACACGGCCCTGCCCATGCCCCTGTGGCTGGGCGCCAGCATCGCCATCAGCTACTCCATCGCCTTCGAAATGGTGTCCCACATGGTGATCGGAGGCAGTGCCATCCATGGCGGAGGAGCGACAGAAGACGCGACGGGATCGGTCACCACCAGTGGGGATCCCAGCAACAAGATCCTGATACTCCGGATCATGGCCCATCTGAGTGTCCACCTGGTGGGTGTGCACATCCTGGTGATGAATCTGGTGCGGATGCGAGGCACCTTCATGAAGGTCGGCCAGAATCTGCTCGTGCGCCGCCAGCTGGAGATGGAGAAGCAGCTGAAGGAGAAGATGATACACTCGGTGATGCCCCCGAAAGTGGCAGACATGCTGCTGAACGAGGGCGGCACCTCCGGCCTGGATGCCACCGGACTGCCGCCGGAATCCCACTACATGCGTCCACGGGCCTCCAACGATGTCAAGTCCCTGTTCCGGCCCTTTCACATGCACAGCATGGAGAATGTCAGCATCCTGTTTGCGGACATTGTCGGCTTCACCCGCATGTCCTCCACGAAAACCGCCGAGCAGCTGGTGGAGATCCTCAACGATCTCTTCGAGCGCTTCGACGACCTCTGCACGCTGAGTGGCTGCGAGAAGATCTCCACTCTGGGGGACTGCTATTACTGCGTCTCCGGCTGTCCCGAGCCCCGGGCGGACCATGCCATTTGCTGTGTGGAGATGGGTCTGGGCATGATCGATGCGATGCGGTGTTTCGACGCCCAGAGGCACGAGGGCGTCAAGATGCGGGTGGGCGTCCACACCGGCACGGTCCTGTGCGGCATCGTGGGCACCCGGCGGGTCAAGTTCGATGTCTGGAGCAATGACGTTAGCTTGGCCAACAAGTGAGTACCCCTATCATCCTTCAAGATAAAGCTTTTCATGGCTTTTGAATCCCCAGAATGGAGTCCTCTGGCAAGCCTGAGCAAGTCCACATTTCCCAGGAGACCTCCAGCTTCCTGGGAGATGCCTACTACCTGGAGGAGGGCGAGGAGGTTTTTGGTAAGGACATCCCATAACCCACTTTTGGAAACTCTAGTAAGGATTCTCTTGTATCCGCAGGACATCGTACCTACTTCGTGGTGGGTCGTCGTCGGGACTTCTCCCGCACCAACAGCCTGAGTCCCAGCATGCCGCCGAATCCTGGCGGCAGCTCCCTGCTCCTGCCCGGCGTCCATGCCAGCCTGTCGCAGAGCGCCACCAATGTCTCGGTGGTGCAGCCCCACGTCCCGCCAGCCTCGCCGGTGGGCCAGCTCTCCAGCTCGCTGAATCCATCCCCAGTGCTGTCCATGCGTCCCCGGCTCACCTCCCTCAGCATGAAGCTGCGCAAGAAGTCGCAGAGTCGGGAGCGGGAACGGGACGTGGAGCGGGGCATCATCCATCCGGCGGCGGCGGGAGTTCCGCCAGTGATTGTGGTGCGGGAGCGGCCCAAGATCATCATCACCACCAAGTCCCTGCCCGGCAGCCTGGACTCGGACGAGCAGCCGCCCAGTAGTCCGCCCATCAAGGCACCTCCCGCCGCTCCTCAGCCGCCGACCGAGTCGCGTCCAAAGATCCGCTTGAAGATCTGGAACCGAGTTCCGAAATTTCTGAAGCGCCGCAACAGCTCCTACGACTCGGAGGAGAACAAGGAGAAGGCCAACGGCCAGGATGTGGAGAAGGACAAGGACCGGGAGAGGGAGAAGGAGAAAGAGCGGGAGGATCAGTCCCTAAATCCGGAGGAGACCCTGTCCTTTATGGAGAACCAGATGCAGAACGGCAACGGCTGTGGCTACCAGCAGCTGCCCGTCCTGGTCGAGGCCACCAGTAATAGAGTCCAGACCCTGGACATCCCGCCGGCCCGGCCAGTGCTCCATCATGCCGCCACCTCGACGGCCCTCGCCAGCAGTGTCCTGCGGTCCCCGGAGCCGGGCACCGGCGGATGCTGCTCGCCGGGCCAGTATTCCATGTACGACGACATCATCGACGTGCGGTCCTACATAAGTCAGTCGAGGAGCGACATCTCGCCCTTTGGCAGATCCGGCAGCTATCGATCCCAGTGCGGCAGGCAGTCCATGGGCGGAGGAGGACCTCTGGTCGGAGCACCATCTGGAGCAGCCCCGGGCGTGTCCACGCAGGTAACACCCTCATCCTGTGTGGAGCAATCCCCGCTGCCGCGTCCCCGGGCCTCGACTCTGGCCACAGGCCGACCCGGAGCCAGTTTGGAGCCGGGCACGTCACAGAATCCCAGTCCCAGTTGCCTGCCAGCGCCGGGGGGGTCCGGAGTGCCCGGAGTGTCCGGCTTCGGGGGCATGTTTCCGCCCAGCCACTCGCGGCAGAGCAGCATCTGCCCGTCGGCCACCTCACGGAAGGATTCGGGCATCAAGAGCAACTCCCGCCGGTCGTCCATCCAGCAGCAGATCTACGTCCTGAACCAGTCGGCCATTAGCCAGCACAGGGTCTCCGGATACTTTACCAGCTCCACCTCCAGCATCTCGAATTTGGGCGAGGCCCAGGGCATGGGCCTGCCACCGGCCGGACCCGCACCCCCGCCGCCGCTCCTGATGAACGCCTGCTCCTCGCAGCTGGCCGATCCCCTGGCGGCCTGCCTGCAGCAGCTGCGCAAGCAGTCGGACTTGCAGCTGATCCGGTGCGTTCGCGACAATGCCAGGTCGCAGAGGAGCTACCTGGTGAAGCCGCCGCTGCGGGGCTTCAGCCTGTACTTCAAGTCGCGCCAGCTGGAGAGGGACTTCCGGTCGAAGGCCCACCGGTTCGGGGCCGAGAACGAAACGGAAGGACCGCCCACCCTGGCCACGCCGCGCTACAACACCTACATCGACATCTTTGTGGGCATCGCCGTGTACCTGTGCATCTCGATATCCCTGTTCCTGATGACGCAGAACACGGTGAGCCCCAGCTTCCGGCTGTGGGTGACGCTCTTCACCTGCTTCACGGGCATCCAGGTGTTCGCCCTGTTCCTCTTCACCCGCCAGATGTGCCGGCGGCAGAGCGGCTCGAGTTCCGGCGCCAATGCCAACCATCGATTCCGCTCCAAGTCCACCACCAGCGAGGATGTGGAGGGCAGACGCCACACCGACGACAGAGGCGAGACGCCGGCGCCGCAGCAATTCGAGTCCTGCGCCGATCGCATCTTCGAGGCCATTTCCAGCTGGTACCCCTGGCACATTTGCCTGGCCATCCTGATGGCGATGCCCGTCCTGCTGATCATCGCCAACTTCCTGCTCCTGGACCTGGAACAGCTGGAGGCCTTCGAGTACCACTACGGCTTCCTGATCTTCGTCTGCATCGTCCACTTCTGCAACTTCACGCAGCTGAACTGCTGGGTGCGGAACGTCCTGGCCTTCCTGGCGGCCCTCTGCTTCATCGCCATCGCCATGTCCCAGCTGATGGTGTACGACAGTCGGGTGGAGGACCAGCAGGACCAACTTCAGGGGGCCAACTTCATTGAGGAGATCAAGTGGTTCCAGGACTACCACGTCGAGATCTATCTGGACCTGCTGCTCATCCTGGTGCTGGTGTGGTTCCTCAACCGGGAGTTCGAAATCGGCTATCGGCTGACCTTCTACGGCAATGCCGTCGCCAACCAGGACAAGGTCCGGGTCCAGAACATGAAGAACCAGGCGGACATGCTGCTCCACAACATCATACCCAAGCACGTGGCGGAGCACCTGAAGAACACGGCCAAGTACTCGGAGAACCACCACAACATCGCCATCATATTCGCATCGATTGTCAACTTCAACGAGATGTACGACGAGAGCTATCTCGGCGGCAAGGAGTTCCTCCGGGTGCTCAACGAGCTGATCGGGGACTTCGATGAGCTGCTCTCCCGTCCGGAGTTCCGGGCGGTGGAGAAGATCAAGACGATCGGATCCACCTTCATGGCGGCCAGCGGACTGGACCCCTCGCATCGGGGCACCGGCGACGAGCACATCCACACCCTGATGGAGTTCTCCATTGCCATGCAGGAGGTGGTGGATGCCTTCAACAAGGACCTGCTCGAGTTCAACCTGATCCTCCGGATCGGCATGAACATCGGCGATGTCACAGCCGGGGTGATTGGCACCAGTAAGCTGTACTACGACATTTGGGGCGATGCCGTGAATGTAGCCTCCCGAATGGACTCCACGGGCCTCCCGAATCGCATCCAGGTGGGCAAGGACTGCCTGCCATTCCTGCAGAGTCGCTACGACTTTGAGCCAAGGGGCAGTGTTTATGTGAAGGGTAAGGACCACATGGAGGTGTTCCTCTACACAGGACGACGGGAGGAGCTGATCGAAGAGGTGGAGATCCCAGACAAAGGAGGATCTGAAGGATCGATGGGAGACCTAGATAACCCAGAGGAGGAGGAGGAGGAGGAGGAGGAAGAGGAGGAGGAGGAGGAGGAGGAGGATGACCTGCACTCCAGTGAGACCACCACCCTCTTCAAATCCCAGGAATCACTGCACGCCAACGGTGTTTCCCTTTCCCATCAGAATCCAAATCAGAATTCGAATCCAAATCCGAATCAGAATCCAGCCATGCCAGTGGAAACTTAAGGGGGGAAAACCACTTGAAAGATGGTTTCAAAATTGCATTTAATGACTCTTCTTTACCCTGACATGAGACCCAGAGGATAACGCAAGGATATACAACAGAAAATTAAACGGGGGGCTGGGGGGCACGAGGTTGGTTTCAAAAAATTGAACTTTCAAGAAAAACGTGGAAAACCAACCGTGTTATTTGTGATATAAATGAATATGTTGAATAGATAGAAACGATAGACACGATAGAATCGGGTTAAAGTTGCTAGTGATTGGTAGATTGATAGATTAATTGATTGCTTGATTGATAGATTGATTGTTGTTTGCAAGAGAACGATAACTATTGAATATCCAATACTTTTACATACAATTACCAGTCTTAACCAGTAATTTGAAACCAATTATTGCCCTAAAATATTGTATATGTTTTTCCAGTTTTTTTTTAACTTTAAACTAATGAAAATGTGTGGCTTTAAAAGTGTATGTGGAAGGATATTAGCGAATTATATATATTTATACATATATATGTTCTTTATATATAGTATGTATGTAGATTCAATGTAACATAATAGCATTAACCACCACAACTAAACTAAAAACTAAACTAAACAGTAATATAATTAATACATATATATACAATATATATAATATAAATAATTAATTTTTTTGAGCCAACGAACGGATATTACCTGAATGTATTTTGCTGTTATTCATGTTGATCAAGTCGTATGTGCATATATCCATCTATATATATGTAATGTTAATGTATTTAGCTAAAGTTCAAAGTTCGCAGATATCCAACAAAATCTGCTGCCATAGAAAAATCTATATATGATATGTGTACGTTTATGATTCGGTATTTGTAGGCCAAAATAAGCTTTATTGTTCTACCCCCCGAAATTATAGCAAATTATCGTTTTTTAAATTAATTTTCCTTTTGAAAAACAAACTGCTGACCTAAAATAAATATACATTTAAAACATTTATAGTCTACTAAGGATATGAATCCTCCAAATCAACAAAAAAACTAAATATTCCGACTTGAAAATGGGTATTTTCTACACGACCTTTTTTTGACATGGACTTTACCCTAAAAGTATGCACCAAAATGCTTGCCATACTCACACAGACAAGATAACACCTACACGCACAGACCCACCAACAAAAATCAAAATAAAGAAGCTTTCACTCTCGCACACATACATACTTACTCGCGGCATACACTGAGAGAATCATTTTGTAAGTCTTTTGTATAATTTTTTTTTTTAAATTGTATACAACAAGAAAAACAACAACCACACCTTTGTGCAATAAGCAAACTTTGCCACTTTCTAGCGTTTAAATATTAAGAACTCTAACAATTCGCTACGAAATAAAATCAATGGACAAAATCAGTGGAATATATATATATATATCACACATGCATATATGCTGTAAATGTATGTGTGTATTAATGTGTATGTGTGTAACGCAACCTATGGACCCTATTGTATTTTTATAAATGTATAAAAAAAAAACAAGTATTTTCTACTAATTTATTAAAAACAAAAAACAAAAAATAAATAAAACAAAAAAAGAATTGAAAGAATTTTTTTTCCCCGTCTTTTTGAAATATCTAAATGTACATACCACATGATATACGTATATATATACAAATATATATGTATTTATAATTGTATATTTTTTTATAAAAAAGAATCAAAAAACCAAAATACACAATAAAAAAAAGAGCGAATGATATTGATGAAGAATTGTAGATCCTGTTTATGATGTGTAGAAAATGTTTAAATGTGTTAAAGCAAGGCCATAAAAACAAAAGAAATAAAACTACAAAAAAAGTGTGTGTTTTAGCAAAAAGTAAAATACAAAAAGCGATTTCAAAGAGTTTATCGAAATGTTATAGGAAAACCTACTAAGCAAGATGTGTAGAAATCAAAACAAACAAACAAAAAAGTCTATATATATGTATATTGTATGTACTTACCAAAATAATGTTGTTTTATTTGGCAATAAAGGGTTAAAGGGTCGAAAGGGCGGAAAACCTCAAAAATAAAAAAAAGTTAGAGTTCGCTAATATATATTTCTGTCATTTTAAACCCGATTTGGAAAAGGATTATCATTTAAAAATAAGGATTTAAATATCCTTCGATCAGCATCAAAAGATCTTCCAAATCGGACAATAAAAATTATGGCTGATTTTTGCAAAAAACCCCCCCCCCTTATTATGTACCCCTTTAAAAAATACCAAAAATCGGGAATTTGTTTTGTTAGATTTAAAAGATTGTAAGGATGTAAATCAAATGGGATTGGGGTTCTGATTTCAAATTGGTGTTTCATTCCTTAATCGGTTGCCAAATGGCAGAGATATTCGCATTCGAAAATATGAAATCCTGAAACATATATTTCGGCCATTACTTTACCGATTTGGAAACGGATTACCATTTTGGTATCAGGACTACTATATCCTTCGAACTGCATTCGAAGATCAGGTAAATCGAGCGACAAAAAATTTTGACCTGATTTTCCCAATTTAGGAAAGGGGTGAGGTCGGGATTTTTGCCAGAATTTGAGCCATAAATTTTTTAGTCGATTTTTAAAATCTTGGGATGCAGATCAAAGGATATTCAAGTCCTGATTCCAAAATGGCCATCCTTTTCAAAATCCGTCAAGAAATGGCCAAGATATGAGCTCGGAAAGATCCGCCTTAGCGGCCAAGTCGCGACAAAAATTTCTCGAAATTCGTATGGCAAGAAATCTGAAGTACCAGGCGAACAGAAATCAGCAGAAGGTGGCCGAATTCAAGCAGTGCAAGCAGTTCAGACAAATTTTTCTGAGCTAGCCATGTGTGGGAAAGGGAGAAACCCCTCTGTGGTGGCACTCTACCCCCCAATACACCCTTATGGAATGGGGATTACCTATCATACTCCATGGGGGGGAGCAGGATGCTGCTACTAGTTATTCTAAGAGGGGGACAGGTAGACAGATTTGGCTGTTATAGTGATGGGAGTTCAGGATGGATTTGGCACGACAATCGGCACGCCACCTCAGCACGCTGGGGCGACCCCATAGGAAACTATGGATTTTTGCTCACGCGAGGCCCAAATCGTGTCACGCGCAAGAAAACAGCGTGTGCCATTTTAGTTTTGCCATCATTAGGTGCCGACTACCGTTCTGGAGGGGAAATTGGGATGCTGTGATTGGTGAATCGTGGATTACAGAACCGTTGGTTTAAATTTTGCCCCTCATTCTTATGTTAACCCTTCCGCTGTCTTTGAAATAATTCAATAAATATTTATTTAAAGTAACACGGAATACTGCTAATTAGGGGCATTAAAAAAATCAAAAATATAAGTAGAATGGATTAAAAATGGAACAAAAATAAGAACAAAGCAGTAGTGTGCTTTTTTATGGTCATAAAATCCACTCCTATCCTCCGGAAATTGCCTTGGAATGTTAGACCCATGGGGCCGGTGAAGGGATAATCGGGTTATTTTTCTGGCGAAGCTAGGGAGAGGGGAGTGGTGGAACCAGCTGCTGATCCACCTTCTGCTGATTTCTGTTCGCCTGGTACTTCAGATTTTGTGCCATACGAACTTCGAGAAATTTTTGTCGCGACTTGGTCGCCAAGGCGGATCTTTCCAAGCTCATATCTTGGCCATTTCTTGACGGATTTTGAAAAGGATGGCCATTTTGTAATCAGGACTTGAATATCCTTTGATCTGCATCCCAAGATTTTAAAAATCGAGCAAAAAATTTATGGCTCAAATTCTGGCAAGAATCCCGACCTCACCCCTTTCCTAAGTTGAGAAAATCGGGTCAAAATTTTTTTCGCTCGATTTAAAAGATCTTGGGATGCAGTTCGAAGGAGTTAGTAGTCCTGATACCAAAATGGTATTCCGTTTCAAAATCGGTCAAGTAATGACAGATCTATATGCTATCAAAATCTGAATAGGAGAACTCGAGGCTCCAAAAGGCCCAATATTGCCAAGGACATGGTGAAAGTTCCCCCAAAAAAGGCAGTATTTTATGTATTTATTGTAATAATTGTTTATTATTTATTAGCGGCTATTAATAGCAAGGCCGCTGATGTGAAGGCGCGCCACAGGCAGAACCACAGACCACAAGGACGAGTGGCTCCTGCGACTGCGGTGACTTTATCATGTTTCAAAATTGCATATTACATATTTACAAATTGCTAGCTTGGCGCAACATATACACACGGACACTATACACAGGTTAGCACATGTATACATTAATATATATATATATATCTGTCTTTATACGATATATAGGGCGAGAGATATTTGTGGGAGGGGTTAATGGCGTCGTCGATTGCACGTTTACAATTTATGTTTAAAAAGGACGAGACAGCGAAAAAAAAAAGGATTTTAAAATTATTGTGGCTAGCTAGTTGGATAGCTTTGTTCCTCAACTAGAACCATCAGGAATCGCTGAGAATGTCCTTCAATATCGAACTGGAGTTCCGTGACGGTGCAAATTCGCTGGATCCCACGGCTAAGGTGGCTGTGGCCTCATCCGGTCTCTCCGCCATTGGAGCACTGGCCGGAGCTGGGACTGGCAGAGCGGCTGGTGGCGTTGGTGCGGCGGCTTCCACTTGGCCGGACATGCTCAGCAAAGTGGGTCGGGACTGTAGACTGGCTTGTGGCTGGGACTCTTGCTCCAGGAATTGAACGAAGGCCTGCACCAGGTTGTCATTGCCAGCGGAAGATCCTGGATTGGGATGAAAAGAGGATTATAATGATGTCCTTTTTTGGGATTTAATAGAAACATACCTGATCCGGCTGCCGAAGAACTACCGCCCCCCAGGATACTGCCCAGCCAGCTGCTCTGCTGCTTATTCAGGCCCACCTTGTCGGACTCCTGGGCCGAGAAGTCCAGCACAGAGGATATCATCCGCAGGACCTGCTGCTTATCGCCGGCATGACCGCTGACCACATATCCAATGAGGAGGCTCTTGATCAGGCTCTTGTCGATCTTGTCCGTCTGGCTGCTCTCGCTGCTGTTCAGCCTGGTCTCCAGCTGTCCGTTTGTGTCCTTCAGGCTCTCCACTGGGACGATGCGAGAAAGAAAGGAAGCAAGGCAAAGGTTTTGAAGGAATTAGTTTGAGGAACTCTTCACTTTAATATATTCTCTGATCTGATATATATCTGTGATTCAAAAACAGGTTGGGAATTAAATGAATTTAAATGAAATCAAATAATTATTTTGTAGAGAGGTCAAAGCACATTCCGTGGATGAGAAGCGCGCGCGATTTCATTTCAAGAAAGTAGGGATATTATCTAAAGTCTTTTTAGGATTTATTTTGAGGTATTTTTGGTATTTGTTTCTTTGGTTTTTGGAGGCATGCGGTTAGTGCGATCGGTGCACGGCGTAGTATGACATAAGTACTGGTTGTTGGATTTAAGGCACACCAGTACCTGATGTAATACTCAACCGTACAGACGCCATTGGTTGTGTGTTTTCCAGGACATTTCATTATTCGTACAGGCAGTACATCCATCGCGACGCGTAGGTCCTGGCTTCGAGACTAATATATATTTTTTGTTATTTTCTTCAAAGGCTGAACTGCGTTTTTTGGCTGCTATTGGTTAACAAAATCAATCCTTACTCAAAAATATGCAAAATAATACGAAAAAAAAAGCAAAACGACGAACAAAATAAATTAAAAAATTCAGCAAACTAGCGAACAACAAATAGGTTTACTTTTTATTATAATATATATGTATATATATGCAGAAAAGATACGTACAGACATGCAGAGGTAGGTAGGTAGGTAGACAGTCTATATAGCATTATATACATATATCGAGATATATATACAAGTGTGTCTATATAGGGTGTGTACATAATATTTGTGGCATAGGCCGCAGTCTCGAGCAATCTCCAATTGCAAAGTGAGTCCGTCAAATGTCTCAAATCGCTCACATTTACAAATTGAGATTATTCAATGCTGCAGATGGATATATATTTTTTTTTTTTTATTTGTGTGTGGTTTTTTACGGTTTACGGTTTTACGAATTACGGTTTACGGAATAACGAATAGTACGGTTTTACGAACTGGGCTTTTTACGATTCATACGAAGGTCGTCGTGTCTGGGGCAACGCTTATAATTTCAAACAAATCAACAAACTCAATCAAAATAATAATGTAGGCAATAAATTACAACAATCAATAATTAAAATAATATTTCAAATAAAAATAAGCAAAACAAAGCAACAACAAGGCAACAAATATGTCATTTCATTTGTGTAGGTGGGGGTTTTGTTTTGTAAGCTACTTTAACCTAATTTTAAGCTGTGTGGCTTGTTAATTAATTTATTAATAATATTTAAGTATATTTTTTTATAATTTTTTTAAGAAACTAGTCTAGGAATTGTCTCTGAGGGCTTGTCTAAGGCTTGGCTACATTTCTAATACTTTACTACTTTAAAAAACTACTTAAGAAATATAAAGAAAAAATTTTTAAAATAAAATAATATCGAAAATTTAATAGAAATATAATAAATGATTCTAATTTTCTTCAAAAGGAATACCTCTTTTAATAAAAACATTCTAAAATCTATAAAGTCTATAGATTTATTTTAGACTCATTCTAAAGTCTATAAATTTTGGTGTTAATCTTTAAAAAAATATATATTTTACCACACAGCTATAAATGAAACAAATAAGATTTAAAATTTAATTCTAAATCTAACTATTTATTTTCTACAATAATTAGTTTACAACATAAAAGGCGCCTAGTTTTGATTGATTTTTTATGTTTTCTTGTGGTTCTGTGTTTATTCAACTGTGTATTTTTCAAGTGCAATATCTAGTGGTGTTTGTTTTCGTTGGCTACACACAGAAAAACCGGACAGACAATTTGGTTGAAAGTTATCATTATTCCTTTACCTTTTTGCGGTCTACAGCCAATAGTTTTGTATTTCTTTAGTTTGCCACGTGCCGTAAAGTGCGTTTTGTTCTTTTATTTTTTATAAATAATAGTTTATAAATATTTTATTTTGTTTTTGGTGTTTTTGCGGCTTTTGTTTGCGTTTTTTAATATCTTGATTTTTTGGTGATAAAATGCAATTCAGAAAAGTCGATACCAACTGAAATTCCGAGTGTTTCATATTTAGGCATAGCTCCCAGAATTACCAGCTGATATTTACCTTTAAGAATCAGGTGAGGTGGTGAACACTGTAACACACACACACACAGTCAGTCAGTCAGGCAGGCACACATACACACACATTCTTAAAAAAAAAGTATATTTTTTAAAATATTATTTTGCAAGTGCTTTTGACTTTTTTTCTGGTGAGATTCAAAAGTGTTTTTGGGTTAAATACAGGCTGGTTTTTAAGGTTAGTACAAGAGATTAAAAATAAGTAGGTGGTTCATTTTTTCAAGTGTAGTTACCTTCGTCTCTGAGGACAGCAATGGTCTGTTGTCCTGCCTCCAGCTGGTCGGAGAGACGAGCTGCCGCCCTCAAGCCCTGGTTGGCGTCCGCCAGCTGCTGCTTCAGGGCCAGGATCTCCGCCTGGAGTACATCCTGGCGGTCCAGCTGGCTCTGCATCTCCCGCCGTATCCTCTGGGTGGCCATCTCTATATCATGTTCTTTGTCTGGAAATTTAAATTTATTATTATATTCTTTAAAAAATTATATATTTTCAGGACTCACCATTCTGGAACTGTTCCAGGGCGCACTGGAGGTTGGTGAGAGCCGCCTGCTGCTTCAGTTCCCGATCCTCCAGCTGGCCCAGCTTGGTCAGCAGCTCGTCCCGCTGCTGCTGGAGGAGGACGTGCTGGGCCTGAAGCGTCTCCGCCTGCTGGTTGGCGCGAATGCTAAAAAAAATAATATTTTTTAAGTCGAAAAGTGTCATAGGCTGGCGAGGATTAGGCTGGAACATCAGAGAGATGACCTTCTGACCCATAGGACATCCTTACCTGGCTGAGGTGTAGGCCGTGCTGGACTTGGAGGCCTCCTGTTCGAGAACCGCTTGCCGCGAACGGCACTGCTCCAGTTCATATTGGAGTTCCACGGTTTCCTGGGTGTGCAGGTCCTCCACCTCGAGCAGGTGGGCCCGCAGGCGTTCCAGATCCCGCATCACCGTGGCCTGCTGCTCCTGGGCCTCCTGCTGCTGTTGCTGGAGGAGGCGTTGATTGGTCTGTTCGGTCAGGAGGTTGGTGGTCAGGATGTCGGACTTCTCCTTCAAGAAGGCGATCTGATCCTGCAGCTTCTCACGCTCCTTGGTGAGCTCCTTCAGCTGCAGCTCCAGGGGCTGGAGTCTCTGGATCTCGGCGTAGTACTGGGTGTTCTCCAGATGCTTCTGCTGCAAGGCCTTGATCAGTTCCTGCTTCTCCTGGCCGAGAGCCTCCACCGATTGCTGGACCTGCTGCTGCGTCTGGGAGTCCTTCAGCCACTGCTGCTCCTTCTGTTGGATCTCCTCCAGCTGCCTCTGGAGCTCCTGCACCTGCGGGTTGTCTCCGCCACTGTTTTGGCGCAACTCCTCTAGCTTGGCCTTCTCCTCGGCGATGACTTTGAGTTGCTCCTGCAACTCCGAGAGCTGTACTTCCCGCTGGTTGAGCTTCTCCTGGCAGTCCTGCAGTTGGCTGGCCGTGGAGAGCAGTTCCCTCTTCATGTTGGACAGTTGCTGGTTCTGCTCCACTTCCATTAGCTCCTTCTGCTGGTCCAGCTTGTCCTGCTGGAGGAGGAGTTCGCGGATCTTTTCCTGGTCCTCCTGGATCTTCTCCTGCAACTTGGCGAGGTGATTCTTGTGCTGCTCCACCAAGGACTTTTGTTGGCTGGCCTTGGCCTCCAGTTCTTGGCGAAGCTTCGGCAGCTCCTCCAGCTCCTGCTCCGCCTTCTCGCGGAGACTACTCTGCCTATCTAGTTCCAGTTTTGTGCTGGTTAGTATCTCCTCCAGGTCCTGGCTCTGCGCCAGCTTGGCCTCGGCCTTCTCCAGCTTGGCTTTTGTGGCCGCAAGGAGTTCCTTGAGCTCGTAACTGTCCGGCTCGGAGGACTCGCGCGACAGCTCCTCCTGCAGCTCACGTTGCGCTTGCAGAGCCACCTCCAGACGCAGCCGGGCATCCTCCAGCTGGCCCTCCAGCTGGACAATCGTCTCCTCGTGGTGCTCCTCGATGGTCTCCAGCTTGTTTCGCTTGAACTTGTCCAGTTCGTTGAGGAGGAGCTCGTTGTTCTTCATCAGCTCGTCGCACTGGAGGATGTACTGCGAGATGTCCGCCTCGAGGGTCTTCTTCTCGTGCTCCGTCACCAGCTGCTGGTCCTGGAGCTCCGCCAGGCGCTGCTCCACCACGTCGAGGCGGTGCCAGCGCGACCGCAACGAGCTCCAGGCTCGTTCGAGGACCTGCTGCGGCTGGGAGCTCTCCAGGCGATCCTCCAGCTCGGCCTGGAGCAGGGAGCGCAGCTTCTCCAGGTCAAAGGCACTATCCTCGGACTCGGCCTCGTCCAGATCGGTGATCTCCTGCTTCTCCTCGGCAATGGCCTGCCGGAACTTGGCCTGCGCTATGCTGGCGTCGATTTCCTGCCGGAGGCGACTGTTCTCCTCCCGCAGGGTGCCGAGCTGCTCCTCCAGGTCCTGGGCGTGCCCCTCCTGCTCCGCCTCGGCGTGCAGCTTGAGCTCCTGGTTCTGAACGGTGAGCTGCTGGAGCCTCAGCTGGAGATCCAACTGGAGCTGCTCCTTCTCCGCCTCGCTCAGGTGGAGGCGCTTCTCCAGCTCCACCAGCTGCTCGCCCAGCAGATTGATGCTCAACTGCTTCTCCAGTTGGCCGTCCTGGAGCTGGCTATTCGTGAGGGCCAGCTCGGAGATTTGGGCCTCCAGGGAGACGAGACGATCGCGCAGCTTCTCCTTGGAGGGGGGAGGAGTGACCTCCGGATCGGGCTCGGAGCCGGCATCCGCTTGACGAACCACTATGAACTCGTCCTCGCTGTGCTTGCCCGTCGAGGAGCTCTGGGAGGACGACTCCGAGGTCTTCTTCTCCTTGGTGAGACGCAGTTCCTCCAGCTCCTTGATCAGTTTCTCCTTTTCGGCGTCCGCCTGGCGAATCCTTTCAATCAGCTCTGCATTATCCTGACCCCGTTTCTCCACCAGGACTTGCATCTCGGCCAGCTCGGTGACACTTCGCTTCAGTTCCTCCTCGTGCTGGCTGACTCTCTGCTGGAGCTCCTCCTTCAGACTCTTGGCGGTGGCCGCCACCTGACGCAGCTCCTCCAGCTGCTTCTGCTGCCGGGCCTGGACCAGTTCATGCTCCACCAGCCGGTCGGCCTGGATCTGCTTCAGCTGGGCCACCTGGCCGGTCAGCTCGGTCTTGTGCTTGAGGACGTCCTGCATGGCCAGTTCGTGCTGGGAGTCCAGCTCCTCCAGCGAGGCATTCAGCTGCTGATTCAGCTCCTCCAGCTCCGCGATGCGGCTGTTCAATCTGGTCACATCCTGGGAGCCCAGGGCTATGTCCACCAGGCCGGAGTCACCGGATCCGGCGGTTCCACCGGTGACAGGCGAGGGCTTGCCGCCTTCACTGGCCAGTGGTTCCCAGCACCAGCTGTCCTCCACATTCTGGTCCTCATTTTGCTGTGAAAGAAAAAGGATAATAATTAATATTTTATAATTTTTATAGTTCTTATTTTTAAGATTTATTTTTTAAGGATTTAAAAAAAAAGATTCCTGAGTTTAGGTCTTTACATAAATTTAATTAAGTTATTTTTTTTAGATTAGGGTCTTTAAAAGGTAATATAATATCATGGCACATTATTTTTAAATAATTTTATTAATTTTATTTATTCATAAATTATTTTTTAAGTCCATATTTATTTTAAAAGTTAGCATTTCGGTTGCTGGCCATGTGGCACTTGTTGCGCAGGCGCCGCTGCCTTGGCTGGCACATCACCCCCCCACCAGGCCTACCTGCCCCCGGTGGGAGGGTGGAAAACCAGGTCAATTGGTAGACGCTAATGGCAGGGGCGTCGCCCAGAGGGGGTGGCACCAGGAGGGGAGCCGGCGCGTGAGACATGCGCGCGTTAATGAGTTTATGGATGAGTTGAGCAAAGATGGCGGCCTCTGCGGCTCAGCCACCGTCGCTGCCACTGCCGCTGCCTCAGTCGACGCAGACGTTGGCGATAAGGTCCCCGAGTTCCAGTCACAGAAACGAAATCCCCATAAAACCCATGACGAGACGCTTTAATGGGCGCCAACAAAATGGCCGGAGAGCCATAAAAAAAATTACTTACAAAAAAAAATAAGCCTTTAAATGTAAAATGTTAAAAAAAATTACAGGCTACGGGAAACCAACCACGAAATAAATATTTGAAAAAAAACACACACAAAAGTTGGCAAGTTAATTAAAATTAGCTCAGAAACTGCAAGCACATGTGCGAATATTATAATTATGGCCCGAAATGAATCATAAAAGGCAGAAAAGAAAAATAAAATAAATTACAATGCAAGGCATTAAAAATAAAGACAACTGCTTAAGTTGGCCGATAAGATTAAAGCCAAATGACGTAGCTTGATGCATCATCCATCATAAGAACTCTAATAGGGATACGGGGTTAAATATTATATTTTAGATGGAGATTAAGATTTTAAATAAAATAATTCTCAAGTAAGAGAACCTATTCTTCTTTTCAGTTTTTCATTAAAAGGCTTTCCTCTTTTGTCTCAAACCTATTTTTATTTTTAGACCATTATATAGTTCTGCCATATATTCCATTATACTAATCCCATTCTTTCATTTCCAACTAATTATACCACTTTTTGTCAAGTGTATTGAAAGGCCAAAAAGACACTTGTGCAAACTGGGTTATCAACATTAACGACTCGCTAGGAACTTGGCAACAAAGTCAAAGAAACTGACTGAAGAATGAAGACTGTAGCCTGAAGCCCGAAGCCCAAAGACTGGGAGATTCGAGAGACCAAAGACCTGAGAACAGCTTGCAACATGGCCGACACTGGGGTGTGAAAAAACACTTGTGTTTCATAAACAAATATTGGTAATATTATTCACGCCACAAGTCTGGTAAGTGGGTATACAGTATCTGGTATCTGGTATCTGGAACACCAATCGATCACATTAACGTCACAACCGCACCACAAATGATATGATATGATATGAAATACATATATATACAAAAGTATATAGCCTGATTCCAGGGAAAAGAGCCATAGAGGAATCATAAAAATCCTAACCTAAACACACAGAACGAAAATTCCCGCCTTTCCCGGGGCCCGATAAGATAAAAATGTTAATGTTGGCGGAAGGGTTAAGGCGTCAGGTTATATGGCGGGGGGAGCTCTCTCTCTGGGGAGTTCTTTCTTTGGATTTCTGGGAGAGGCTAGGCCTTAAGTGGAATAGTTTGCCTAGCAACCGGAAGTTACCAAACACATGATTTCACAAAAACTATTTCCGATGAAAAAATAACATTCAAGTGTGTCACTCGCCATTAAAAGGAATACGAGTTGGCACATTTTTCATAAATTTCGAGATTAACTTTTATCTTTCAACAATAACCCAACAACAACAAAATATATATAGAAACACTTGAACAATCTCGCTTTTTATGCTACGATGACGTTAGATTATTTCCTAAAAAAAATCCCACAGGCAGTATTATTCATTCAACTAGACTTAGAACTCTTTCTCCACTGATTATATTTCTAGTTAATTTTTCTGCAAAAGTCTACAATTATTAAAAATTACATCAGTTTCCTGACTTCTTCTTGAGAGACCCTCCCTATTTTTCTTGACTTTATTCCTTATCTTATCGTTTCTCCACAGATATCCGCAGTTTACCCCCCGGTTTCATTTTGTTTATAAATAAACATTAATACTAAACATTAACATTTAGGTTTTCACCCAAAAGCCTGAAAGTGCAACCCCAGGGACTCAAGCTACATACTCGTTGTATTTGAAATTGGAGTCATCGGCTTATCACAGATTTGAGTTCGAGAGTGCTCCACTTATTGGATAGTTGTGTGCATATTTGTACAAGTCGGATTTATGTATATCTGGATTTCTGGTGTTTGGTTTACTTCATTCGGCAGCGAAATTCAAACACGATACATTACCGGGAATTTTGTGTCAGCAAAAGTTCACAGAAGATTTTCGAGTTTGGGGTTTGGTTTTAGGAAAACGTATATATACATTTATAGGAGTGATGGGAATACTCGGTTCTTGTTGCTGTTTGTCAAGGGAGTGACTTCATTTTAAAGAAGAACATCTATTCAGGCCCACGAAAGGTGGTTCTTCATACGAGTCTCAGATAAAGGTAGGTTATTATTTAATATTATAATCGAAATACCTAACATTGAAGGAATTATTGATTGACTGATAGCTTCTATGTATGTCTGTTATAATCGAAAGTAGGCAGTTTCATTCTCGATCGATAAGAACTAACTCAATTAGAATCAGGCAGGGCCCAGACCTACCACCAGATACGTAAAGCCCATGGAAAGTTACAAAAGAAAGAAAATCTTATCTGAAGAATTTGAAATACCAAAAAACTAGTAGTTTCTAAACTGATTCCAAATCTTGGGTGGTATCATCTTGCAGAATTTCTAGACTGAGTACTGAGGCACTGAGTAGAATTCCAAAGGCCAATAAAAAGTCTTTCCAGAGCCAAGTCTCTTTCGAATAAAAACTCAAATATCCAGATATCGCCTCTTCTTTCCAGCCATTTGTGCATGCCAGTAATGAGTTATAATAAAAATAATAATTTAGTATATGCAGTGCAATAAAACAAAGAGCAAATTACATAGTTAATAAGAGAAGATGTCAAGACGCGACAAAAGTCGAAAGTCAAGGTGTCTAAAAGCAGCAAAAAAAAAAAAAAAAAAAAACTAAAACGTTAACTAAAAAAAAAGCTGGCTAACAACAACTAGCAAGATGAGTTATTTTCTAGCCAAGTCTCTTGCTGTTTCTGCCTCTTTCTGCCGCAAGCAGCCCGTCTCTTTCGAGACGTTATATTCGTTCGGATTAGTAGCTCTCTTGCACTTCGTCCCTTTCCCTTGGCCTTTCAAAGTTAATGAGAATTATTAACTCTGACGGCAACAATTACATTTAGCAGTTAGCATTTTTAGCATTTTTTTTTTAGCATTTAAGCTACTCAGTTTTTAAGTAACAACTTACAGTTTTTTTTCCAACTGGCTTGTCAGTCAAGGCGATGGGTTTTCAATTTTCTATTTTGGCGGCTTGGCTTTTAATTTATGGCCAAGTTTTTTGTTGGCCACTGCTCAGTGTTTCTTGTTTAGTTTTTTAATTTTTATTTTTTTACACAAAACCAACAAAAAATATATTAAAAAAAAACTAATGAAAATAAAATTGAACTTAAAATTGTTCACTTGACAACGCGGTGTAGGGAGTTTGGGCCGAGTGGGTGTTCCGGCAGCGGAAAAGCCGGCAGCGACGGTAATGATTAAGGTAAAAAATAATACAGGTAGGAGTATTGGAGGAATAACGGTAGTAGAAAACGCGACCACTCCGCTCCACGACCGATCGACGAATGATCGCTGCGATTCGCGGTGCTGCGGGAAAAAGCGAACGCCACAGACCAGTCGCTCCAAATGCAACCGAATGCCTCGCTACCCCGAAGTCCCCACCCGAACCTGGCCCGAAGCCTGGCCCGAAGCTAGGTGAGAGCGGGATGGCCGCCAGCCGAGACAGAGACAGGGAGAGGTATTTAAAAATGGTGCAACTGTTGCATGTGCCTTCCGCCATAGAGATCATTGGGGCCACGAGTCCTGCCATAAGTATGCTAATAAAAATTATTATTTCCGGCTCTTCTACTTTGTTGTTTTAAAAATTATAAAATATTTTATTTAACTGAATATAATTATAGAAAAAATATTTAAAAGAAGTTACGAATATTTAAGAGTGAAATACACAGAAATGTTAATACCCTATAGATATAGATATTTTTAAAAACTACACACAGAGGATCTACGAAGACATATATTTCTCAAATATTTTCTTATGGGTTTATGAGTTCTTATATTTATAAGAATTATTATATAAATTTATATTTATTATTCACATATTCAATTTGGAACTATTTCTGTATTCAATATATTCCGAAATTCAATATATATTTGAATCTTCCAACTACATTTTGAAGAAAAATATTTAAAATGTATCTCAATTATCATAAAAGAAATTAAAATTGAAAATTGAAATTAAAGAAACTCTGAAATAAACTATTTAAATCTAAGCTGAGTTTAGAACCTTAGTTTCTGTCCAAGGTGGGAACCCCTAGGCCTCTAAAATATCCCACATGTGCACTAAAACCTACCCATAGGATATGGGAAATATATATTATATTTATGTACTATATAACGTAAAGATATATAACGATATTAGTAGATATCTGGACACGTTGCCAGCAACTTCGACTTGCTCTCCATTTCAAAACTCAAATAATGCGCGTCGGCTATTTAACTTGAAATTAAGCGACGTTTGTTGTTGTTTTTATTTATTTTCTTCGTTTTTGTTGCTTGAAAAATTGTTAATGTCTATATGTTATGTTGTTGTTGTGAATTTCGTTTTTTTTTTCTTCTTAAAGTTGTTGTTGTATTTTTGTTGGTACCGCTCGAGACGACAGTGCTAGGCTATATTTGCTTATTTTGCTCATTTTGTTTGTTCTCAGCGGTCTGTGTGTGCTATGTGCTCTGGGCTCTGGGCTCTGGGTTGTGGGTCTGGGCTCTGGGCTCTGGGCTCTGGACTCTCTACTCTCCAATAACCTAACCTAACCCTCCTCCAAGCCCCAACCCCAGTGACGCCCCTGCCTGGGTCCAAGTCTGGCGCAGCCAACGTAGTTGCTGCTGACGTTGCGTCGCTGCATCAAACGCAAAATTCAACTACAGTGAAGCCCTTTTTTAACATAAATAAAATTTTTGTTTTAAATTAAAAAAACGAGCTATTTTAATCTATTTATTTGGCTAATTTTAATTTGTTTAAATTATTTTTGGTTAAAATTTTAGTACCTTAATATTAAAGACCAAAGAAAATGTTTCAAGTTTTAAAACTTCTATTTAAAAATATCCCCAAAAATTCTAGTTAAAGAATACCAACTGTAATAATTGTGCTTTTAGGTGTATGAGTGTTATATATATGTATCTGTGTATATGCACCTATATATCATTTTTTGTAAGTTGTGAGAGCCCGGAGATAGGAACTTGTTAAAAGAAAATAAACAACAAAGATATCCACGACATTAAAAAAAAAAAATAAATAACACAGAGGTTTGGCTTAGAAAGGGACGGCAGGATGAGCCCCTCCTGTCTGTACCGCTCTCAAAAAGTGGCATATAGGCATTACGTGTCAGGTTAACCCATAGGTTTTTCCATCGGGATGGTTCGCAACTGAAAACTGACTGTATTTTTTGTCCAGACAAGCATAATTGGGTATTTTTTGGAGTATATGATTATAAGGAGTGTATATAGGACTTTAATATGGTAATTATTGGTGTATATATATATTTTGTGATTGTTCCATATGGGCCACGTCGTTGACTTTAAGCGGGTTGACTGTTTTTGTATTTTTTTTTGTTGGCAACGCAATCGAGCGTCTGTGTTTAATTAGCAGATAAAAATACAGGCAGCTCATAAAGGTACAAAATACAAAGATATATACATACATATAGCTACAGGCATATATATGTATATATTATGGTTTCTAGGCACTTTTTTGTGTTCTACTATCAACAGTTAAAGGGGGGCAGCAAAAAAAAACACGTTGCAGGCGTTAATTAGTTTTGGGGCTTTTCTTTCCTTTTTTTCAACTATTTTTTTTATCAGCAAGTCGTCAGTAAGTGAAACAACTGTAACAACAACAGAAACATTTACAAAAAAAAAAACAGAAAATATAAAAAAAAAGAATGCTTTTCAAATGCATTTCGTTCTGTTGCGAATGCAAATCGAAGCAGCATAGTAGTAGCTGTCCCCCCACTTTCGAAGCCCCAACCCCATCCGCAGTGGTACCACCTCCAGCTACCACCTTTTCTTAGCTTCCTTGTTCCACATCCATATCAAATTAACGACGACGTTAACATGCGTTAAGTAAAATACACCCAACTATCCACTAGCACACATCCACATATCCACACCTACCGCCTCTGTGGCGCCAATTGTTCAAATCGAATTGAGTAATGGCATTCCTTCCAATATTTGGGTTTTGGAGGTGGGAGGCTTTTTTCTAGTTTTCTTTTCTTTTTGGAAAATGTCTGAGAAAACCCCTTTGAGTGGAACAAAATACAAAAAAAAATATGTGAAGTAAGTTCCATTCCAATATTGAGGCCAAACAAACGTAAATATCAGAGGCGTAGTTCAAAACTATGTAGGCTATTTTGGGGGAAATATTGGGGGGCTTGTATTATTAAAGCTCTTTAATTTCTAAAAGAAACTCTATAAGCTAAGCTATAATTTTAGTAGAAATAGATTTAAAATATGTCGAATTTAACAACTAAACTATAATAATAAAAAAACATGATATGAAGCAATTCCTATTAAATTAAGTTGTATCTATTAATCTAAAAAATCTTAAAAAATTTATATATCATAACAAGGATGAAATTCTAATAGTTTTGGATTTTATTTTCATAATTTCTTAAAATTTTTATAAAAAATAATATGAATAAAATTTCAAATCCCAAAAATATAAAAATACCAATAACTACGCTACTGTCTTAAACAGATACAAGATGCTAACGAACTGCAAAGATAATAAATATTTAAATTGTATTTTATTTGCACACGTTCGATCAATATGTGGAAAACACTCACACACACACATACAATATATGTATGTACACACACACCCATGGCACAACAAAACAATAAGCGGTACGTGCATAAGTTAAAGAAAGCGGTCACCCAAAGGAGCGAGAGAGAGGAGTGTAGCTCTTTCTCCAAACTAGAGAAGAAGATACAAAGATACAAAGATACTGGGTGGCGACACAGATGCGGATACGGATGCAGATCGATGACGAAATTCATTGACGTATGATCCGATCTGGGTTGGAACTTAAAAAAACGACATACACGAGATGAAAGACTTAAGATTCCAAAGAATCAGAAAAATCAGAAGAATCGGTAGAGTTGAAGACTGAAGAAGACTGTGAAGACTGGCAAGACTGGAGTAAATGGCATAAATGTACATAGCACTTGGAAAGGCGATCCATTAGGTGCGAGTATCTCGCGGATAGATGGGTAGATGGGTAGATACTAGTTACCTGGCAACGACGGACCTACAAAAACCCAGACCCCGACCGATAATGAAGTCGATGTCGATGAGGATGAAGACCGTACCGCCAGTTTTCTGCCTGTGTGTGTGTGTGTTGCCATCCATTTAACACATTGCTGTTAAAATTCAGACAAGAAATCAAATTCAAATAACGCGCTTCAATTCGACCGCTCTACAACCCCAAGTGCTCCATCTCTTTTTAGCTTTTCCTATCCATCTCTTTCTATCTGTTCTTCAAAATCGTATTTTTTTGTAGTTCTTATATTTCAGATGCAAATAATGTATGGCAAGATCTAGATAAAGATTGCTACTTCCAGGTTTGGTTTCTAGAGGTTTAGTATTTTTTGAAAAATAAAAAAAAGCGTTTTAGAATTCAAAAAATACCAACCATGAACTAAAACAAATTCAGCTTTCATCTTCAAAATTTAGTTTGTATATATGTTTAATATTTAGGATGAAAATAAGATATAACCAGATCTACTTATCTAAATTCTACCCACCAGCTTGAACATTTAAGATCAAGTCTTTAATTTTTGGTATTTTTTCGAAAAAAGAGCTTTTCAAATTAAAAAAAAAAATACTCACAAAAAGCTACCTTTGCAACTTAAAGTACCAGTTAAAAAAACTAATCTACATGATTAATTTTGCTATATTTGGAAGCTTTTAACTTGAGGATCTTTAAGAAAAATGCCAAAAATTCTAGACTACAATTTTCTGATACAATTCCCAAGCCCTAAAGATGATTCACTTTCCTAGAAAACAAAACAGAACCTTTACAACCACAATCTTGATTCACAAACTCAACAATTCGTATATCATATCTTTTGGAAAATGTCTCACCTCTCTCACCTTTGACGTGAAACGTGAATTTTCCTTCCGCTGCCAGCTATTTACATTTTTATTGGAAAATTCACTGAAATTGTTCTCGTTTACCGATAACTAAGTGAAAGAGCAAACACTAAGGAATAAGGAAGGTAACATTTAAGTGAAAATCAAATAAAAGAACGATTTCAGTGGAATAATCATGGAAAAAAACGTTGAATTATTTCCCTCAATTTGTTAGACTATTTTATGATTTAAAAACCATTAGGAGATTCTAGTTAATCCATTATTTATACATTAGTTTTAAATCTTGTTGTTTATTTTATCTTTGTTTCTTTGTTAGTTTTGTCTTTTTTTTTTTTTTTTTTAGTTAAAGCTTTAAAGTTTTTTATTTTTGCAGTGACTTTGACTAACAGATGAACATACAATACATTTCCATTTTGTGGACTTGGGTGTTTATGCAACTGCGCGACTTGCCAATAAAAATTGCCAAAACGCAGTGCCCCCTCCTCCACCCCCCGTCCATTTCTTAGTATTTTTCCAGTGCAAAAAGTCTGGGCCATAAATATATGGGCGCTTAAATTTCGTCATTTACGGCCCGACTGGCCTGCAAACGGCTCGCAAAATATTAAAAAAAAGCAAAAAATCTTTTTATAATTTAATGCTTATTAGCATTTGTTTTCCAGTCACTCAGTCAGTCAGTCACTCAGTCATTCAGTTTAAAGTGGGCTGCCATGGGCGGTGGGTAGGGGGAGTCTGGAGGGACCTGACAGCCAACCTCAAGCCAAAAGCCAAGAAGGCTATGTGAACCAAGTTTACCAAAGAAAAATTAACCACAAAAATAATTACAAGACATAGAAGCTGTCCAGCTGGGGGCGGCTGTTAACTTGCCGGTTAGGGGGCGTGGCCGGCTTAGAGGCCACCAGCTGTTGGTTAAACACTAATCCGTCAATCTTCGATATAAATCAGCCGAAAGAATGCCACAAATCTGCCAGCAATCGAGTGTCGAGCACCTAGCGTGACAAATGCATTTTGGCCATTTTTAATAAAAGGGGAACAGGGGGGGTCTACCAGGGGTTAACAGGGGCGTTTTTGGAAAGGGGGTTATTTAGATTAGAGTTCTTATAAGACGAAAAATTAAAAAAATAAATATGCCTCAATAATGTACTTATTTCACTAAAAAGTAAGATAGAAGTTCGATTTTGAGATTCAAAATTAAATGATAATTTTCATATTTTTCTTTTATATAAAATAATTATCATAGAATTTAAACCATGTAGTTTTTAATAAAACAACAACATTTTATAAAAATAGTAGCTTTTTATAATTAAATATTATTTTTAAAAAATGTTTATATTTCAGAAAAAGAGTCCCTCGAAACCCCAAGCCAGCCCCCGTTTAGTTGGGCCCCTGTTCTTGGATCTGCATGTGCATCTGAATCTGATGACTGAAATCTCGAAAGGTGCCCCCTTCTCGGCCCCACCGCCCCCCCCCTGGGCCACAATCCCCCCGAAAAACACATGCAATTACAAGCGAAGGTTAAACGCGACGCCAAATTGAGCAACTCACCGGCGGCAGCAGCAGCAGCAGCCGTGGCAACCCTGCTAAAACTGAATACCGGTGGTCCATACTCCCCTGCACTCCCACTCCCACCGCCCCAGCCACCTGCCACCCACTCTCTAGCCCCCCGTGCAACAAAACAAAAAAAAAACGCCATTTAGGCCCCAAAAGCTAGCACAGCTCGTTAGAAGCACGCGAAGCTAAATGGAAACGGAAATGGACGTGGATCGTGGATTTGGATTTGCGTTTTGATTTTAGTTTCTTGTTTTTTTTAGAATTTTGTTTTTGATTTTGGCTTTGGATTTGCATTTAGCGCCACCTGTGTGTGAGTTATGCGTGTGATAGTCGCTATCGCTGGGGCTGCCCTCATTCACAGGCTTCTAAGGGATTTGGACCAAGATTTTTAAATCTTTGTCTTAAATTACAAACGGTTCTTGACTTCAAAAAAATCCAAAAAATATGAAAACAATATAATAAAGTTTAGACCACTGAATATACTGGATAGATATACTAGACTAATTCATACCCGGTACTCGTGGAAAAAAAGAAATAGTATTCTGTAAGGGTTATGGTCTTACAGGTCTTTAAAATAATTAAAAAAATGCCTATCATGTTATTATAATGGGGTTTCATATTTAAATTATTCCAATAGTTTACTTAGTAAGCCACCAATTGTCTTTAACATTACTGCTTTATTTACAAACATAATTGAAAGACTTTGACTTTGAACACCCTCGCTTTTCTTAGCCATTTTCCATTTCTGTGTTAGCCTTTTGATGGCAGTTAGCAAAAATTGGTCAGAGCAAACAATGTCAGTCAACAGCAAAAAAAAAAAAGAGTTAGTACTACTGGCAACAACAAATTTTATAAAATAATTGCAGGTCTCCGCTGACAACAGCAATATACGAATATATGGCAGCAACATCTACAACAGCAACCTGCAACCTGCAACTGCACTTAGCGACATGCAACGTTTGGCTTTGGGTCAGTTGGTGGGAAATTCGAAGGGGGTGGGCCTTCAGAGGGGAGCTTTTGGTGGGAGAGTGGGTGGTTTTGATTCAACAAAAAAAAATTGTCATTTTCATTCGTGCTTAGATGAGCTGAAAAGCAAAAAAAAACAATAATAGAACAGCAACTAACTCTGATGATTGCATTATCATCATCGTCATCATCATAGCTGAATGATTTTGCTGACCATAAGTGCAGGTCCCTCGCTCTCTATGAACAATAGTTACTACGATTATTAAAAATACATATATAGAGAGGTATGAGAGGTATGTATCGGACTATGATACCCACGGCTAAGAAAAAGATTATAATAGAGGTTTAGTTTTGGGCCCAGCTCTCAAGATCTTTTAAGAGTTTGCTGTTCATAAAAGTTAAATATTTTGAAAAGGGTTATATATTTAAAATTAAAATTGTATACTTTTTGTTAAGTATCATTAAATATTCGAACCCCCCAAATATATCATACCCCTGTAGCAAATAGCAAGCATGACTTGATGGGCTCTAAAAATTATTGGGAGTAGGTTGAACTACAAAAACGTTAACAGATCCTTAGAATATAAAATTGAATTTATAAACTTGCAAGCATATAACTCTTAAAATATAACAATTAAATTAAAAACATTCCCCTTGAAAAATTAAAGACCCTTTTGTATAGCTATATTGTATTCTTCCTCCACAACGAATTTTGTAAGATTTACTTTAAAAAATATAAATATTTATAACAAAGAATCTAAACACGTGGTTACAAAATTAAAAACACACAAAGAATTATGGAAAATCGGACACGGAGAGCCTCCGATCCGTATCCAATGGCTGGAAAATGTCGCCCAAAAGGCAGTGGCGCGGGCGGCAAGGAAGCCAGGAGGGGGCAAAGGTAGTAGCCGTGGGGGAAGAGGGTGCAGGGCGAGAGGGGAGTCAATAAGGTAGCAACAAGTGCAGCTGGGACACATTTGACACAGTTTGGCCGAGCGTAACAAACCGCGTTTATCAAATGGAACTCGATTTGGTTTCGGTTTCGGTTTCGCTCTGGCTCTCCCCCGAAGTTGACGTGTCCAAAAACAAAATATTAGTTTACAAAATATATAGAAATGTGTATATATTTTAAAGTATGCACCCAGTATCATCTGTATTATATGTATACCCCAGATATCTCACTAAATTAGCCATCAAAGCGACCAATCAACATTTCCGCTCTAATGAAATCCGACCAAGATTGAAACAGTTTTCATTTTTTGTTTCAGTTTTTGTTTCGTTTAGGTTACAACATAATTATATTTTCTGTTAAATCATTGTTCTAAATCTTGAAACTATTTGGAGGTAGAGTATCAGAGTACTAATCAGTTGGAAATACGAATAGAAACAGGCATTTCCTTTTTTGAAAGAAATAGATGGGTGGGATGGGAGTTTAGAAAATGTATAAATAAAATATTAAACAAAGTATATAGTTTAAAGCCTTTTAATATTTAATAATAAGAAAAGAGAGTTTAAAAATGTAAGCCCTACAGGTACATTTATTATAAGGCTGAGTTTACATAAAATTTTAATAGAAATCTTGAAATCTTTCTAAATAAAATAATACAAAATATAAACCTCCACGTTTTATGTATCAAAAACGTATCATAAATATAAATCTCTTTAAATATTAACTTTAATACCTTTTTTGTTTGAAAAGTCTCTCCAAACAAGTCTCTCCCTTTACGAAATTATATAATTTCAAATTAGAAAACCATGTTTCTAAGCTTTACTTCGATCACAACTAATTCACCTACTCCCCCGCCCATTTAATAGCTCATTATCATCGCCAGGTGCGTGTTCGTTGCCTCGTGTCGAATATTTTTTAATAGTATATGGTTTTTTTTTGTTTGACATTTTTTTTTTAAATCTGACGCTCACACAATCATTACCAATTAAACCAATTTTTCCCTCATATAATGCAACGGTCATAAAAGAATAGTATATGTACATATAGAGGTAGATGGGAAACTTTGCATCAACTCACCCAAATTAAAGACCAAAAAATGACACATCAAAAGCACTCAAAAAAAATGTATATACAATATACAATTAAATAAAAAAAATATAGAAAAACAGAGTTTTTTAAGAGTTTTTCACACGTATTTTTTTTGGAAATTCAAAACGCGTTTTAGCTTCTTTCTTTTATGTATTTTAGGGGACACTTGATGCGGGCGTTTTGGTAACGATCGCCTAGAACCGAATGAATAGAATTCAGCAGGTGACCCGGGCTTTTATAGGAGAGGCAACAACCCTTTCCGATTTCCCGATCCTGGCCAGCTTGCCACCAAGCCCGGATAAGATAACCAGAAACATGGTGCCATGCCATGCAGATGTCCCAAATGCCCGCCTAATGGGGATGATAATGGCCCAAAATGGGGAGGTTCCATACAGACATCCCATATTTGTATGTATATTCCGATATAGGGATATGGTCTGTGGGGGAATGGGTAGTGGGTTTTCGAGGAGGACGAGGATGAGGCACACTTATCGCCTGCCGTCGTAATTATGCAAAACAATATGGTGGCAGGGCTATCGATCCACTAGATAACCGGATATACTCAACGGGTAGATAGGCCAGAATGCGAGGATATATCATTAAATAAATCAGACAATATTAAATACAAGTTAAAAATAAATTAGATCACCCGAAAATACATTGAAATTTATTCATAATAGTTCGTTATTACTTAATTAAATCTTAAAATCAAGTTTCCAGATTTTTCTTCTATATACATGTACATAGATAAGGGGAGTATGTGGCTTATCTATAAACAGAAATGATGCAATTGTCTCTTATAATTTATGTCCCTGAGTTCGATGGGAAATCAATGGTCATTTTAACATTTTCGATTAGCTAATCAGCTTTTATATAGAACAAGGGTATATAGGGGAGAATATAATGGTAGAACATGGATTCTTGTACTTCATAAATTTTATAAGCTTTTAAATAAAAACCAAATAAGAATAAAGCCATAATCCCAGTACAGTTGTGTGACTAGAACTTCAGGATGGGGGTTTTCCATCCCCTTTTCAATGAAACAAAATTTAGTCAACAAAACCAGGAATCAGAGCCAAAATGGGGGATAATATATATCGAAAGATAAAGGGTCTATGGGGTGATCCGTAACCCAGAGACTAAATAGAAAATTTCATAATTTCGTGTTCCACCGAATGCCAAAAAAAAATGGGCGGAGAAATCGGTTGAACTTATCTTGCCACACTTTGTGTGTGGCATCAGGTAAAAATAAAATAACAAATATAACGACAAAAAAGAGGAAACCTAAAGATAAAATATCAGATCCCCGTATAAGGGGAGGGTCCTCCTACCGCCATCCCATCCGTGGAATGTACCATTATATATATGTATAGGTGTATATATTGTAGCAAGCCGTTTATCAAAGTTTAAATATTAATTCAGGGATATAACCAAAAGAGGAGAGTCCGGGGCTTATCTTTCGGGTTGATAAAATTGTGTCAACATTCGAGGAGGGCATTGGTTCATGGAACGAAGAAAGGGCACCGGAAATGGAAGTGGAAATGGAAATGGAAGTAGAAATGCACAACCAGCAGCTGCAGGTTGGCTTTTGTGGGTTTGCCGCTCCAAATAACGAAACTACATGGTGTTCGAGACACAAACATAAGGTAACATTAGCTGGGTTACATCCTAAAAAGAACTGGCCTATACCAACAGCTATATCTTGGCCAATTGGCATCTGGATCGATTCCCCACGACTTTTTTCGATTTTTGTGGGGCATCCCCTTCAAAAACCTGGATTTTCGTATATATCCCATATCCATAGCTATATCTCAGCCAATTCTCATCCGATTCATGAACGGAGTACCTCAAACGATTTGTGGATCGATTCTTCGTCAAACTGCATCAAAATCCCACCACAAAATATTTTTTCAAAATTTTTCGTATTTTTGTGGGGCATCCCCTTCAAAATGCTGGATTTTCGTATATGGCCCATATCCATAGCTATATCTCAGCCAATTCTCATCCGATTCATGAACGGAGTACCTCAAACGATTTGTGGATCGATTCTCTCTCATTCTGCATCAAAATCCCACCACAAAATATTTTTTTAAAATTTTTCGTATTTTTGTGGGGCATCACCTTCAAAATGCTGGATTTCCGTATATGGCCCATATCCATAGCTATATCTCAGCCAATTCTCATCCGATTCATGAACGGAGTACCTCAAACGATTTGTGGATCGATTCTCTCTCATTCTGCATCAAAATCCCACCACAAAATATTTTTTCAAAATTTTTCGTATTTTTGTGGGGCATCACCTTCAAAATGCTGGATTTCCGTATATGGCCCATATCCATAGCTATATCTCAGCCAATTCTCATCCGATTCATGAACGGAGTACCTCAAACGATTTGTGGATCGATTCTCTCTCATTCTGCATCAAAATCCCACCACAAAATATTTTTTCAAAATTTTTCGTATTTTTGTGGGGCATCACCTTCAAAATGCTGGATTTCCGTATATGGCCCATATCCATAGCTATATCTCAGCCAATTCTCATCCGATTCATGAACGGAGTACCTCAAACGATTTGTGGATCGATTCTTCGTCAAACTGCATCAAAATCCCACCACAAAATATTTTTTCAAAATTTTTCGTATTTTTGTGGGGCATCCCCTTCAAAATGCTGGATTTTCGTATATATCCCATATCCATAGCTATATCTCAGCCAATTCTCATCCGATTCATGAACGGAGTACCTCAAACGATTTGTGGATCGATTCTTCGTCAAACTGCATCAAAATCCCACCAAAAAATATTTTTTCAAAATTTTTCGTATTTTGTGGGGCATCCCCTTCAAAATGCTGGATTTCCGTATATGGCCCATATCCATAGCTATATCTCAGCCAATTCTCATCCGATTCATGAACGGAGTACCTCAAACGATTTGTGGATCGATTCTCTCTCATTCTGCATCAAAATCCCACCAAAAAATATTTTTTCAAAATTTTTCGTATTTTGTGGGGCATCCCCTTCAAAATGCTGGATTTCCGTATATGGCCCACATCCATAGCTATATCTCAGCCAATTCTCATCCGATTCATGAACGGAGTACCTCAAACGATTTGTGGATCGATTCTCTCTCATTCTGCATCAAAATCCCACCACAAAATATTTTTTCAAAATTTTTCGTATTTTTGTGGGGCATCCCCTTCAAAATGCTGGATTTTCGTATATGGCCCATATCCATAGCTATATCTCAGCCAATTCTCATCCGACTCATGAACGGAGTACCTCAAACGATTTGTGGATCGATTCTCCGTCATTCTGCATCAAAATCCCACCACAAAATATTTTTTCAAAATTTTTCGTATTTTTGTGGGGCATCCCCTTCAAAATTCTGGATTTTCGTATGTGGCCCACAACCATAGCTATATCTCAGCCAATTCTCATCCGATTCATGAACGGAGTACCTCAAACGATTTGTGGATCGATTCTCTCTCATTCTGCATCAAAATCCCACCACAAAATATTTTTTCAAAATTTTTCGTATTTTGTGGGGCATCCCCTTCAAAATGCTGGATTTTCGTATATGGCCCATGTCCATAGCTATATCTCAGCCAATTCTCATCCGATTCATGAACGGAGTACCTCAAACGATTTGTGGATCGATTCTCCGTCATTTTGCATCAAAATCCCACCCCACAATATTTTTAAAAAATTTTTCGTATTTTTGTGGGGCATACCCTTCAAAATGCTGGATTTTCGTATATGGCCCATGTCCATAGCTATATCTCAGCCAATTCTCATCCGATTCATGAACGGAGTACCTCAAACGATTTGTGGATCGATTCTCCGTCATTTTGCATCAAAATCCCACCACAAAATATTTTTTCAAAATTTTTCGTATATTTGTGGGGCATCCCCTTCAAAATGCTGGATTTTCGTATATGGCCCATATCCATATGTATATCTCAGCCAATTCTCATCCGATTCATGAACGGAGTACCTCAAACGATTTGTGGATCGATTCTCCGTCATTCTGCATAAAAATCCCACCACAAAATATTTTTTCAAAATTTTTCGTATTTTTGTGGGGCATACCCTTCAAAATGCTGGATTTTCGTATATGGCCCATGTCCATAGCTATATCTCAGCCAATTCTCATCCGATTCATGAACGGAGTACCTCAAACGATTTGTGGATCGATTCTTCGTCAAACTGCATCAAAATCCCACCACAAAATATTTTTTCAAAATTTTTCATATTTTTGTGGGGCATCCCCTTCAAAATGCTGGATTTCCGTATATGGCCCATGTCCATAGCTATATCTCAGCCAATTCTCATCCGATTCATGAACGGAGTACCTCAAACGATTTGTGGATCGATTCTTCGTCAAACTGCATCAAAATCCCACCACAAAATATTTTTTCAAAATTTTTCATATTTTTGTGGGGCATACCCTTCAAAATGCTGGATTTTCGTATATGGCCCATATCCGTAGCTATATCTCAGCCAATTCTCATCCGATTCATAAACGGAGTACCTCAAACGATTTGTGGATCGATTCTCTCTCATTCTGCATCAAAATCCCACCACAAAATATTTTTTGAAATTTTTCCCAATTTTTGTGGGGTTTTTCCACATTCACATGTGGGGGTTCACATTCGACACGTATCTATACCTATATCTCTTCCAATTTTTATCCGATTGTGAAAATGTATACTTCAAAACATTCCTGGATGGGTTCTCCATCGATAACCTGCATCAATACCTTTCAAAAAAATATTTTAAACACATTTTTGTCTTTTTTTCCTTTCTCCTACCCCTTGCAATGTAGGATACCTCTAGCCTATGTAAAGCCTATGTATATCTCTTTCAATTAGCATTGTTTCGAAGGCGGTTTACTCAAGTTATCGTTACTCAACGAAGTCACCTTGCAAAACAAGACGTAAACTTATACCCCAAATGATTTATACGTATATACATGTCTTTTATAAAAAAAAAAATTAAAACAAACGAATATTAAAAATTTTTTGCTTGGTCACCTTGCCAAATTGAAACATTCTGCGCCATACATAGTTGGACAAATGGTGTAACCATTTTTTCGCGTACAACAAGGCTTTAACTAAGTAGAAACCCGCCCGGGAGACTTACGGGTTGTGCTTCTTTGGAGGATGTGTTGCTGGGCGACGACTTGACGGCTCCTTCGTTCTGCGACTTTAGCTTGGCAACCTCCTTGCGAAGTGCTGCAATCTGGGGAGCCGACGGGAACAAGACATAAAATCAGTTAATTTGCAAAACAATCAAATGGAAATCCCACAAGTGCCGGTTGGGACGAACTGACCTCGCGATCCTTTTGCTCGCAGCGAATGTCCAGCTGTTCCTTTTGCTGCTGCGTCTCGGCGAGAAGGTCGAGGGCGGTTTTGGCCTGGTCCTGGCCTCCCTGAAAATCGGGGTCGCCGGGTCCTGCCGTTTCGGCCAGCACCTCCTGGGCCAAATTAGTCAGCTGGCCCTTCAATGAGCTGAGGCTGTTGTTCAGCCACGACATCTTCACCAGCTGCTCTCTCTGCGGCGGTAGCAATCACTCCTCTGTCGATCGTTTCGTGGGTTAGATGGTGTCTAGGATCTTGTTTTCTATTTGGCTAGCCGGGATCCTGTTTCCTGCTTCAGGAATTCCAATGTTTTTGTGGGGTATTTTTTGCGTGGCACAAAACAATAACAATAATAAGAGCTCGTTACAAGTTCCATCTCTGGAATATGTGTCATCTCTAACAATATTCCACTTGTACTAAGAAGTTCCATCTCTTAAGAAAATATCATCTCTAGGGATATTTTTAGGGAAATTTTTTAAATTTGAAATTCAAATTTGATTTAGGGTTTTCCAAGTCAGATTTTATTCATAAAAAAAAACGAAAGTTTGTATTTTAAATTGTAGAATTATATAAACAAAAATTTATGCTTTAAGATAGAAACAACTGACTAATTTATTTAAAAAGAGATTAAAAAAAATTAAGGAAACAAATAATACATATTTTTCAAAGTCTTTGCTTTCATATTTTGGTTTTTAAATATATATTTTTCCATTGCTTAAATAATATATAATAGCCAGATAACATAAAGTTAAGCTTTAAATTTATTGTGTAAATGTCAAAAACAAAACAAAAATAAAGAAAATATCAGATAATTCGATACAAAAATAAAATATTTGTAAAATCTTAAATAAAGCTTAGATTTAATTAAAATAGTCTACTAGTTGAAGTCATCCCCCCTCAAACAAGAAAATGGAATCCTCGTTCTTCTCATGCAACGTTTATTGGAAATCAAAAAACATTTGCTCAACACAAACAAAACTTTGAGGGATGAAGGGCAACAGCTTGACATGACTAATGAGTTGAGTGGTGGCATTGTATTTACAGCCTGTTTGCGTGGAGCTTGCACCGCTCCGGTGCCTGATCCTCCTGCTCCTGCCTGATCCCCCCCCTTAGAAAGTGCGTGGCTGGGAGCCGAAACCTAGACCCACGCCACGCATCGTGTGCGTGGCCGCTCGCGCCATCTCGTACTGCTGCTCCATGTTGGAGAACATGCGCTGCCGCAACTGGACATCCGACGGGACATTCGCTGCCGCTCCTGCTGCAGCTCCTGCTCCTGCAGGAGCTACTCCGCCGCCGGCCGCTGCTCCTGAACTCTCCGCGGGTGCACTGCCGTTGCTGCCCGCGCCCTCAGCTCCTCCCGCTTCCTGGCTGTGAGCTTCGCCTTCGCCACCCATCGAGGCGGGGGCATTCTTGATGCCCATCAGCCGCATAAACTTCGAGGCCACCTTGCCGTCCGAGTCCTGGGAGAAGTGAGCATTGCCCCACTTGTTGGCCGAGTCCTCGCTCTTCTTGGAGCCCCACAGCAGCTTGCGCTTCTGCTGCTGCTCGGCATAGCGGTTGGCGTTTATAATTCCAGGATTATAGTAGCTGGGCAACTGGATCGGGGTTTCCAAGGCCGACTGCGGAGTGCTCAGCTCGAGGGACATTAGCGAGGGTATTTTGGGTGCGTAGTTGGGCGTCGGCAAGAGTCCTCCGCCGCCACCTGTGGCCGCTCCTAGGCCACCGCCTCCTCCGGCCAACAACCCACCGCCTCCGGCCGCTGTTCCGGTCGACGAGCCTGATGTCATGGCAGCAACTGCTGCATTAGCGGCTGCCAGTGCTACAGCAGCCACTGACGAGGATCCACCAGTGACTCCGCCACTGCCCTGCAGGTGAGCACCACCGCTGCCTCGGTGCGTTCCGGCAGATTGTTCGTCTCTGGGAGATCTGGAGCGGTAGTGGCGACGACGGGAGGCGGGGGGCGTGTCATTGGCCGAGCGGGAACGGGAACCAGAGCGCGAACGAGAGTCACCACGACGCCGGCGACTGCGATCGTGGTTGTGATGATGTTCCTTCCGCTGCTCCTTGTCCTTGCCGCTGTGATGATGGCGACTGCTTTTCTCCGACCGGCGGCGATCGCGGTCACGGTCACGGTCCCGATCATGGTCACGATCGCGAGCACGTTCACGTTCGCGATCGCGTTCCCGATCACGCTCCCGTTCCCTGTCGCGCTCACGCTCGCGCTCCTTGTGTCCGCTGTTGCTGCTGCTCTCTTTGGTTCGATAATGGCGATGGTCACTCTAAAAGAGAGGTGTGACCAAAGTACATTAATTTCTATTAAGGAATTGAAAGGATCCATGATACCTACCTTATTGTGATCCCTATCACGGCTGCGTTCCACATCTCGCTCTCGCTTTTCCCGCTCACGATCCTTGTCGCGATCCCTGTTACGTTCCCGCTCTCGGTCGCGGTCTCGGTCCCGATCCCGATCCCGTTCTCTGTCCCTATCCCTGTCCCGTTCTCTATCCCTGACCCGCTCTCTTTCGCGGTCTTTGTCACGCTCCTGGCGCGGGCGACTGGGATGGGAGTCCTGTAACAAGAGAATGGAGTGGAGGCGTTTCGCCACCGAGGAGTAGAGCATTAGAAACGAGTCCTTGAATTGGTCGCCGTGTGCGGGCGAGTAAAGGATAGATCATCTACGTGCTAGACTACAAAGGATTAATCGGAACTATCGTATTAATCGATACAATCGGATAGTGTTTATTAGCCGGCCATCAGCTGGGAGGGAATGGATCTGCTTCTGGGTTCGCTGGCTCCTTGGATCCTAGATATTATTTAGTTTTTTTTTTTAGAGAGTTGTTAAGTTCTATTTGATCGATTTTTTTTTTTTTTTTTTTTTTTGTTTTGTGTTTTGATTTTTTTTTATACTCACTTTCGTGCGGTTCGATCTCTCTCTTTCGTGCCACCACCAGTGAGTGTGTTCGTGGGTGTGCAGGGGGGCTTCTGGTGCGAGAGGTGTGTGTGTGTGTGTGTGTGTGTGTGGTGGGGGCGAGTGTGTCCTGGAAGTTGGATATTCCACACACACAAACACACACACAGACACACAACCACAAACACGAAAAGCCACAAGGACACACACAAGCCTAGTTACCTCTAGTTATCGAAGCTATCGGTGCAATCGGAAATCACTGCAATCGCGCGATTACTATCGATCGAGGAGGAATCATCAATCGGGTATCGATTTTTTGATTATTTTGTCATTTTGGATTTTGTTTTTGTTTTCTTTTTGTTTGGTTTCGTTTCGTTTACATAATAACAACAACAATGATAATAAAATGATAGAGTTTAGTGATTTAAATATTTAAAGAGTGGCATATAAAAATGTTGTAATCTTAACTAAGCTAGGGCCAAAAACAACAACAAGCGGACCGACCAAACAGACCTTCCAGTACACCGGCAGAGGATAAATATTGGACTGGCCTTGGGATTAGATATATGTACATTATATTAGAATACTGTTCTCTTTTTAAGGGCTGGAGTGCAGAGCGTATGATGATCGATAAGATGGGGATGTTATCGGAAATTCTTCAGGAGTGTGTTGGAAATTATTTTACACTTTATTGAACTGAAAAGTATAGTCCTATTTGCCTTAAGTAGGCACACGCCTCTTGTGTATACTAATAATTAATTATTTGGCATAACCAACTAGATGGCCTACATAAAATATTGATTTGTGGGGCAAAGACACCCCGAAGAGACTCACTGCGGCAGTGGCACTCTAAAAGTCATTCCTCATTCCTCGAGATGTGAATTTTTAAAGCCCGAAAGTGGCATTGAATGGCAGAGTGGCAGACTGACTGGCAGGCTGGCTGGCAAGATGGGTGTTTTATTGATTTCTGTCGCTATCGCATTGTCCGCAAGTGTGTAGGGCGGATGCGGGCAGGAACAGATGCAGTGACAGTAAATGCATGGCATAATGATGGAGCATAAAGCACCCAGAGGTGGCACACAAGGCACATGGTCCGTGAAAGGATGATGAGAACGGCACTAGCTGGGGCACTGTCACTGGGGGGTAAACGCGCTCCAACCCATAAAAAGACAAAAAAAAAAAGAAGAAAAAAAGAAACAGAAAACACCGCACATATTTAGCACACACACCCAACATACACACATACAAACAATGGTTAGGATAGAGATATATATATAGAGGACAATATCGATTTGGGCCGGAACATTCCGATTTGGAAATGGATTGAGATTTACCTCATCTATACGGATGCGGCTGCTGCAACTGCTGCTGCTCCTGTGATGTTGTTGCAACTGCAACTGCAATTGCGATTGCGATTGGGACTGTGACGTCGTCAGCAGTGGAGAATTGTTATTGTTGCGGTACTGTTGGTGTTGCTGATTATGCTGGGATTGTTGTTGTTGTTCCTGCTGTTGTTGTTGTTGAATGGGTCTATTATGTTTGTTTTTAAATCCAAAATTTTTGGGTTTTTGACGCGGACTACTGGCGCTACCGCTGTCTCTGCTGGCATCGCCATCAGCATCGCTGCTCAAGTCATTGTTGTTATTCTTTTTGGCCCTTTTCAGTTGCTGTTGCTGTTGTTGTGGTGCCTAGGGGAATTTTTTGCAACTATTCAGAAACAGCAAATTCGCATTATTTTTCTAAAGCTCTAGCATTACAACTAATTGTAAATAATATAACTTTTTTTTCGGGAGATTGGGTAGCTTTGGGGCTTGAGGACTAGGATGAAGGAGCTCCACACTTGCATACACAACAAACACACTCACGCACTCTCACACACATGGTTGGACAAAAAGGAAAAGGGCGCCCGCACGCCACTGGCAAAATGAGAAAAAAAAAAACCAAGAATGTGTACACAAAATGCGAAGAAATCGCATGGCAAGATATCTGGTTTTTGTTACTGTAGCTTTGACCTGGTCCGGTGCTACGGCGTTGGAATATTTACCCGAATTTGGTAGCCAGCTTCATCCTGGTCCTCCTCGCTGCTGTAATTGACCAGCGCTTCCATTTTTTTGACGACAAAATGCGTCCGGGGCCGAAAAAAATTATTATAAATTGCACGAAACTAGAGATGGCCCAAAATAGTTATTTGAGTCGATATTTTCCCATCGCTAGAATATCGATACCTTTGGGAAATACATTTTCTGGTATTTTCTCTTTAGTACGGTCACACTGACTTATCAGGTGCAGCTGTTGCCTATTGACAGTGGCGCCATATTTAAATATCTGTACTTTCGGATAGTAATAAGCTTATAACAAAAATTTTAGGGAATTCTATGACATATATATTATCTATTCATTCTCTATATACTCCCGAAGCAAAAATACTAATACATTTCCCGACCAGCAATGGGTTGAATTTAGTTGAACGCTTTGTAACACTGTTTTACGGGTTAACAATTTTCATCCTGATTTGAAATACTTTTAAGCTTTAAATAATTTTCTATATATAAATAATACCTGATAATTTTGTTTAAATAAACTATTTTCATTTATTTAAAGTTTTATTTTTAGTTTGTATTTTATTAAAGTTATTTAAACTGAGAAGTCTGCGGATTACAAATGAATGAAAGTGGTAAAAAAAATTTAAAGAAATGAATTATTGTTTTGGGAATTTAAATGATCCATATAAATGGTTACAAAGAGTTCTATGAAAACTTGGAATTTTGAAAAGAATGATTTTGAGGATGGAAAGTATGAATATGGTTTTTGTTGTGGTTTGTTGATTTTTAAAATAAAAACTGTTAAAAAATATCGTGGGTGGTGGTGTTTTTTCGTCTTGTTTTTAAAATTTTTCCTTTCAAGGAAAGGTGGCCAATTTTTAAATGATAGATGTTATATCTAAAGGCGCTTATTATTATTGGCGATTTTAGAAATCGACCTATTATTAAGGCACATATTTCTCTGTTAATGTTTTCGATTTTTCATCCACATGTGTGGAATTTGTTTTTTGGTTTTTCATATCTTGTGGTTTCATCTTAGTCTCTTGTTTGATTTGAAATTGAAACATTATTTTATGGTTGGTTTATGGTCTCGTATTTGGGATTCATCTTTTGGAGTTTTCAGTATGAATTAGTCCTTTTGGGTTTAGTCCTTGCGCTTGGGATTTGGCGGCGGCAGTGGCGGGAAGTTGGCCTTGCTGAGCTGGAAGTCCTCCTTCGGCGTGGTCTCTTCATTTTCCTCTGATCCGCTGGAGGAGCCAGTTGCTTCACTATTGTTGCCACTTCCTGATCCTGAAGCGCCTCCTCCGCTCGAATGGTTGGCGCCAGCCGATGATACTGTGGCTCCCGAGTTCTTCTTTTTCTAAAGGAAATATATTACATTAATATTTTAGCTCTAAAACCTCAAAAACTAAAGATAACTTGGATAAGTTTGGAGAACAATAATATTCACCTTATAGTAGCGTACACGCATCACCTGAGAATTGGAATAGAAAGTAGCCGAATGACCATTCCAAGTATTTCGTGGTCGAAATCCAGTGGGCCGAGAGTCCACACGACCAGTCAGACGATAGGCCGCAGTCGAGAGCTTGGCCTTAGAGTGCGGGACCTTCAGCTTGAAGCGCAAACTGTGTCGATTCTGGACGAATCTTGAACCGAGAGTAGCCGCTGGCCTGATACGATCCAGGGTGTTCTTGTAGCGTTTTCCCATGGGCATGTCAAAGAATTTTTCCCCATGAATGGCATACATCCGGACACCTTCCAGAATCTCCGGGGAGAGGTTCTTGGGAAAGATTTCTACGTTCCACAGATGGCAGGAGCCCATCCAGTTTTTCCAGCCGGTGAAGTTGTCGGATTTGCGGTGGAAGCGGCTCTGCGGCGGCTGATTAGGATGTGACTGCGATGAGGATGCTTGTGGCAAGTGGGGATCCTCTTGCTCCGACTGTGCCGGATGCTGTGTCGGTGCTTGTTCTAGCGGCAGATGCATCGGCATGTGTAGCACCGGGTGCTGCATCGGCTGTTGTACTGGGACCTGTATCGGCAGCTGCATCAGCTGCTGTACCGGGACCTGCATCGGCTGTTGTACCGTGTGATGCATCGGATGCTGTACCGGGGGCTGCATCGGTTGCTGTACTGGGACCTGCATCGGCTGCTGTACCAAATGCTGCATCGGTTGCTGTATCGGTTGCTGCATCGGCTGCTGTACGGGGAGCTGTATCGGCTCCTGTACCGGGAAATGCAACTGCTCCTGTACCGGGAAATGCAACTGCTCCTGTACCGGGAAATGCAACTGCTGCTGTACCTGCTCCTGGACTGGATGCTGTACCTGGTGATGTATCGGATGCTGGTGTTGCAGCGGCTGGCTATGATTTTCCTGCTCAAAGTTACGATTCAGCTGCTGCGGCTGTATGTTGTTGTTTGGCTGCTGCAGATTAATGAGTTGCTGCTTGAAAAATTGTTGCTGCTGCTGTTGATGTTGCCGTTGGTGTTGCAACAATTGTTGCTCCTGATGTTTCTGTTGCTGTAGCAACTCCTCCTGCTGCTGTTGGTGGTGCTGTTGCAACTGTTGCAACTCCTTCTGCTGTTGTTCCTGCAGTAAGTTAGCCTGAAAAAGTTGCAACTGCTGCTGCTGCTGTTGTTCCTGCTGATATATAGCCTGATTATGTTGCAACTGCTGCTGCTGTTGTTGTTCTTGCTGATACATAGCCTGAATATGTTGCAACTGCTGCTGCTGTTGTTGTTCCTGCTGATGAATAGCCTGAATATGTTGCAAATGCTGCTGCTGCTCCAGCTGATGGATATCCTGAATATGTTGCAACTGCTGCTGTTGCTCCTGCTGATATATAGCCTGATTATGTTGCAACTGCTGCGGTTGCTGCTGTTCCTGCTGATGGATACCCTGAATATGTTGCAACTGCTGCTGCTGTGAGATAGCCTGAATGTGTTGCAACTGCTGCTGTTGCTCCAGCTGATGGATATCCTGAAAATGTTGCAAGTGCTGCTGCTGGGAGATAGCCTCAATATGTTGCAACTGCTGCGGTTGCTCCTGCTGATTGAAATCCTGAATATGTTGCAAGTGCTGCTGCTGTGGCTCCTGCTGATAGAAATCCTGAATGTGTTGCAACTGCTGCTGCTGCTCCAGCTGATGGATACCCTGAATGTGTTGCAACTGCTGCTGCTGCTCCAGCTGATGGATACCCTGAATGTGTTGCAACTGCTGCTGTTGTTCATGCTGATGGATACCCTGAATATGTTGCAACTGCTGCGGTTGCTCCTGCTGATGAAAATCCTGAACATGTTGCAACTGCTGCTGCTGCTCCAGCTGATGGATACCCTGAATATGTTGCAACTGCTGCTGCTGCAGCTGTTCCTGCTGATGGATACCCTGAATATGTTGCAACTGCTGCTGTTGCTCCAGCTGATGGGTATCCTGAATATGTTGCAACTGCTGCTGCTGTGAGATAGCCTGAATATGTTGCTGTGGAAAGGTGGCCGCCTGAAGATACGCTTGCTGCTGTTGATTCGGCGGACTATCTGGGGGGCAAGCATTTGGAGGCCAAATAAAGTTGTTCTGCTGAGGCTGTTGGGCTAGCTGCTGGTGATGCTGTCGGGCTAGTTGCTGCTGCCAGTCTGACAAGCATTGAAGTTGCCGCTTCACATGTGGCTCCACATCGTGGTGCGGTTCCAACGGCGGCGGGGTCTGAGGATGCTGCTGAAATGGCATCTGCAACTGCGGCGGCGGTGTCAGCTGATGCTGACGCTGCTGCTCTTGAAATTGTTGCAGCGATCGGGCCAAATGTTGCACCTGTGCCTCAATTTGGCTTTGCTCCTCCAGCTGAGTAAGGTGTTGCTGCTGAACGAGAGGTTGCTGCTGCAGCTGGTCACAATGTTGCAGCTGTGACTCGGATACATGTTGCAGCTGCGGCTCAGCATAGTGTTGCTGCTGTAACTGAGCTAAATGTTGCATCTCCTGCTGCTGCTGCGAATGAGAATCTTGTTGGATTTGCTGCCGCTGCTGCAGTAGCTGCTGCTGTAGCTGGTGCGGCCGCAAGAACAAGTCGATTCTCCCGAGATTTTGAGGCTTTTTGAAAGGACGATTTCTGGAAGGGCCATTGCCCGGGCAACCGTTGTTCCGGCTCGCTAGGGCTTTCGAACGCACCCGCTGCTGCGGTGGAATCAAATCGGTGTGGGTCTCGGGCCAGATGGAGCTATTACCGCCCATGCAGAGGCGCACCGCCTCCTCGTCGACACTCCAGATGCTGGGAAACCAATTGCCGGGATAATCGCGGTTACTATCCGGGTTGAACGGGGCACGACTTATGATGCGCCGAACACTATCCGCAATGCTCAGCTGCGGGGCGTCCGAGCTGCACAGCCACTCGACGGTGCCGAAGGTGATTCTGGCACGCTCCGCGGCTCTATCCCTGGCATTGGGCCTTCCGCTTTTGAGGCGCCGCATCCTGGCCTCGTACCCGATCGGCTTCAACGGGGCGTTCTCGTCAACTTCGAACTCATCGTCACTGTCCTCGTAACTTGTAAAGCATGGACCTAGGCCGAGCAGCCATCCGTTGTCCAGGAAGGTCAGATGGAGTGGATTGTTCCAGAATTCCAGAGACGGAAACTTAAGAATTATACCGCCAACATCACGGCAAATAGCTTCCAGGTCATCACTATTAAAAGCACCTCCAACATCATTTCCAATTTGACCTCCAGTAGCATCGCCAGTAGCACTTCCAGTAGCGCCTTCAGTAGCACCACCAATAGCATCGCCAACATCACTGCCAATAGCACCTCCAGTGGCACCGCCAACATCACCTCCAGTAGTTCCGTCAACATCACTGCTAGTAGCACCAATAGCTCCAATAGCTCCTCCAGTAGCACCTTCAATAGCTCCTCCAATAGCACTGCCAACATCACCTCCAGTAGCACCTACAGTAGCACCGCCTAGAGCACTTCCAACATCACCTCCAGTAGCACCTCCAACATCTCCTCCAGTAGCACCGTCAATATCACTGCCAATAGTAACGCCAACAGCATCGCCAATAGAACCTCCAGTAGCACCGCCAGTAGTACCGCCCTCAGCCTCATCCAGGGCAGCAACGGCAATGGGCATCAGTGGACCGATATCCATGACAATGGGACGTGTCTCGGAATGACTAGCATCAGGGATTGCCAAGACCTCGATAGTAGTGGGGGAGTCCTTGGGCTGGGGAGGATCGTCCCCGTTGACAGGATGATTCGATGGCTCTGCAGTGGAGTCCATGGCCGGCTCCTCCAGCGTGGAGCTGCGACTACTTGAATACGAGTTGGAATTGGCCAAAGAACTGGTGGATTGCGGCGATGGAGTGACCGATCTAGTCGATGGCTTGGAATTCGACGACTCTTTAGGCTGACTTTCAACAGACTTCTTCTTTATCTTAGGCTGTGATGACTTGATGGGGCTCAGGTGGTCCTTTGCTTCGGTATGAGTTCTGCGACGACCTCGGCCAGCGTTCTTGAATCTACCCAGATCCAAAAAATTTCCCAGTGTGAGCGGATTGCTGTGGTGGCAGTAGTGCTCCATAAGCTCCTTATCTGCCACCACGCTCTCTATACTCTGTACCGAGTAGCAACTGTTGGTGGTGGTGCCAATGAAAGCGGAACTGGTGCTGTAACTCCTGAAGTTGTGTACCGGGACACTGTGCTGACGCCGAATGCCTAAATGGATGGTGGAATGGATTACGATAATGGATATAGAGCGATGGAATGGAAATAGAGTGTCGCAAGTCTCCAACATTCTTTCATTTTAAGGAGAATACTTATAAGTGTCAGAGGTGAGATATATTTAGGGTTTTATGCAAAAAATTAAAGTGTTTCTTTGAAAAATGCTATCTCAAAGGCATTCTTTGAAGGTGGTATATGGATCGAGCTGGGATAGATTATTATAATTAGTATTAGAAGCATTTAAATGATTAAAAAAAACCAAAAAGATGGGTAATGTTAGGGTTAATGGTCAGCTAAGAATGGTTATAATGGTAGGTCCTTGCTCCAAGGCCTTAAAAGCACAGATCTAGATCTAAGATCTATAAAATACAGTCCTTAAATGTAACAAATTTAAATTGTGCTTTGGTTAATTCAAATGACTTTTTGTTTATGGTTTGTATTTGTTTTTTTAAAGACATGTGATATGACACTTAACCCAGAAACCCGATGAATTGGTAAACAATCGACTATGTTATGATTTGTGTTAAAAACAATAAATTACACAAGGGGATTTAGAAATAACACAGTGTATTATGGAGTTAATTTTATCTTGCGGAATTTATCCGAGTTCAGTGCATCATGTTACCTTTTCATTGTCTTTTTTTTTTTTGCAAAGGAAGTACATATCTTTCCAAAGAAAGCAGCAGGAGTTTCCTATTTCTTTCCTAAAATAAATAACTTTTCTGGAAATACACTTCATGAAGCGAAAAAAGAAAGAGATCAGAAGGAATAACGCCGAATTTTAAAAAAGATTCAATTATTAGGTAATTATTACAGAAAACTAGAAATCACTTTTAAAAATATATTTGTTTTAAATTTAAAACCAAAAAAAAAAGGCTAACCACGTGGAGACACACGTTTTCTTAAGTTTCTTTTTTGATTTTCCTTCGCGTAAGAAAAAAAAAATGGCGGCGGGAAAAAAATGGCGTCTGAAAATTTTTCTGCACAAAGTTCACAAAGTTTAATTATTGTCTTGATGCGCCTTATTCTTCTTAGTTACAAAATCACTTTTATAAAAAGAAAACTAGTGTTATTTGCTTGTAAACTTTTAGAGAAAATATGAAAAAGCAAAAAGTACTTTCTCCAAAACAAACACGTGGATGAATGACAAAAAAACACAGCACTTTCGTTCCCAAAAATGTAAGCACAGATTCTTGAAGCCTAATCTTTCCTAAACTATTAGAATATATTTCACTTTTCACTTATGGCACTTGTGGAATTGTATGGCATTTTACCTGGAGTGAAGACTTTTTTGGCTTTTCAAGACCAAAAAAATGTTCAGTTGCGAAGACCAAGGAACCAACCGTTCTCGTCGAAGGCTGGGACCGAAAAGAATGAACTGGGCCTGCGCGACCTCTGACCAACACTGACCTGCAACATTGTAGCCTAACCAACACTGAAAGGTGTGCGAGAGGTGTGCATGTGCATGTGGAAAGTGTATAATAGGAAAGTGCAGCTAACAGAGCGAGACGACTAATGTGGGCCAGGACAAAAGCACAAAAGGAAGGCCAAAAAGAAGCGTTTAAAGATGGCTAGCGACGGGAGAATTCTTTTCCCTGAAAATTTTGTGAAAATCTATTCTATTTCCATGAAAAGAAATAACTAAAAACCAAACAATGTGCGATTAATTTTTAGAATTCCAACCGAACTGGGGAGGGGGTTTGTTTTGATTTTGGATTGGATTGGATTGGATTATGGATTAAGATTGCAATTGCTTTGGCTAGCATTTCAAGTGTAAAGCATTTTTCCCCCCTGGTCAGCAGGTTCTCTTCATTAGAATAGGTATGAGAGGGGGGTTCAATGTCCAGTGCTTGTCTCCTGGTTTTGTTTATCAAGTTGGGTGCGTTTTTTGTTTATGCCGCCGGACAGACGATCCCCAGTCCCTTCTATATTGCCCATATGATAATTATTGTCGACTTACCGGCAGTTGATTGTAGCGCCAGCGACCTGGTGACCAGAAATTTATTTGGTTTCAGAGGCTGCCGGATTGAACAGAGGGCAGGATTAGGGTCACTTTTTGGATTCAACAACAAGTATATATTTCAAAACTTACATCATGACGGGCTGTGAACTCTAGCCCCAAAAAGGGTTCAGGCAAACTTGTAGCCTGGTCCTTTTCCTCCTCCACTTCGTCAGCACTCACATGCACTTCCGGATTTTCCGCTTTCGAGGCCATTTCCGGATCACCGGCCCCGCTCTGGACCGGGCGCTGGGATACCACTTCTTTGTTTTTCTTCCGATTGCGTTGGCGCTTCGTCACGTACTTCATGATGAACAACTGATCACTTCGGAGTCTCTAACTCTGGGGCAGGAGAGCGCACATCACTCACGAGTCGAAACTACTGCACCGATCGAAGCTTGGACGAATAATGAGCGCTATTGGCCGGTCTGTGGGAGTATTGGCAACACATTAGAGGGGGACGCAAGGTATTGGCTCCCATAAGGGCTTTAAGAGCAAGGGAGAAGGCCAGAATGGACAGCGCTGCCACACCGTGGCAAGAAAAAGGGAAGAGAAAACCGCCAAGAACGAGAAAAAAACTCAAGTTGGGTGTTTTGTTTTTAAGTTGATTAAAATTTTCTAATTAACGAATATTATAACAAATTAAACGACTTAAAAAATTATTTCTTCTACAATAATGTATTACATTTAATAAGGAAAATGCATGCTGTTTGAGCAGGAAAAGTAAAAACGGTAAGAAAAGACACGTTTTCAGGGGAAAACTTAAAGAAATCAATAAATATTCTAATGAATCAAGTATTTTACATGGTTCGCTTGACAAAATATAACATTTAGTTAAAAACAGTAAGCCCATAAATCAAGGAAGCACAAGGGGACAAGAAATGTTGCCAAAAGCATGACCTTGAGAAGCGTTTGTAGGAGAAAACTTTAGGAATTACATGGAAAATCTATAATTTGACGTTGTTTTTTGAATCAATAGTTCATATCGCCACTAAACAATTACATTTTTAATCATTTTAGGCTTTTCCGAAGTGATTTTCATTGAATTTTCGTCGAATTTCCCAAAAATAGCATGTGCGCATGCGCAAACGCAATAACGGTAAATGAATTTATTAAAAGCGCTTGAAGAGGGAAACTTGTGGGAATTATTCAATACAAAACTAGTTAATAATTAATAAGAGTCTTTGTTTTAGCGAGCAGACTTTATAATTAAAGATGTAAAAAGATGTTCTACACAAATGGCATTGAAAATATTCTTTTTGCTTGCACAAACACATACATTCAACATATGTACAACATATACATGTGTATGTATGTACACACATACAGGTAAGAGTAAGCACAGAATACTAAAACCTTGAAAACGAGTGAAAGGGATGGATGATTTTGGCGTGTAGACAAGGATAGAATCGTTGGCACTGCCTTTCAGCGCATGTGTAAGTAACTCAAGCGCCAAAATCGACAAAATTTATGAAAATCACAAATAAGAACCTTTTTTTGTGCCGAAACACTTGAAAAATAAGCAAATATAAGAACATAAGTGGGTTTTTACTCAATAAACACAATAAAAACCATTTTAAAGCAAAGGCCCCTGAGAAAATTAGAAAATCACATGTAAACAGGGGTAAAATTGCAAAAACTTTATTTTTCAAACATACAATTAAGCATTTGTTATGAAAATTACACTTTAAAATAAAAGTTCACTTACCAAAATGCTATAAAGACCAAAAACGAATGAAATTGCAAGGTGTTTTCTTAAAAAGGCTCACAGCCAAACAGACATGAACAATCTTGCAATCTGTGCTAAGAATCAAGCGACTCTAAGTGTTAATTAGGAGAAAAAACACTCAAGATGACTATTTTTTATAAAAACTCGTAAATTTTACTAAAACTCAAATGTCCGAGCACTCAATCAGCTCCATAAAAGGAGAGAAAAAATTTCTGCGGAAACCGCAGAGCGAAATAGCCTTCTTGGATAGAGCAAGAGAGGAGATAACAGTATAAGTATTCGTACCGCGAGAAAAATGGCGCGAGAGAACTTTACGAAATGAAGAGAGAAAATTGGGTCATATAGGGACAGACGCATATAGGGCGCGCATGCGCACATACAAACAAAGTCGTTGCAAGCAAGAAGGTAGTAGAAAGAAGAATGACAAAAGTCCCAGTTTACTAACACTAGTAGAAGCGTTGCGGCCAAATTTCGGCATTAGCATCGACGCCTTCATTGGGATAAGTCATATTTACCCGAGCCGGGGAGAATTTTTGCTAAAACCAAACAAAACTTTAATTTGAATATTCGGTAAGTGTTTTCCTAATAATAAGTTAATGAAATTATCCAAATCAAACCATAAATAAGGAGAAACAGTGCATGTTTTTGAAAAATGAGTTGGGTGCTTCTCTGAAGGGTGCACGCTTTTAGAAGCGTGCTCCTATGGAAATGTCTCCTTCTCTGGAACGGTGCTCCTCCTCTAGGCGAATGCTTCTGTAAATTGGCGCTTCAGAAAATCGAAAATTGCTACTAGAATTAAAGAAAAAGACACGGAATTTCGAAAAATATGTGTGTGTATGTACATTAATATGTATGTATTTGTGAAAAAGCATGGAATTGGTGTTATTTCAAATCTGTTAAACTCTACCCCTGCGGTAATTGACTTTGAACAGTGAAAAATGTGTTTTTGGTTTATAAAAGGTCTATAATTTAGTAAGAATGTAAAGTTACTTAGCTTAAGCTAAATAAAAGAAGAATGGTCAAAACACAAAAATTGGCCAAGAAGTTTAACTTTTCGGAATACAAGAATCAAGTACATAGACACATACATACATACTATATATGTGGAAAAGAGAAAATGGAAAAAAAACTATATATATATGTACATATGTACATACATATATACTATGCATGTAGAAAAATTAAAATGGAGTAAAACAAGATGGCGTTGAGTTTTGAGTTTTTCAAGACCTAAAAGTCGTGTTGAAAAACAATATTGTAGAGAAAAAAGAAAAGTAGGAAATCTACTAACCTTTTTGTTTAACTTCAAGGAAATTTAATCTATTTAGCAATAAAAACTAAAAGAGTAAATTATTTTATAATTATTATTTATAGAGGATTGATCTGAAGAAAAAGTAAAAGAAGCTACGTGGAGAAATTTGAAATAAATTATAATGGATATGGTATGTACCCAAACATTTATATTATTTTATTTTTAAAATTATTGCATGCATGTATAACCAGTAGCAAATATATGTCACGTTGGTAGCAAATACCGGCACAGTCGTCATGCGCTTGCTCCACTCCGGATAAACATTGCGTATATGTATATCCGGTGTGGGATCAATCAGCTCCCACTCGGGATGAACGAGATTCTGGGTCTGGTTGAGATAATCATTATGTTGGGCTTGAATTCCACGCCCAAGAACAGCGGCTTTGGCAGGGCTGGCCTGGAAAGGGGACGAGAAATGAGATGTTTCTGGAGCCATCACTTACCTTTGGGGGATCGGGTTTGGTATTGGAGTTTGGCTTGGGATAGACCCAACGTAGGTCTTCGTCCTGATCGTTCTGGCGCCTCAAGACCGAACGGGATTTGTTAGATGCGTCTTTGATGGCGTTGTGTCGTCTGGCTCTCTCCTCCTGCCGGTCTAGCTCGGCCTGGAGCTGCAATGCCATCTGATAGTCGCAATCCTACGAAAGACAAAGAACGGATTAGCACGAAATATAGACAATGACTTCGATCTCCAAACGTTTCTGAGACGCACTTCGTTGGCGCTACTGGAAGCCGGTTCATTTCTCTCCTCGGCGTCCATTTCCTCTTGCAACCTGAGAGCGTACAAATAGTCCGCATCGAATGACATGTCTGCTCCAAATGCTCCAAGTTGTCTTTATTGTACTTTATTATTCATTATAATAGTTGTCTTTATTGTACTTTATTATTATAATGAATAATAAAGTACAATAAAGACAAATAACAGTACTAATTGGGCCAGGAAATAAATGTATGTACTAATTGTAATGTATGTACTAACTAAAATATTCAGTATAATAATTAAGTATAATAAAGACAACTAACAGTACTAATTGGGCCAGGAAATAAATGTACATATGTACTAATTTTAAATTATCGTAAACGGTGGAAGAGAAATTTCCCTTTTTTTGGTATTAAAGTATTATTTTATTTGGTATTTTTTGTAAATTAAAAAACGGTCATACTATGGACGAGTAGCGCCAATTTCGTCTTGTTTTGATCGATTTGAAGAGCTGGTAGGGCTGTTGGAAGCCGCGTTTGTTTACCCGGCTCATTTGGAGCAGACATGTCATTCGATGCGGACTATTTGTACGCTCTCAGGTTGCAAGAGGAACTGGACGCCGAGGAGAGAAATGAACCGGCTTCCAGTAGCGCCAACGAAGTGCGTCTCAGAAACGTTTGGAGATCGAAGTCATTGTCTATATTTCGTGCTAATCCGTTCTTTGTCTTTCGTAGGATTGCGACTATCAGATGGCATTGGAGCTCCAGGCCGAGCTAAACCGGCAGGAGGAGAGAGCCAGACGACACAACGCCATCAAAGACGCATCTAACAAATCCCGTTCGGTCTTGAGGCGCCAGAACGATCAGGACGAAGACCTACGTTGGGTCTATCCCAAGCCAAACTCCAATACCAAACCCGATCCCCCAAAGGTAAGTGATGGCTCCAGTAACAAAGAAACATCTAATTTCTCGTCCCCTTTCCAGGCCAGCCCTGCCAAAGCCGCTGTTCCTGGGCGTGGAATTCAAGCTCAACATAATGATTATCTCAACCAGACGCAGAATCTCGTTCATCCCGAGTGGGAGCTGATTGATCCCACACCGGATATATACGCGATGTTTATCCGGTTCGACGAGAAGTTCTTCCAAAAGCGCCTGGGCGCCGTGTGCCTGGAGTGGAGCAAGCGCATGACGACCTGTGCCGGTATTTGCTACCAACGTAGCAGTCGCCAATTCAAGGAGGTGACCATCCGCTTGAGCGAGCCTCTGCTTAAGCTGCGTCCGCGCAAGGATCTCGTGGAGACGCTATTGGTGAGTTGGCCTTAGTCCACTAGCATGAAAGTGTGGTGCTTATTTTGACATCCTTGTAGCACGAGATGATTCATGCCTACTGCTTCGTCCTGAATATCCGTGAAGGCAACGGCGGGCATGGCCCCAACTTCAAGCGCATTATGGGTTTGATCAACCAGACTGCCGGGACTAACATCACCGTCTACCACTCCTTCCACGATGAAGTGGCCGTCTACCGCACCCATGTTTGGCGCTGCACGGGCATCTGTCAGAACCATGCGCCCTTCCAGGGCTGGGTGAGGCGCTCCAGCAACCGTGCGCCAGGTCCCTACGATCAGTGGTGGGAGAAGCATCAGCGCGACTGCGGCGGCACTTTCCAGAAGGTGAGTGGTCCGGAAAACGACAAGAAGTCAACTACTAAAGAGAAGACCAAGAAGGCGGAGAAGCCAAAGCAAGTGCCGGAAAAAACCGGTCTCGATGAGTGGTTGGGGAGGAAGACGGTTAACCCTCCGGGTGCGTCAACTTCTGCAGGACTGGCCAAGAATCTGGGATCTGTAGGTGCTGCAGCACCCATGCTTAAGGGCTTGGCCGCCGCCGTGCCACCCACTTCCTACCCGGGCCCGTCGACAGCTCCTTTTGCCGGGGCTGGGGGATCAGGGGCATCGGTAAATCGCGGAGCGAATATCATGAGCTTCGGTGACTTGGCCAAGGGCACTGGCCCAGATAAGGAGAACGAGCGCAATAGAGGTGCTGCGATGTCTGGAGTGGGCTACCAAATGGGGACCAGCAAAGAGTCTCGCCATGTCATAGATGTAACTGGAGCACTGACCGAAGCGACTACTTCGCGTCTTCGCGAGCGTTGGATGCGCCGCGTCGAAAAGAATCGCCGTGACCTCAACCAAAGCTGCGACTCTGACGACAGCACTGGCTCCAACTCTAGCGCCCAGAAGACTCCGCCACCCAAGCGTCGTCGCACAATCGAAAAAGATGAAGGTAATATCACCTGGGATAGCTTAGACGACGATATAAAAATCGGCGAGGTGACAATACCGGTTATTGACTTGCTGGACAGTGACGACGAGGACGATAAGAAGGTCGCCTCGCCCGGCGCGGAGCTGCAGGGCAGCCAGGAGTTCATGGCACAGATCAAGCGCGAGGTAATGCTAGACGAGTCGGCGAAGTTCAGCGAAGATGAGATTGTTTTCATCGATAACGAGTACGATGAGGAATTGGACAAACAGAAGGACCAGAGCATGGACGCGGCCGCGGAGCTGGCCGATCAGTCACTGATTGACGATTTCTTCGGGGAGGATACCCTTCTGCGCGACTTCAAGATCCAGAACGACGTCCAGACGGTCGGCTCTCAGAACAGGGGAGACGCATCCGGGGAAATTGTGTCCTGTCCCATATGCTTCGAGAAGCTCCAGCGCAGCCAGCTGGGCAATCATCTGGAGGGGTGCAGCATCAAAGTTAGCGTTGAGCCGCCATCCTTCAAGCCAAAGAACGTCGCAGGAGGATCGAAGGGAAAGAAGTCATCCACCGCAGGCGGTGCTTCCACTTCCAAGGGTAAGAGCTTGCTCTCCTTTTGTTGAATTCCTTTCTCATCCTTGGCTTAATCCTGTCTAGCTTCAACTTCATCTCGTGCGTCGAATACTACTACTACCAATACTCGCCCATCTTCCGAACATGGTAAGAGCTTGCTGTCCTTTTATCGAAATTCCTTTCTCATCCTTGGCTTAATCCTGTCTAGCTTCAACTTCATCTGGTGCCTCGGCTACTACTACTACCAATAATCGCTCATCTTCCGGCCAAGAGACCCGTAAGAAGCTCCAGGAATTCGGGTACACCGCTGAAGAGGTTGCTGCCTTGGACTTGAGCGACTCAGCTGAAACTTCGGAGGCTAGGACCAGTACGTTTGAAGAACTGTCTCCGCGCCACCTTCGCAAGCGCGGTCTCCACAAGGTGACGGTCCAGTGCCCCCGTTGCGGAGGGGAGTTCCTAGGCCACCAGCTTGAGGCCCACCGTGGTATCTGCCCAGGCATGCAGAGGCGCCAATATTAGCCCATAATTCCATTCCACTAAGCCACGAAGCGGCAGTACATATTCCATTTTCCGTTTAAGAAACTTATCATTTAATGTGTTGAGTTTATCTCGTTAATATATTATGCATTTAAAAATGGAAATAAGTGGGATTATTAATTACAATATGCGGCCAAAGTAGCGCAGGTTGCTCTTGTGCTCGTATCGCTGGGCCAACAACGGCCAGTGGACCACAAATAGATCCGCCAGCGGCAGGAGCAGGCGGCCACTCAGGGACAGCGATTCCACGCGGCAGAAACTCTCCACAAACACGATTCTAGAGTTGGAGGGGAGACGGCCGAGGGTGCGCCACAGGAAGGCAGCATAGCAGAAGGGGACACAGGTGCCAGGTCCGTTGCAGAGGATCAGCTGCGGACGATCCCGCCACACCAGGTAGCAGCTCCAGAGCAGGGCCCACAGAGTGGTGAAGAGGCTGCTTAGCCAGGACTGGCCCACGCTGCGGCTGCGCGGAACTCGGATGAACTCCGCCTCGGCGGTTTCTTTAGGCAATAGCTGCCGCAGATGCTGCTCCGAGGTGGAATCGCTACTGGCCAGGATGAAGCGAATCGGTCGGTAGCAGGCGACCTTGGTAGGGTCCTTCTGCTGCAGCAGTGCCTTAGTCAAGCGACCCATCTCAGCCGTGTGGCCACCGGAGCCCAGAATCACATAGGTCATGATCTTGTCCAGAACTTAAGGCTATTGTTTATATTTTGACCGGCAAGGGCTGCCAACCTTATCGGATTGCTTATCATGCTGACAAAAGCTCGTTGTTATCAGTGTTGGACAATTTGGCTTAGAAACTTGCCATCTGGCATCACCAAGCTTTGTTTTGATTTTTCTTGTTGAGGAATTTCGTTATATCGGAATTTGGACGGAATAGCCTCCGGAAACGGATTTGCCATCAAAGTGGCTATGTTCAGCGCCGCCAACGGCTGCAAGCGCGTCCACAGCATCGAGGTTGAGCAGCCGCTGGAGGCGGAGCGGGTGGAGCACAGTCTTCTGCTGGTCAAAGGACGCCTCCTTCCGAAGTGTTCATCCGCCCGCCAGTTGAAGGCCACACTCCGCCTGCGGGGCGATCGCACCGTGGAACAGCTAACCCAGCTCTCTTCTGTCGGGGAATTCAAGCTACTCTTTGACTTAGACAGCCAGGAAGGAGTTGAGGACTCCTTATGCTACCTGGAGCTGCGCTCCTGCACAGGTGTCCGCTTAATAAGTATCACTTACAAGCCAAGAAACAGCTCCTACAAGGTATATAGGTTGCTATTAAAAAAAAACCCCATCGAGGTGCCTGGCAGTTTGTGTTTTTTTTTATCGATTTTTCCTCGTTTAGGTACAACCCCTGTACATTCTGTGCCAGGACGAGCAGGCTGACAGGGAGGAGGAGCTTCACTCACTCATTGATCTCAATTTGCGTCTGGTGCAGAGCATCTACGCCCACAAACTTCAGTCGGCCGGCTTTCCCAATCGGACCTTCACGTTAAACGGATCCTGTCGTTCCTTCCGGAGCCAACTAACCCGAGAACAGGCTCTCGCCAAGAACGAGAACGAACTGTGGCAGCACTTGGCCGGTGAAATCATCGCCTGTCCGCAGTGGGGCCATCAGATTCGCCTGAAATTTGTTGCCTTCGTGGCTTGCACAACGTACGACGGTGCCGGAGTGGTGGCTAGCGAGGACACATCCTACGCGAACATCCGACGACACCTCAAAGGACACGCCGCCTTGGGTGGCGGTGGGCTGGCCCTATTCGGCAGTGCCCATTTCTACGCCTGGCCGCGAACCTTCTCGGAGATTGGGGACTGTGTGCGGAGCACTGAACGCGTCGACATATCCCGGCTGCCGGACGAGAGCAACTACCGACGCACCTACGGGGGAGTGTACGCCAGCACTCTGGGAGCCGTGTGCCACGAATTGGGCCACTGCTTCGATCTGGGCCACACTTCCGAGGGTGTGATGGGCCAGGGATTTGACTATCTCAACCGAGTTCTCACTGCTGACCAGCTCACGGAGCACCTGCCGCATCGGTTAGTGGAGGGAGGAGCAGCCGCAGAGAGCGCCGCAGGATCGGACGTCCGTCCCCGCTTCACCAAATTGAAACTCCAGCCCGGAGTCAAGTTGCTGAACAACTATCACAATCAGAGACGCCACGACAGCTTCTACTTTGCCCGCAACTGTGCCGTGATCCTGGCCCATCATCGTTGGCTCAATCCTGACCTAGACGTACCGGATCCGGAGCCGGCCGAGATCCAGATTAATTGGGCCACCAAGGAGATCATCTCGAACAGGACACTGCGGCTGGTGGAGCTGCGCTGCAACCGCAACAGCTTAGTGGCCCATTACGAGGAGTTCCATCCAGAGGCTTCGGTGCATCGCTTCCTGCTTCCAGCCTCACTGTGGGATCTCCTGGCGGAGCAACGTTCTCATTACGCCTTTGTGCTCACCACCAGCGGTGATACTAAGCGCCTGTCCTGTGATTCATAAAGGTCTTGGGCAAGTTCCTCAGCGACTAGCTGGCTAGCTGGTGAGTAAATATTTTTGATTTTTGTTCTTCCAATCACACCCACTGTACTTCTTGGCCTTGAATAGAGTGCTTCAGTGGCTGCCAAACCTAGCGCTCTGGCCTGTGCTTCTATAACCTCGCTGCGGGGGCCACTATTTCCTCCCTCTCACTCGCCCTCTCTCTCTCTCTAATTGGTCCAAGCAGGTTTATTTTTTTTCAAATGTACTTGATCGTCAGCTGACTCTCTCCCTCGCTCTCTTGGAGCTAAGACAGCGGCTTGTGTTTGTTGTTTGTGGCGACATCATCTGGGTTAAAGCTCGTTCCCCCTCCCATACCCCTCTTAGTGATTACCATTTAACCCTTGAGTAAGTCGCAGTGCTTGTTGAAGGAAATTTTAAAATACTATTCATAGCGGCAGGTGTTTCAAAAATAAATATAAATAAAGTAAGTGTTTAATAAATTTTTTTAATTTTTATACAGTTAGATAGGAATATAAGTAATTTGTTTAAAAATTAAATAAAACAAATAAAAATCTCAAAATATTTTATTTATTAAATTTAAGTTAGTTTTATTTTTTTCCTTTGCAATCAATGACCTTGTCCGGTGAAGGGTTAAACCCTGCCCCTTTGGGGCACCCCTCCTCTATATAAGCTGAGAAAACTTGTATTTCAATTTTTGTATTTCACTCTCCATTATCGGGGAATCGGCAGAGACCACAACGTCGGAGCGGCCAGAGCGAACGGGGTTCGATAGTAAAAAATAAATATAAAAAAAAAAAAGAAACTAACAAAAAAAATACCCACCGATAGGACAAACCAAAATAACAATAACAAATCTATTTGAAACGACGGCCCGGCCGATAAGATAAAGACACAAATTAATGTTTGAGCACCAGTGCCGAAGCATTGATTCATCACTTTTCGCACCTCCACCTCCACCTCCTCCTCCTCCTCCTTCTCCTCTTCCTCCTCCTCAACGTCAACGTCAACCTCCTCCTCCTGCAACCCTATGCCATAGCCTTAAACCATTGCCATTACCATTTCCTCCATCACTGCTGCAGGTGCTCCACACGCCGACTCCGGACGGACGACCCCTCAGTCTTCAATTGGTGCTTTTGGCGACAAGAAGTCGACAAACCGCAAAATCGCAAACAAGATCGCAAATAAAAAATAAAAAAAAAGAATACAAATATATTATCATGGCTGCTACCGAGGGATCAGCGCGAATTCAGTTCAAAACATTGAAGGGATTTCCGCCCAGCACCGATGATAAGCTGGAGACCCAGGCCTTCCTTAACGCCGCCAAGGAGATAGTGACTGTCATAGGTGATAGCATAAGCCTCGCTCCAAACTAAAATAATGTACTATAGTTAACCATTTATTATGTTTTCAGAGAGCTTCGGCAAACTCTTCACGCCGGTGACCAGTGATATGAATGGAAATATAAACGTAAGAAAAATACAGTTTATAGAATATTATTATCTAATTAATTACTATCTCCTTTTAAATCAGAAACTAACCAAAGCCTATGGGGCTGATGTCCTGAAATACCAATATCTGGAGGATCTGATAGTGCTGAATGTAAACGTTGATGACTTTGCGGCCAATGCCCTGCTGTGGCTCAAGCGAGGACTCCAACTCATCTGCACCTTCTTCGAGAACATCTACAACGACGCCCAAGGCAAGGAGGCCCTCAAGCAGCATCTCCAAGATGCCTACGAGCGCACCCTGAAACCCTATCACGGGTTCATCGTCCAAAGCACCATTAAGGTGGGTACAGAACTATAGGGATCACCCATCGAGGCAATTCGGTCTAGAAGCTAGGTAGATAGATAGATGGCTAAGATACAGGTCTGTGTATAAGACAGTTTTTCATTTTATGGGGTATCTCCACAAAAGCTGAAACAAAATATTTTTGTAGAAAGTTTTGATGGAAAATTCAAGAGAATCAATTCAAAAATCATTCAAGATATTCCGATCTATAATCGGATAAGAATTAACAAAGCTATAGCCGTGGATCTGGGCCTTATACGAAAATCCAGAAATCTGATAGTAGCACTTCAAAAATTGTGCTATTGAAAAAATTTTAAAAAATATTTCGTGGAGAGATTTTGATGCAGAATGACGGAGAATCGATCCACAAATCGATTGAGGTACTCCGTTCATGAATCGGATGAGAATTGGCTGAGATATAGCTATGGATATGGGCCATATAGGAAAATCCAGCATTTTGAAGGGTATGCCCCACAAAAATACGAAAAATTTTGAAAAAATATTTAGTGGTGGGATTTTGATGCAGAATGACGAAGAATTGATCCACAAATAGTTTGAGGTACTCCGTTCATGAATCGGATGAGAATTGGCTGAGATATAGCTATGGATATGGGCCATATACGAAAATCCAGCATTTTGAAGGGGATGCCCCACAAAAATACGAAAAATTTTGAAAAAATATTTTGTGGTGCGATTTTGATGCAGAATAACGTAGAATCGATCCACAAATCGTTTGAGGTACTCCGTTCACGAATCGGATGAGAATTGGCTGAGATATAGCTATGGATATGGGCCATATACGGAAATCCAGCATTTTGAAGGGAATGCCCCACAAAAATACGAAAAATTTTGAAAAAATATTTTGTGGTGGGATTTTGATGCAGAATGAGAGAGAATCGATCCACAAATCGTTTGAGGTACTCCGTTCATGAATCGGATGGGAATTGGCTGAGATATAGCTATGGATATGGGCCATATACGAAAATCCAGCATTTTGAAGGGAATGCCCCACAAAAATACGAAAAATTGTGAAAAAATATTTTGTGATCGGATTTTGATGCAGAATGACGGAGAATCGATCCACAAATCGATTGAGGTACTCCGTTCATGAATCGGATGGGAATTGGCTGAGATATAGCTATGGATATGGGCCATATACGAAAATCCAGCATTTTGAAGGGGATGCCCCACAAAAATACGAAAAATTTTGAAAAAATATTTTGTGGTGGGATTTTGATGCAGAATGACGGAGAATCGATCCATAAATCGATTGATTTACTCCGTTCATGAATCGGATGGGAATTGGCTGAGATATAGCTATGGATATGGGCCATATACGAAAATCCAGCATTTTGAAGGGTATGCCCCACAAAAATACGAAAAATTTTGAAAAAATATTTTGTGATCGGATTTTGATGCAGAATGACGGAGAATCGATCCACAAATCGATTGAGGTACTCCGTTCATGAATCGGATGGGAATTGGCTGAGATATAGCTATGGATGTGGGCCATATAGGAAAATCCAGCATTTTGAAGGGTATGCCCCACAAAAATACGAAAAATTTTGAAAAAATATTTTGTGGTGGGATTTTGATGCAGAATGACGGAGAATCGATCCACAAATCGATTGATTTACTCCGTTCATGAATCGGATGGGAATTGGCTGAGATATAGCTATGGATATGGGCCATATACGAAAATCCAGCATTTTGAAGGGTATGCCCCACAAAAATACGAAAAATTTTGAAAAAATATTTTGTGATCGGATTTTGATGCAGAATGACGGAGAATCGATCCACAAATCGATTGAGGTACTCCGTTCATGAATCGGATGGGAATTGGCTGAGATATAGCTATGGATATGGGCCATATACGAAAATCCAGCATTTTGAAGGGGATGCCCCACAAAAATACGAAAAATTTTGAAAAAATATTTTGTGGTCGGATTTTGATGCAGAATGACGGAGAATCGATCCACAAATCGATTGAGGTACTCCGCTCATGAATCGGATAAGAATTGGCTGAGATATAGCTATGGATATGGGCCATATACGAAAATCCAGCATTTTGAAGGGGATGCCCCACAAAAATACGAAAAATTTTGAAAAAATATTTTGTGGTCGGATTTTGATGCAGAATGACGGAGAATCGATCCACAAATCGATTGATTTACTCCGTTCATGAATCGGATGGGAATTGGCTGAGATATACATAGCTATGGATGTGGGCCATATAGGAAAATCCAGCATTTTGAAGGGGATGCCCCACAAAAATACGAAAAATTTTGAAAAAATATTTTGTGGTCGGATTTTGATGCAGAATGACGGAGAATCGATCCACAAATCGATTGAGGTACTCCGCTCATGAATCGGATAAGAATTGGCTGAGATATAGCTATGGATATGGGCCATATACGAAAATCCAGCATTTTGAAGGGGATGCCCCACAAAAATACGAAAAATTTTGAAAAAATATTTTGTGGTGGGATTTTGATGCAGAATGACGGAGAATCGATCCACAAATCGATTGATTTACTCCGTTCATGAATCGGATGGGAATTGGCTGAGATATAGCTATGGATGTGGGCCATATAGGAAAATCCAGCATTTTGAAGGGGATGCCCCACAAAAATACGAAAAATTTTGAAAAAATATTTTGTGGTGGGATTTTGATGCAGAATGACGGAGAATCGATCCACAAATCGATTGATTTACTCCGTTCATGAATCGGATGGGAATTGGCTGAGATATAGCTATGGATATGGGCCATATACGGAAATCCAGCATTTTGAAGGGGATGCCCCACAAAAATACGAAAAATTTTGAAAAAATATTTTGTGGTGGGATTTTGATGCAGAATGACGGAGAATCGATCCACAAATCGTTTGAGGTATTCCGTTCTTGAATCGGATGTGAATTGGCTGAGATATAGCTATGGATGTGGGCCATATAGGAAAATCCAGCATTTTGAAGGGGATGCCCCACAAAAATACGAAAAATTTTGAAAAAATATTTTGTGGTGGGATTTTGATGCAGAATGACGGAGAATCGATCCACAAATCGATTGATTTACTCCGTTCATGAATCGGATGGGAATTGGCTGAGATATAGCTATGGATGTGGGCCATATAGGAAAATCCAGCATTTTGAAGGGGATGCCCCACAAAAATACGAAAAATTTTGAAAAAATATTTTGTGGTCGGATTTTGATGCAGAATGACGGAGAATCGATCCACAAATCGATTGATTTACTCCGCTCATGAATCGGATAAGAATTGGCTGAGATATAGCTATGGGTAGGGGCCATATACGGAAATCCAGCATTTTGAAGGGGATGCCCCACAAAAATACGAAAAATTTTGAAAAAATATTTTGTGATCGGATTTTGATGCAGAATGACGGAGAATCGATCCACAAATCGATTGAGGTACTCCGTTCATGAATCGGATGAGAATTGGCTGAGATATAGCTATGGATGTGGGCCATATAGGAAAATCCAGCATTTTGAAGGGGATGCCCCACAAAAATACGAAAAATTTTGAAAAAATATTTTGTGGTGGTATTTTGATGCAGAATGACGGAGAATCGATCCACCAATCGTTTAAGGTATTCCCCTTGGGAATCGGCAGAGGTATAGCCATAGATGTGAGCCTTGTATGGAAACCCAGGCTTTTCCCCACCAAAATTGAGGTTTTCCTTAGTTCGTATTTAATTTTCAAGAAAATCGATTAATTTTTCGTTTATTTGCAGATAATTTATAGCTGGGTGCCAACTCGCAGCCAGCTCCTGGGCCAGGGATCCGCCCTCGAGGAGAACATGACCGAGCTGGCCAGCTACTTACCCACGATGCGCTCCCACCTGGACGCCATCGATGCACTGCTGAAGGCGCACAGCCTGGACGACGCCCGGAAAGTGTGACTGCTTAGCCTAGCTTAGCTTAAATAGCTTATCCTACTTTATGTTTAATGTACGTGTGTGTCGGCGACCAGTATCCAAAGTAACCAATCCAAGTAAATCCCAGAGCCTTACTCTTCTAAACTTGAATCCCTGCGAGCTGTGTTTGTTTGTCACTTGGATTCCGGGGATCGGCGGGCGCGTCTTCTCTGCTCACTGGCGGCGGGGGATAGCTGCTCCTCGGGCGGGTTCTCCTCCGGCAGCTCCTCGTTCTCGTTAGTCTTCGTCTCAATGTGTAATAGGAAACCGGGTGGTCTGGACTTTTGGTTCCGGAACGGCTTGCAGAAAACGAAGTGCACCAGAGCCACCACTACTTCCAGAGCTATCAGGGCGAACACCGCATTCGAGACGATGCGCAGCCATAGTGCGTGGCCGGCGACCGCCAGGCGGAGGAATACCATTGCGGGCAGAAGGATACAGGGGGTTACGGTGAGTAGGAGCCACATGGCGGTGGCGCCGGAGCAGAGATTCACGGAGTAGCCGGCGTACAGGCGCAGGAACTCGGCGGACACGGCCAGGAGGTAGGCCACCAGTAGGGAGATGCCGTCCCAGTTCCACAATTCATTCAGCTGGAGGTGGGGTTGGAGATGAATAGCAATTCTACTGACTGTACCCTACCGCCCGGACTTACCCTAATGAGCAGGTGGATCAGGAAGCTCACGGCCCACACCAGGGACACGTAGACATTCGCCTGGAGCAGCATCTGGAGGAGCAAGTTGGCCCGGTGTGGGGCTACAGAATAGGACATTCTTCGAGGAGTTATTAATTTAATCCTTTTATTAGTTAATTTATTGTAGATTTGGGATAGTTCCTTGAAGCATCCGTGCCTTTCCTGTCAAGTGTGTTGTCTTTTTCGGCAAACTGTCAGGTTGCCAAGACAACCAAGCCAGCTGGCCAAGTTAGGAACTGCGGCACTACAAGGTAATCCTGGCCAGGCACTGACCCTAGGCAAACTGCTATGACACTCAAGAAGGTCCTGCCCAGCAGTTATTGACGCCAAAAAGGATATAGAATCCTTAAGATATTATTATTTTCTTTAAAGTTAATAATTCAACAAAAATATTAATCTAAAAATTGAATATAAATTTCTCTCAATTTCCTAAACTAATTTTAAATTTAATTGCCATGGAAACAACATTTTTTTTTAAATTTAACCATTAAATTATTAATTATAACCAAAGCATTAAAAATTAAACAAAATATTAAGCAAAAATTATAAAAAAAAAGGAAACACAAAATGCCGAGGCAGCTCTGTTGGGCAATCCTTGGCGGAGTGGTCCTGGCTGCCACCGTACTGCATCTGTGTGAGGGCAACTACTATCGGGATCGGCGGAGGCACTGCCTGGACCTGCACGCGAATGGCCAATCGAACTGCTCCAAGTGCGCCGAGCTCTACGTTTTCATGAAGAGCCACGGCACTCGCCGATGTGAGCACGTCAACGGACGATGTTTTCCATATCGGACAGTCTTCCCCAATGCCCAGACCTGTGAGAGGATCTGCCAGCCCTGGATAGTGCACGCCACCCTGCACCTGGTTACCACACCGAAGCCAGTCGTGATAGTGCCCGCGGACTATTCCGGTGATTCTTCCGCGGATGGGGAAGAGAAACAATAAAGTAACAGTGATGTGTGGCTTTTATTCGATTGGAATGGAATGGATGTGGATGTGGATGTTAGATGATGTGAGGTGTTTAGGATAACGATAACAACGAGATTCAGGTTTCTCTAATACGGAACGCTGGTGTTGATGGCCACCTCCAAGGCAGTCACTAGAAAAAAGAGAACATTTAGAAACCAAACTCAGCGGAAGCAGGGACTAGGAACTCACAGAACCCATGATCGTCCTTGTAAACCAAGGAATTGAGGATCTCGCCCAGGGTCTGATGGCACCGGATATAGGTCAGCTCGATCTCCCCCACTTGGTTGAGGGCCAGGTACTCCAGGCTCTTGCCAGTCGAGTCCCGACTGCCGTCATCCGACATCGATACATCCAGTGCGAGAGCATCGCCCTCGTCACTCAGATAGCTCGTGCAGCTGGTCCATTCCATGTCCAGGACAAAGACCAGATGGAACAGCTGCTCGAGAGCGATGCGGAAGGCAGTAAACTCATCGGAGAGCAGGCAGAAGTTCTTCAGCGCCGTGGTATGTTCATCGATGAGGTTCTTCATTTGCCGGATATTTGTGCATTTGCCAATCTCGGTCTCGACCCGCTGTCCCAGGCACTCCATGATGTGGGTGTGCAGGCTGTTGATGAGGTACATCAGCCAAAACCGTAGGATCTCCAGCCGGCGCACCGTCAGCCCGAGGAGGTCCAGCGGGGCGTAGGGATCGCCCTTGGGCCGGCGGATAAACGGCAGATTCTCCAACTTCCAAAGGGCCCACTTGATCTTCAGCATGAGACGCCACACCGCATTGTAGACCTCCATGTGGCGACGTCGGATGACGCGGTGCAGCGAGGTGGACATGTCGTAGGCAATCTCAAGTCCATCCAGGGCTTCATAGACCCTGATCGAGCCGCTCTTCACCTTGGAGGTTACCGCGAAGCGCATACCAGTGGCGAACTTCGGATAGTGCGTATATTGCACTTCGCACAACTCGCTGGTAAGCTGGGAGGCGCGCGTCCAGGTCTCGCCACTTTCGATGCGCCGGAAGAGCGACTGGTAGAAGGGCAACAGTATGAAGTAGCCCTCCAGTAGCATCGAGTGGCGCAGGAAGCGTAGATGGCCACCCAATCGGAGCTCCTTCGTGTACGCCCTCATGGCATACACATTCGCCAGGGTCTGCCGCCGGAGGAGGATTTTTCCCAAAGCTTCCGGCACCTCGACGCGCAGCTGCATCCTCGTTGCACCCTCCAGTCGCTTCAGGAGACTGCCCGCGGCCAGCGGCTGGCGCATCTTCTTGCTCACGCGCTTGTCCTCCATCCTATCTTCCACACAGCCGACGAACAGCGTTCGCAGATCGGGGTTGCCCAGGGAACCTGCATCGGCCAATAGCTGGTTATGCTGCTCCTTAATCAGGGCCTCCTTCGGATCAACTACCGCCACTTCCTCCTCCGTTGGCATGCAAGTGGAGTAGAGCTTCACCTGGGTGATCAATTGGTCGGCCAGCTCCTCGTACAGAGACAGCGGTTTGGTGTCATTCGTCGCCGACAGCATCTCGCCCAGCAGACCCACATTGGCCAGCAGTTCCTGCGAGTCCCCGGAGTCCAGAGCGTGCTGGAGCAATAGCCTGTAGAAGGGGCAGCGCTGAACGTGTTGGAAAACTTCCTTAATCCTTGGGTCTTCGTCTTCACCCGGAGTACGCCGGCGCACAGCTCCACTCTGTTCAATGTCCACCTCATCCACCCTGTCCGCAGATACAAGTTTGAGTTTATGATCCTCGTTGGGAATAGTTGAGAAAAACTCACCATCGTTCGACGATAAACTCGCTCTGGAAGTCTTCCAGCGAGGCCCGGCTCCACCAGGCATCGATAATGTTCATGTAGCGCTTCAGGGAGATCATCAGCAGCGCAATGGCCATTTTCTGGTGCGGCACATGGGGCATGGTGTGCATGTAAAGCTTTGATAAAAGAAAGGCGCTGCGCAGGAACCGCGGGCCAATGTTCAGGACGACATCATCCACCAGACGGCGCAGGATGTGAAGCTCCCGAAAAGGCTCCCGGAATCGTGCAACGAAATCGAGCAGAGAACCTTTTGTGGGTACCGCGTTGACGAGCACCTCGTACTCCAGCAGCGCGGCGGATATGGGCTGGAGGAGGTCCTTCACGCCGTACAAAAAGCACCCCAGTGTTCCTGTGCTGCCATAGCCCAGGTACATAATATTCGACTCGATCAGCCGGCGAACCTTCCACATGTCGTGCAGGGCGCGCAACACCTCCGTGTTGAGGATGTGGCGTATGGTGGCCTGGGAACAAAAGTGGATGAGTTTAAATGATTGGAATCCTGGCTGCTGGAAGCCTACCTCCGTCACACTGCAGATGCTGATGTGCTCCCGCACTTTGATCTTATGAGTAACCTTGTTCACCTCAAAGAACTGACAGCTATTGGGACGCACGAACATGAAGAGGATCTCCCTGAGCAGATATACCTCCGAAGTGGTACTGGGCAGTCGATAATCGATAAGGCCACAGACATTACGTTTGAGGAACTGCACGTAGCTGACGGCGAAGTTGGCCATCGGATGTGGGTTAGTGGGCTTGGTGAAGATTTGCACATTCGGCCCCCACTTATAGCTGTGGACGAGGCGCGGCAAGCGCTCTGGATCCTGCACACTCAGTTCTATGACAGTCGCCAGCTTGGGCGGCTTCAGTGGCGGCAGGAGGGGCAGCTTACTCCTTCTGAGGCGATCCCGATGAACATTATTCAGAATCAGCACCTCGGGCTGCGTGATGCGGAAGTTGCTGCGACTGGAAGGAGGCGGGGAAGGCAGGAAGGCGTTTGACTCGCTGGTTACGATCGCTCTTTCTGACTCCATGGCCCGCTCGTAGACATTGTTCATGTCCAGCAACTCCAAGGAGGTGTTCAACGGCGGCACTGGGTTGCTAGTGCTTGGCTCGCTGGGGTCATCCGAGTCTGTCCAATCCTGTGGCGAGAGACGGATGTAGGAATGTTGGATACTAACCATGTAACCTTTCTTACACTCAAGTTATCCGAAGAACTACCGAACGGGGACGGTGGCGGAAGTAAATCCTCGCTTAGCAACGCCACCCAGTCGTCCTCCGTCCCGGCGGGATTACTTGGCGATGAGCGCTCGTCAATGGCTGATTGCTCGGCGTCTTCCACAGCCTCAGGGTTATGCAGGCGACGGTGCTCCATACCACCACGATTCCGACGAATGTTCTGCACTGGTTCGTATATCATTTCCAGGACCAATTCGAGCAGCGACCAGAGCACCTCCTGATCCGACTGTGAGATATTTATGCAAGGATTGGACAGGAGCTTCTCGCTCAGATTCTTGATGGTCTCCCCATATGTGGTCATGTTCTCCACCCGAAACCGCTCCACCAGAGCCCGCAGCCGTCGGCTGACCTCTTGGCTGTTGGCGCTCAAAGATCGGCTGTCCCGTATCAGGTCCCATGCCATCTGCTCCTGCCGCAACAGTTCCCGCTTCGAAACCTTCAAAGGATATTCCAATTTAATACCAATATTGATGTGCATTCGAAACCTACCTTTGGGTCGATCAGTTTTCTGATCAAATTCTGCAGTTGGACGCCTATGTAGTCACGGCGCTCCTGGGTCGTCATGAATCCCGACGACCCCTTGGCCCCGCCTCCCGCCGAATAAGCCAGTTTGTTTTTATTTGGCTGCTGCTAACGAAATTAAAACCAAATGGCGCCCACTTTACAGGAACAATTCTTGCGGCCAAGAACAGTGTGGCCAGATGAGTGGATGTTTTTTCCAAATGTTTTTATTGATTTCTTCAATAATAATTAAATAAAGAATAATTTCAAAATGTATACAAATAAAAAGAGATTTTAATTAATTCTCAAAGATTTTAACCTAATATTGAGAGTTTAATTAAAAACATATATGTAGAAAGTTTAGTTAAAAATTTTCATTCATATTCAGTATATTAATTAATATTAAAAAAAAATAATTCATAACAATTATTTCCCTTTAATAACCTTTTTTTTATATTTTTTAAATAATAATTTTTAAAATATTAACCACACTAAATAAAAATAAGTGGTAGCACCGTAAAAAAGTGTGACCAGTTAAAAGTACTACCACAAAACATCCCTGTCCGCCACTAACGCCGTTGATGAAAATTCTGCCGGTCGGCCTAGAACTCTTGGGTGACGCATGCGTTTTGACGGGCGTTTTTCCGCTGACTGAATTTCTCGCTTTGCATTTGCATAGGAAAATCTACAACTAGCCGTTCGAAAAACCCCAAAAAAAAGCTCTCAAGTGCGTGAAGCCAAATAGAAGATATCAGTACTCGACAAGGCAAGCAGCAGCAGTAGCAAAATTCACGTTGATCGTTGTTTTTTGCACGCCGTAACGGAGAATCCGAAGAAAAGCTAAAAATCTTTGCCATTCCTTTATTTTTTTTTCGTCCGTGAGCGTACGCGTGTGTGTGTGGTCGCATAAATTTACCGATATTTCGCCTGTCCTACCTACATACCTCTCGCCAACGAATGTGTTAGAGCGAGAGCCACAACGCGCAGAGCAAAAAAACAAAAAGTAAGGAAGCAAACGTAAAAAAAGGCAGCAAATAGCCCAGCAATAAGTTCAGTTCAGAAAAGAAACGAAAGCGAAAACGAAAACTGAATAACGCAAAAGCAGAAACGTAAGCGAAAAATCAAGCTGCCCTGCCGTGTGTACATATGTGTGTGTAATTCAATTCAGTGTGCATTTCCTCAACAGCGCCACCGTCACAACATAGCACCAACAACCACAACAACAACAACAGAAGCTAGAAGCTAGAGGACGCACAACTAGAAGAAGAAAAAAAAATTTTTTCGAAAAACGGACAGCGAGCAAAAAGGAGCCACAGTGGAAGCCCCAAAAACAATCGAAACAGAATCAACCACAAAAACAACAACAACAGCCGCCACAATGAGCAAACCATTTGAACTTCCGCTGACCATTGACCCAGAGCATGAGTTGCGATTTGTGGGTAAGTTATTTAAATAAAAATACTTCATTATTATTGTTTTTCGCCGCCGTGCCCCGCACCGCTGCTGCATATCGACCAGACCTCGACCAATTTGTTGCAAATTCGCGGAAAAGGCCGAACAAACTGCAAAGTTCGGTGCGACGGGACGGGGACGCACACACATGTCTCTGCCTGCACCCCACTAGCGCTCTCCCTTTCGCTCTAGCTCGCCCCACCACACTCTATGGTCTTCTCGCTCACTTTCTTTTGCTCTGCTTATCAATAATTTCCGTTGTTTTTGTTGCTTTCTGTATTTTATTTTTTTTCGGCTCTTTGAATCCGAAAAAGTGTTTTTTTTTTCGCATCTAGTGGTATTTTTTTTGATGATTTTTCTTCACTTTTCATCCATTCCTTCGGATGCCGGCAGCTGGCGTCTCTTCTGTCTCACTCTGCTGGCCCAGCCGAGCGCTTCTGGCTAGCATTTTATTTTTGTACGCAGAAACTTGTCATGGGCCATTTTTATTTCTTCTTGTTTGCTGGTTCTTGTTGTTTCCTTGTGTCTTTTACTTTTTGAATTTTGGCCAAAAAGCAACAGCAGAACAACAATGCAATATGACAGCAAAAAGAGCTAGCACAGTGGGCGTGGAGTTGCATATTGGTAGAGAAAAAAGGCGGGGAACCCAAAAGAATGACATGGAATAGTCATAATCTTGTCAATATTTCAATGTCAGTTTAGTAAGAATAACGGGGGTTTCAATCTCTATACCTCCCTTAAGCTTTCTGGTTAAAAATACGAAGAGGGAGAAAGAGACAGATCGTGTAAACAAATTTTGAAGAACCTGGAAGAGGTTTTCTGTTTCATATTCTGCAGAGAATCGAGTCTGAAAACGATCTTAACAAAATATGGCAGTAATACATACAAATAAATGTAATTAAAGCGATGTTTTGTTAAAAGGAACTTGAATTCTCGCGAAAAGTGAATAAGAAAGCTAAGCAACAACTCCCAACACGATTAAAACATGAACAGACAAGCCTCTCCAGCTTTGAGGTTGTGATTTATGAAGCTAATTATTTGCATTCCTAAGAAATGCACATTTTCAATTATTATTTACTGTTTTATGGCTTTGGAAAATAAACAAAACATTCCACTGTGCCCAAGTATTTTCATATTTGTGTGTGCATGTGTGTGTGTGAGCCTTAGCCCCATTCGGTGGCATCAGCAGCACCACCACCCCCACCCAACGCCCGCCGCCACTTTGATCGTTGAGCCCCATTGTGCGCGCTGTTGTGAGGGGGCGGGCGGACGGGCGGGTGAAACACATGCATGACGCGAATTTGTCTAATGAAATTTCCTTCAAACACTCAGCCAGGCCCAGCCAGACCCACAAACACACACACAGACACACTACACACACGCGCCACAAAGTCAAAAATTCAGGAATTCGTGTTACGAGTTCTTCTCCTTCTTTTTTTCTCAGTGCTTTTGTTTTTGGGGATTTTATCAGGTGGCCTCGATCGATTCCAAATTGGAACTCGAAGAAGATATGAATGCTCAAGGGGGGGTTACCCTGTAATTTTTGTAATTAAAGAAATTAATTCTATTACTTGGAATTTTATTCTTTAGGCTTTAATTTCCTAAAAATAAAAAATAAAAAATCCTTTTTAAAAAAAGGTATTCCCCGTTCGACTCCTTGAGAGTTTGCACCAATTTTTAGTTCTAGTTCGGCTTTTAATTCAATTAATTTGAACTTTCTTTCGGCCCATGACGCAATAAGCGTGACGTGACACAAAAATCGAAGGGACCCGCAGGAGTGAGTAGGTGGTAGGGGTATTTACGTTTTAACACCAATAGAGTATGACTAATCGAATGTTTTTGTTTATTTAAAGGTCCTTTCAACCGACCCGTCGTCACAATCATGAGCCTGCGCAACAACTCGGCTCTGCCCCTGGTCTTCAAGATCAAGACAACCGCCCCGAAACGCTACTGTGTACGTCCAAACATTGGCAAGATCTTGCCCTATCGATCGACCCAGGTGGAGAGTAAGTAGACACTCCCCAATATACCCTCTAAATTCATTATTAAAACGGCCATTGTTTTCAGTTTGCCTGCAGCCCTTCATTTACGATCAGCAGGAGAAGAACAAGCACAAGTTCATGGTGCAGAGCGTCCAGGCGCCATTGGACGCCGACTTGACCGACTTAAATAAATTGGTAAGGAGGGGGAGGAGCGATTAGCCTTAATTGATGAAATGAAGCATGATGTATGCACCTTCGAGTGACAAAATGATAAGCTTGTAGGCGGCTTATCAGTTTCCTACTTATGACCGCATACGTCTATAATAAGCGTGATTTTATACAAAATAGCAACATCGTCCAGCAATGACGAAATATATTAATATACCTGGGCTTTGTTGTTGCAGTGGAAGGAACTGGAGCCCGACCAGCTAATGGACGCCAAGCTGAAGTGCGTGTTCGAGCTGCCCAACTTGGATTCGAATGCGGAGAACAATAGCGGCGGGGCCGTCAATAGTGCCAGCGGCAGTGGCAGTGGAGCCGGAAGTGCGGGTGCCAACATCAGTTCCACCAGTGCTGATGGACTCAAGTCTGAGCCCAAGCTGACCAGCGAGGATTTGGTAAGGATGGCAATGATACTTTCTTAAAAATCTTCTTATCTCTCCATTGTCTCTCCATTATAGCCATCGAATTTGCCCGATACCTCTGAGTTTGTTGAGTCATTGTCCGGTGAGATCAAGGCGCTGCGTGAATCCAATGGCGAACTGCGAAAAGAAAATCTACACTTGAAAGTATGTATTTGGGCATGAATTGTTACTTGTTGAATTTTACAATTAAACAATTGATTTGCAGGATCAAATCACACGCTACCGCAGCTCGGCGGCCATCAAGCAGGTGAACGAGCCGTACGCCCCAGTCCTGGCTGAGAAACAGATTCCGGTCTTTTACATTGCAATTGCCATTGCTGCGGCCATTTTGGGCCTTCTGCTGGGCAAATTCCTGCTCTGAATGCCATAAACTAAACAGCGACAACTAAAAGAAGATATAACAAATTAAAAGCATATATAACAGAAGATAAATATAAAAGGAAAACATGCATAAACATGTAGCAGAAGGAGCGGCAGCGGCGATAACAACGAACGAACGCAACAGCAACAGCAGCAGAAGCAGAATCAAGGTCATCACTTAACAGAGACGAAGTACACACATAAAGGAAGCTGCAAGGACAGCGGAGGAAGGAAGAAAAGACATAAAAACAAGCATATTCACGATAGAAAGGCAAAATCTTCAGAATCGGCATCGCATTCGTTTTGCTTTCGATTTCTCCTCTTCCTATTATTATTTTTACTTTATTTTTTTTATTCACTTAACGAAATGGGAATTTCTGGCTTTTTGTTCGTTTTTTTTTTTTTTATATATTTTTTAATTGCATTTCAAATATTAATTAACAAAAACCGTAAGAAAGAAAATCACGGAAAAAAAAAACCGACAAAGTTTAACAATTTCATGTACTTCGTAGACCACCAAAAAAATAAGAAGAAAGTGTTAAAGGATTGAATAAAAGTTAGTTTTTTTTTTTAATATTTGTTTAAAGTTTATTCCACATATGCTAAGAAATGTAAAAGGTAAACGAGAAACCTTCAGCAAAGAAATGCATGAAATACAAAAACATAAACTTGCATAGAATTTCAATCAAAGACAAGCTTATAAAAAATTAAAAAAAAAAAAAAAAAAAACAATGCTCTGCAAGGCCGATGCTCGAAAACAAGAAATATATATATATATATTACAAAAAAAAAAAAAAACAAAACAAAACGAAAACAAAAGTAAAAACAAGAACCGCGGCTTCATCCTCGTCCTATATATCTCTCGCTCTCTGCCTGTCTGTCTCTCTCGTATTGAGCCCCTCGGAAGATCTAACGGGAATTATAGAAATATTTAAGGTCATTTATTGTTTTTGGTTGGCATTTTGCATTTAATAAGTTCTTCGTTAATAGTCGTTCTTTTCCCGGTGGCCCAACTACACCAATACACAAACAAACAAACACACACAGAGAAACCCACACACTCGCAATGATTGCTATATATGATATAATATTTAAAAATATATTGTATGAACTCGATGAATTTATGTAAGCAAACATTAATATGTAACTTGTGTTGTTTGCCATGACAGAATTGAAAGAAATTCCTAAAGCGAAAATGTTGGCAGCGAAGTTGAACTCTAATTTTTTTCACTGCATCTATATAGGATAGATATTTGTCAAAAAAAGAAAAAAATAATAAAATCAAAAACAAAAGAAAAGGAAAGGAAAAGAATAAAGTCCGAAGCAAAATCAATCAACTTTTTATAAACACAGACACACACAAACAACACACATTGTTAACGGTTTAGCATCCATTTTATAATCTATTTAAGTCCACTCTCCCCACGCCCCGCCCGCCGGCCCACTTGACACCTTCCAGGATCCAGAACCCAGAACCCCACCCTACCCCGCTTGTAAGAGACTTGTAAAAACTGGAAAGACATGACTGGAATTTCTTAAGATTCGATTCTGGAACTACATCTCCTCACCCTCACCCCCAGCCCCAGCCCTGCCCCCACCTTTACTTGCGATTGTTTGTGGTTATGACTTTTTTTTTTTAAATTATTTGGATAGTTTGCAAAGCATTGAAAGGGTATATAGATTTATATATTTATGAATATATATACACACACACCGACATGCAGAAGCGCTGTATTTTCATAGGCATGTGGAAACTCGTATTTAAATGTTTAACTAGAAATACAACAAAAAACAAGAAAAAGAGTAAAGGAAAGAAAGGAAGAAAGCCTAAAACATAAAAGGAGAAATCAATAAAATGAAAAGTGAAAAACAAAACAAAAGCAAATCATAAGCAAAATGTACTTGATGTCAGCTGTAGCGAAAAAAAACAACAAAAAATTATAATAAAAATGAATAAAAAAAATATTTAAAAACCCAAAATATATATTATATATGAAACATTAAAATAATAATAAAATGTGGAAACGGAATTTTCAACATTCGATAATTGTTTCGGGACATTTAATAACATTCAATTGCATTATTTAATTGAAAAAGAAAAACAAAAACAATTACACACATACAGATTGTCTTTGCGAAAAATAGCGGTAAAGATGTTGATAAATATGGCGGGAGTAGAGATGGCATGGATGAACACCCTAACCAACACTACCCAACACTTCACAACACTACACTACACGAAAAACAAAAAAGAGAAAAACAATTATAAAATCTACAGCATGAATCTTAAAAACTAAGTGTTTTTTTCTTAAAGGAAAAATAAAATGAAACATTGTTAATTAAACATCAAATATCATTTGAAATAAATTTAAATAAAATTAATACAAAAAAGGCTTGAACGGTAGGGGTAATTGGTTTTGAATTGAATAGAATTTTATATTTTCTCGATATATATTTCAATTTTTGGGATATTCAATATTTGATAGTTAACAGAGCGTCTTACAAATAAATACATACCTAATTAATCTGCCTAGTTTTTAGTAGAATTCTATACTTCTCTCATAAAAGCGAACACCCCAAACCCTTTTTTAATTTAAACAAGCACTTTTTTTATTATAATTCTTAAGTTTTCTTTAGTTAAGTTGTGGTATTCATTATTTTTTAACTTTTTCGTTTCATTTAGTTTTCGTTTTTTTATACAATTTTTTACATATCTACAACATAAAACGTACGGGGAGGTCGCCTATTGCAAAATCGGATACCCGATATATATCCGATATTATATATTTTTTTTTGTTGGTTTTGGTAAAGGAATAAGGGATATGGGATGTGGGATTTCAGGATCTGGTTGGATGGGGTATTTCGATAGAGCTTTTCAGTTAGCCAAGGTACATAATATCGTATAAAGAACTCGTAATGCTATCTCGCCAGGCCGGGGTTTTTAATAAAAAAAAGTAGTAAGTAGTATTCCAAAGATCGCCGCTAGCCGCTGGAGGAAAAGGACGCAGGAGCAGGAGCAGGACCCAAGCCAGTACCATCACTAGGGGCCGTTGGTTCCTCTTCGCTCTTAGTGTTGCCCAGAATCCAGTCCATAAGCATCATCGAGGGGGAACGCAGCGCGGGCTGAGCTGATTATGGAGGACACACACAACTAGATTATCACTTGGACTCTCTCGGCCATTACGGCAGCCTCCACTCACAAAGATCCAGAGCCGGAGCGGAAGAAGAAGCGGGTGCCGGAGCAGGTCCACTGCTTGAGGCGGCGGCTCCCTTCGCCATGTCCCTTTGCAGCTGAAGCATCTGCTGGAGGCGCTGTTCTCGCTCGTCCACAATGGCCTTGTCCTTGGAATGCTTCACCGTCTGCAGCTCCGCTAGCCTGGAAAGGGAAGAGGGCATTAGAGGGTTGGAGACTATACTCCTCTGGCATTTCCTTCCTCACTTCTGCTTGAGGTCACTGCCCGTGGTGTTCGTGGTGACTCCTCCGAGGATCTCGCTGCTGCTTCCGGCACTGCTGGTCTTGCTGGGACTACTCCCCGAGGCGGCGGATGAGGATGTGGTGGCACTGGCCGCTGCAAAGGATAACCACAAACATGAATCTCTAAGCCACATAGGATGACCTCCTACACCCACGTTCATCGCTGGTGCGACTCCTTTCCGTTTCCAGTTGCCTCAGCGTGTCCGATAGCTTCAGCTGCAGGTGATCCCGCTCCTCCAGCAACTGCACCAGCTCCAAGATCATCTCCTCCACGCGCATGTCCCGTTGATGGAGCATCATCAGAGCGTAGTCCAGGTCCGCCTTGAGCACGTACTCCGGCAGAGCTTCGTTTCCGGCGAGGGATGGCGGTCCTCCGGCAGTGGCAGGTCCGCCGCCGCCACTCGCTCCTCCCCGATTCTGCAGCCGGAAGGGATCGTATTGGGCCGCCAGGCGAGCGTACTCCGCCGACCGGATGGCCAGCTGCTCCTTCAGGGTAACTATTTCCATTTCCTGCGTCTCCAGAGCCTTCTGCATTTTGGCCATCAGTTCACTGGAAGGTTCAGTGGCAGCTGCAGCTGGAACTGGGACTGATGGAGCTGCCGCTGTGCTGGAGAGGATCTCCTTTTCTTGCTGGAGCTGCAGTTGCTGGCTAATCTCCGCCAGCTGGGCCTGGAAGGCGGCCTCGCGCTGGTTCAGATGCTCCTGCCAGATACTGGCCACCTCGCTGCACTTCTGCTCCACCACCTGCTCCCACTGCTGATTGATGGTGGCCAGATCCGCGGGCGCTGGCTGGGATGGCTGGGATTGCTGGGACTGGAGCACCTCCAGGGAGCGCCTCAGCTCGGTGATCTCAATGTCCTTAGTGTCCAGCTGGAGGAGGGTCTGCTTCATCTTGTCCTCCAGTTCCAGGCTGCCCAGCACATGATTGTTGAGGACGCGCAGCTCCTCCTCCATGTCGGCCTTCTCGCGACGCAGTTGCTCCAGCTCGGCTAGAGCTTCGGAAGGAACAGGAGCAGGAACTGGCTCAGGAGCCACCGCCGCTGAGGCAAGATCTTCTCGCTCCTCTTCCAGCTGCTTGACTTGCAGGCGGAGGAGCTGCAGTTCCTGGTTCTTGGTCAGGATCTCGAAGACCAGCTTCTCCGTTTGGTCCTCCCGCATGAGCTCCTCGATGCGCTGCTTCAAGTGGAGGATCTCTGACTCCTTCTCCTGCAGCACGACAGACTGATCTTCACTAGGGTCTCTGGCGAGGCTCTCCCCAATACTGGCACGCTGACGCAGTGCCTCCAACTCGGCATTCAGTTCGAAGAGTGCACGTTCCTGTTGGAGTTTCAGGGATCTCAGGTCTTCCACTTCGGGCTGAAGACTCCGCAGGGCAATGACTTCCGTTTGGAGTTCCCTCAGCTGCTCCACCTCCCGCTGAAGGTGACTCAACTGCTCCTGTTCGATCCGCGGCTCCTGCTGTTGCTGTTGCCCCAGGAGCTGTTCCTGGAGCGTCTTCTGGCTTTGGAGCTGCTCCTGTTCCAGCTTGAAGGACCTGAGTTGCTCCATTTCCGCCTGCAGACCCTTGAAGTACTCCTCCCGTTGGGCGTCTTGAATCCTGTGGCTCTCCAGGGCCTGATCCTGTTGTGCCTTCAGGGATCTAAGCTGATCCACTTCAGCCTGGAGGCTCCTCAGTTGGGTGACCTCCGTCAGCAGCTGCTCCTTCTCGACTTGCAGCTTTTGCAGGAGCTCCGAGTCCTGGGGACTGGCCTGGACTTGACGCAGCTCCTCTACCTCCTGCAGCCTCGTCCGCAGCTCCTCCTGCAGCTGCTCCTTTTCGGACTGAGCCCGGGCAGCGGTATCCTCCGCCATTTGGACCAGACGACGCTCCTCCTTGAGCTTCTCCTGCAGTTCCTGGCACTCGGTGTTGAGGTCCTGATTCTCCGTCTGGAGGCTCTCCAGTCTCTCGGCCGCATTCTCGCTGAGAGGCGACCCAGCAGCCGGCACCGCCACGGCGGGCGGAGCACTTGCTGGCACATCCCACTGGTCCAGTTGGTTGAGCTTCTCCTGGAGCTCCCGGATGCGTGCCTGGTACATCTGCACGTCCATGTCCTGGCGCTCCTTCAGCTCCGCCATGCGATCGTTGCCGGCTGTCAGGACATCGATCCTCTTCGTCAGCTTCTCCTTTTCGAGCAGATGCTGCTGCAGCTGCTCCTCGGCCTTGGCTTGCCGGGACTCCTGGAGCTGCAGTTGGTTCTTCAGCTCATCTATGATGGCCGAGTCCAGGTCGTTGTCCACCGAGACGGATGGCGCCGCCACAGTGGTCGCTTTGGTCTTGTACTCCTTCAGACGCTTCATTAGCTTCGCCGCCTTGGTCTGCAGCTCGAGCTTCTGCTGCTCCGCGGAGGCCAGTTGCTGCTCCAGTTGGGCGATCCTGTTCCGCAGCGGCTCCACATCCGTCTGGGGCTCCTCGGTGGCGGCATTCGCCCACGGATCGTCGTCCACCCCGAAGTCTACCACCTGCGACGCCTCCTGTTCCGGCTGGCAGACGTAGGCCTTTCTCGGGACGATGATGGGCTCCACCACGGGCTCCGTTTGGGGCAAGCCGAAGTCCAGTTGGTGGCTGACGATGTCGGGCACGTGCTCCCCGCCAAAGAACATGTCCAGGGTGGGTGCCGCCGCTGCAGCTGGCTGTATCAGCTTCTCCAGTTGCGCCAGTCGCTCTTGCTCCTCCTTCTCCCTTCTGATCTCCGCCAGCTGCTGCTCCCGCTCCTGGAGGGCACGCTCCAGCTCGGCGAGACGCTGCTCCGTCTGCTTGCGGTGCTCCTCCAGCTCGGCTAGACTCTGGTTGCGCGCCAGCAGCTTGTTTTCCAGGTCCTGGGCGTGCTTCTCCAAATCCGAGACGTTCCTCTGAAGATCTTCTATGGTGGGCGGCGGATGGAGGTCAGCCGGAGGCAGGGGTGCCGCCTGGCTGCTGATTCTCAGGGGCTGGGGCACGATCTCGTCGAAGGGCGAGGGATCTCCGCCAAAGAAGAGCGAGGCAGGCGGAGGGTTTCCAAGCGAAGGAACTGAAATGGGAGCGGGGATCGGAGCAGGAATGGGAGCTGCAAGGGGGGCCTGCTGTTGTCGGGCCAGCTGGGCTTGCAGCTCGCTCAGTTGCTCCGCCAGGCGCTTGTTCTCCGTCTCGAAGTACACCTGGTCGTCCGTCTGGTTCTGGCCCAGGGTGTCCATCTCGGCGATCTGCTGCTGGAGGACCTGCAGCTCCTGGCTGTGGTTCGCGCACAGGGCGTCGATCTGGGTGCGCAGGTTGTCCATTTCCGTCTTGTCCTGGATGGCCTGCATGCGCAGCTCCTGCAGCTCGAGGACATCCTGTTCGGCGCCGTCCTGCTGCAGTCTCAGCAGCGTCACCTCCCGGCTGAGGGTGGACCTCTCGCGTTCCACCTCCTGGAACTCGTCGCTCAGCCGCTGCAGCTCCTCGCCGCGCTGGCCGAGCTGCTCCTGGGCGCGCTCCAGCTGCTGGAGCAGGTCCCGCGACTCCTGCGTGGCGCGTTCCACGTGATTGTTCAGATCGCACTCCAGCTCGTCCAGTTCGGTCACCTTGGCGGCCAGCTTGGCGTCGTACACCTGCCGCTGACGCTGCAGATCCGCCTCCTTCGCCTGCAGCTGCTGGTGGAGATCGGCCAGCTCCTCCTGGCTGTGGCTGCTCAGCTGCTCCCTCTCCGCCTGGGCCGCGGCCGTCAGCTGGTCGTGTTTCGCCGCCAGGGAGTCGTAATCGGCGCGCAGGCGACGCAGCTGCTCCCTCAAGTCCTCCGTCTCCGTTCCGGACATCTGGAGCTGCAGGACGTACGCCTGCTCCTTGTCGCTCAGCTCCCGCAGTCGCTCCTGCAGCTGCAGATCCTGTTCCTGCAGCTGTTCGTCTTGCTCCCGCTGCTGCTGCAGCTCCTGCTCCAGGATCTGGCGACGATCCTCCTCCGCGGCCTGCTGATTGGCCTGGCGGGCTGCCTGATCCTCTAGAGCGGCGCTCCTCGCCTGCAGCTCCGAGATCTGCGACTCCAACGACTCGATGTAGGAGGCGTCCTCCTGCAGCTTCGCCTGGATGCCCTCGTGGAGGGTCTCCTGCCGAGCACGGTTCACCTCAAAGTCGGCCTTCTCGCGGGCGTATTGGGAGGCCAGCAGGGCGTACTGCTCCTGGGCGGCCTGGAGCTGGGTGCGTAGGTGCTCCTGCTCCTCCTTGGCAGCTCGCAGTGTTTCCAGCTGTTCCTGTGGGCGGAGGAGAGTCAGTTTGGCCAGAAAGGAGATGGAAAAGGGGCCTAACTTACCAGAGACACCTCAGGGATTGGCGCTGCATCTAGGGGCTGGACAGTGGACTTCGTAAAGGCACCATCCCCGATGCCAGCCTCACTGATCCTCTGGCTGTCCTCCAACTGCAGGATCTGCTGACGAAGATCAGCAATCTGGCGGGGATTAAGAAGAGAGATTCAATAACATACTCCAAGGAGTTACTAAGGAAAGACCGCACCTCACTATCCTTCTCCTGACGAAGCTGCTCCAATTGGCCGGCCTGTATCTCCTGGCCAGGAGGATTCTGGCGCAGCTGCTGCAGCTCCTTTTGCAGAGCCTGAATGGTGGCGTTGCGGTGCTTGATCAGCTCCTTGGACTTGTCGAACTTGGTGGACTTGGACTCCAGTTGGCGTCGCAAGTCCTCCAGAGCGGGCTGTTGCTCCGCCAGCTGCTCGAGGTCCTTCTTCCGTTGCTCCAGCTCCTTGTGCAGCCGCGAGAGATCCTGCTTCAGCTTGGCGTTCTCTTCCTTGCGCTGGCTGCTCTCCTGGCCCATTTGGAAGATCTCCTCATCGGCCTCCTGGCGTTCGCGGCGCAGCTCCTTGTTGACCAGCTCCAGCTCCTGCAGCTGCTGCTTCAGCTGGCGCAGGGCATCGCGATTCTCGAGGTTCAGGTGGATCTTGGCCTTGAGCTCTTCGTTCAGCTTGGCCACCTGCTGCTGCAGTTGCTCCACCTGCTCCTGATTGTCCTCCTGGGGCTTCTGCACCTCAGCCTCTTGCTGCTTCTCCTCGAGCAGCTTGCGAAGATCCTGCAGCTGCTGCTCCAGGTCCGCGTTCTCCTGGCCGCGCTTCTTCAGGTTGAGGGCGTACTTCTTGAGCTTCTCCTTGAGGTCCCGCGACTTCTGCTGCTCCTCCTGGCGGGTCTGCTCCACGCCCTGGTACAGCTCCTGCACCTGCTGGTTGAGGGCGTCGATGGTGTCCTGGCGGGAGGCCAGTTCGCTGATCTGCTGGGCGGCCAGGTTCTTGCTTATCCTCAGCGCCTCGCGCAGCTGTTCGGGGTCCTCGTCGCCGCTCTTGCCGCGCAGCTCCTGGATCTCCTCCCGGGCCGACTGCAGTTCCAGCATCTTGAGGTTGAGGACGTGCTCGCTCTCGCTGAGGTTCTCGATGAGCTGCTGCTTCTGCTCGGCCACCAGAGCCTGCAGGATACAGAGCTCGCCCTCCAGGGACTCGCCGCGCGCCTCCAGCTCCCGCCGGATCCGCGTATGCTGCTCCAGTTGCTTCTCGTGGCTCATCTCCTTGGTGTCTAGCAGTTGATCGAACTGCTCCACCCGCAGCTGCAGCTGGGTGATCTCGGCGCTCTGCTTGGCCACCAGTTGGAGGTGATCCGCCTCCGTTTGCCGCAGCTCCCGGATGATCTCCAGCTGCTCGTCGATCTGCTGCCGGAGTTCCGTCTGCGAGTTCCTCGAATCCTCGAGCAGAGACTGCAGTTGGAGCAGCTCCTCCTCGTCCTTTTGGGGCGCTCCGATGGCCAGCTGAGGCTCGACCTCCGGGTACGATTCCCTCAGCTCCTCGATCTCGAGACGCAGCCGCGATATCTCCGCCTTGAGCTCCGCGTTCTGGGCGGTCAGTTGCTCGTACTCGGCCAGAGCCTTGCCGTTGGGAGCCGTCACGGCCACCACCGTCTCCACCACGGTGACCGTCTCCACCGCCGAGCTGGCCTCCTTCACCTTCGCCAGCAGCTCGCTCAGCTGGGCGTGGCAGTTCTTCGCCTCGCGGGCCAGCTTCTTGGCGACGTTGAACTTGGCCTGTCGGTCGTTGGCCTTCCGGTAGGCCTCCAGCTCCGAGTTCAGCTTGTTGAGGGACTTCTCGCACTTCTCGAAGAGCACAGGTCCGCCGTCGCCGGCGTCCAGGGCGGCCACCACCTCCGTGGAACGCTGCATGGACGTGAGCTCCTGGGAGAGGTTGGACGTCGTGGAGGCGGTCGACGTGGACGAATGCAGTTCCTTCTCCCGTTCCCTGTTCAGCTCCTCCAGCCGGGCCTGCAGCTGGTTGTTCTCCGCCGTTAGCTGCTCCAGCTTGTCCAGCACTTCGCCGCGCTCCTGGGTGAACAGTTCCAGGCGCTCCCGTAGCTGGGCCACCGACTCGCCCGACTCACCATCCTCGGCCTGATCCGTTTGGGTCAGTTCGCTTACGTGCCGGGGCACGGGCGGATCCTCCAGCTGCTGGCGCTCCACAATCTCAATGGATTCCGCAGAGCTCGAGGAGCTGAGCTTCTCCAGCTTGTCCAGCAGCTCCATGTTCTCGCTGATGTAGTGGGATAGCTTCTTGTCGAGCGTCTCCTTCTCCGTCTGCAGGGTGTCCAGTTGCTGGCGCTGCTCCTGGGCCTCCTGCTCGAGTTGCTGTACCCGCTGGGTCAGCTGTTCCTCCAGCTGGGCTTCGCTCAGCTCGGACTCGACGCGCGCCGACTCATGACCCTGCTGCAGTGCCTCTAGGGCCTGTTGCAGCTCCAGTTTCTGCTCCTCCAGCAGTCGAATGGCTTCCAGCTGCAGGGGATTCGCCTCCGGTGGCGGTGCCGGTGCCAGTTCCGGAGCCTGGTCCGTATCCTCGTCCTCCTGCATTTTGGATAACTGCCACTGGCCCTTCTCGTCCTCCAGGACCGTGATCCGTTGCTGCAGCTCCTCGTTCTCCGCCTGGAGCGTGGCCAGCTGCTGCTGACCGTCCTGGGTCTGCAGCTTCTGCAGCTGCTTCTCGGCCTGCTTGCACTTGAGCTTCAGCTTGATGTTGGCCTTGTTGGACTCGTCCAGCTTCTGCTTCAGCTGCTGCAGCTCCTCCTGCAGCTCCTTGCTGGCCCCCGAATCCTCCAGGGCGTCGTCCAGGAACAGTGGCTTGTTGCGGCTGCTCTGCGCCAGCTTCTCCTCCAGGACGCGCAGATTCACATTCAGGACATTCAGTTCCGTGGTCTTCTCGGCCAGTTCCTCGCTCTGAGCCGCCATGGCGGCTGTCTGCTCCTCCAGCTTGGCCTCCAGCTCGGCCAGGCGCTCTGAGACACTGGCATCGCTCACCGGGAGCTCGGACTTGCTCTGGCGGAGCTTCTCGTTCGCCTCCTGCAGCTCCGCCAGTTGGTTGGTCAGGTCGTGGAGCTGCTTGGCCAGCTCCTGGCTAACCTGGGCGTCGGTGGTGGCTGCCGTTGACTCACTGAGGGTCAGTTTCTCCTCCTGTTCCTCCAGCCGCTCCCGTTCTCTCTCCCGTATGGTTGTCAGCTCGTCCTGCAGTTCACAGCGCGTCGTCTCCAGGATATCATTGACGTTCTCCAGCTCGGCGAGACGTTCCCGGAGGGTGGTTACCTCACCCTGGAGACGGGTGATCTCTTGCTCCTGCAGACAATCCTCTTCCTCCTTCTTTTCCTTCTCCTCCACCTCATTTTTTTCTATTCTTTCTTTCTCCATTTTCTCCTGTTCTTCCTGCTCGCCCTTGGTCAGGCGCAGTTGCTCCAGTTCCTCGTTCTGCTGGGTCAGCAATCTCTGCAGTTCCGCTCCTGTAAAGGTTTAATGTTAGAAATCAAGAATATACCAGTAACCCCGAAGGAATCTCACCGGAAACCTCCAATTGCTCGATGAGATTGCCGCGCCGGGCGAGTTCCGTGCGCATTTCCTGCATCTCCTGCTCCTGCCGGCTCTGTTTGAGCTCCGTGATCTTCATGCGGTTTTTGAGCAACTTGAGACGGCCCTCGTCCGTCGCCTCCTGACCCTGAGCCTCCAAGTCTAGGGCGGAGCGATGCCGGGACACTGGCGCCGGATTGGCAGCGCCCGCCGATGCTTGCCGCAGATCCGTCATGGAAGAGCCTAGTTCCGCGGCAGTGGACATGGAGCTGGTCTTGACCGAAAGCAGGGATTTGGCCAGATCTCGCTTCCGCTGCTCGAGCAGGGCTCGATTCTGCTCTGTACGCTGGGTGAGCATCTGTAGCTTCTCGCTGCCGCTTGTCTGGATGAGGGACACCTCCGCCGATCTGGGGTCCTCCTTGGTGGGCGTCACCAGGGGCGTGGAGGAGTCGAGAGCCAGTGACCCGGCTCGAGTTTTCAGAACGGTTAGCTTCTGGCCCAGATTCCTTAGCGACTCCATGGAGTCACTCATACTGGACTTGTGCCTGCTATCCTGGGATTTTCGCAGGGCGCGCTCTTTCAAGGCGGTAAGGCGTTCCTGGGAAGGAATCAAGATGTGAAACTAGGTGTTTTGACTTTTTTCATTCACGACTCACCTGTTGCTTGTGCAGATTCTCTTTGAGGCTGTCCAGGCGACCTTTGCCCTCGTTGCCTCTCGTCGTTGTGCTGGCGGATACATTCTAGAGAGGATTAGCCCCAAAATAATGGCAATTAATAAGGTTTCTTGATGAGAAAGGGTCATCATTTCTTAACATACCATCTGACGGATTATAATTTAACTTAATTTTAAAACATTCTTTAAAAAAAAATAAATAGAAAAGGCAACTTGATGGGGAAACGTTCAAGGTTATGTAGACTTCCCAGCTCTACTACTCCAGTACTGGTCTCCCACTCACCTGTAACAGGGACAGATCATTGGAGCTGCCCGAGAAGCGTATATCTGTCTCGCCGTCGTATTCGTGGTCGTCGGGCTACAAATAAATACAAATATCAGTTACCAACTGCCATCGGAGGACAATATAAACAATAACCAAGCCTATTACCTGCACTATGGAAAAGTCATAGGAGCCATCCAGTGCAGCCGTTTCCGTGGCAGCCGCATCTGCATCCGCCATCGTCGATTATTTATTTATTTTGTTTTTAAAAATCACACTATCTATGAACCGAAATGTAAACCAAAACAAAAACGAACAAACGGAAAACAAAAAAAAGGTCGGAATGGAACGGAAGGAAGGAAGGGAAAACAAAAATATATAGCACTATAGCTATCTAGTCGCGTTGGGAAGATATATCCGACGATTCCAAGTCCTATTCCGAATCCAGGTTCGATCGCTAGCTATCGACATTGACTGCAACGAGAGCGAACATTTGTTTACCATAAAGCTGGCAGGTGTATATCTCCTTCGGTATCGGTTTCGTGTCCGATTTCGATCGGAAATCTTTAACTTTTTAAGAATTCGTGGCACTGACGTGTGCACCTTTGTGTGTGTGTGTGTGTGTGTGCGAAATGTGTACGTGTCTGTTTGTTTGTGTTCGTGTTTTTGGTAGCAATTGTGTTTTTTCTTGGGTTTTGGGCTGTTTTTGTGAAACAACTAAGTTTGAATGTGATTGGTTTTGCCTTGGCATCTATCTGAAGCCACCCGAAGTAGGCTTTATGTCATTTACGTCACGAATATTTACCAATTTTAATTAATGCCAGCGTAAAAACAAAAAGCAACCAGGGCTGCAAGCCTGTTATCGCCGGTTGAATGGCAACTCTGAAAAGAAGAAGAACCAGCAGTGCTGAAAAATTTCCGCTCACATCACTAAATGACCTAGTTTTAATTTTTGAGGCAATATTTCCTGTTTTTATATACTTTAAAAGTAGATTACATTAGTATAAAATTATGAAAAATACAATATCATGTTTTTAAATCTAATAAGTAAGAAATGCTTTTATGTTCTAGCATGTACAATTAAGTGTATCTTTAGGATTAAAGCTAATTTAAGTAAAGTACTTAATTTACGAAATAATATTAAACAAAAATCCAATTCTTTTTTTTAAGTTTAATGATTTTTACATTTGAATATTCCATGTGAAGGTTTCAATATACTTGTGTGGCAACTCTAAACCAAACTTCAAAGGTCTTCCCAGCACTAGCATAGCTCATCGGTGTTTTCCAGCACAGGCGCAACAAGGAAAAAACGAAGGACAGACGGTAGCGCGTGCTAATTTACACATAGATGTAGGGGCTTGGGTACAGCGAGCGCCATGAACTTCCCCCTGGCGAACGCCAACAAGGATACCCTGCGGGCCGCCTGTAAAAAATGTGGCTACGCGGGTCACCTGACCTATCAATGCCGCAATTTCCTCAAGGTAACCAAGTGCAAACAATGTAACCGGTTGTGAAAAACATTGCTTAATCCCCTTCTAATGGCAGGTGGACCCCAACAAGGAGATCCTACTGGATGTGGAGAGTACCAGTTCGGACTCGGAGCTCGACTACCTCACGCCGCTCACTGAGCTGCGAGCCCAGGAGCTGAAAAGCGGCGCAGAAGTGCCACCTCCCGCTTCTACCACCGCCTCCGCCGCCGCAACAGCCGGCAAGGATAAGGATAAAGATAGGGAACAGGAGCGGGATAAGAAGCGGAGCGGCTCCAAGCGGAGCCGCGAGGCTGCCACTGAAAAGGATAAGGACAATTCGAAGAAATCCCTGCGGCACAAGAAGCGCAAGAAGAAGTCTAGTAAGCACAAAAAAAAGGATGCTACAAAGAAGAGTTCAAAGAAAAGTAGCAGCAAAAAATCCAAACGACGCCGCAGCTCCTCTAGTAGCTCCTCATCCTCCTCTGATTCGGACTCCTCCTCCACATCCGACTCGGAATCTGAGTCAGAATCGGATTCCAGCGACAATGAAGAGTCGAGTACTAGCGAGTCGGACGAGTATGGACGCAAGAAGAAGCGACAGGGAAAGTACAAGCGAAAGGCAGACACCGCTCAGATGCGCCGCAAGAAAACAAAGGTGAAGCGCAAGCGTCATCGCGCCGGCGGTTCCTCGGCCCAAACGGCCGGTAGCTACCTAAGCAGTCTCAGCGACAGCAGCACCTACTGAGAACTATGATACCCGGATGACTGCCAGCTCCAATTCCATAGCGGATGAATAATAATAATCCCCGTACCCTAGACTTGTCGTAGCCCTTAAGTTAAAGCCCAATTGTGCTGCAAATACAAACAAAAAATTAGTTCATACAAGAGAGGATTTTTGTTAACGATACAACATCGTCTTGTCGTGTTTCATTTGCTGGCCAACTACTTTTTAGTTATGGCATCTTGGTCGTGGTAGACACCAGGGTATATACCTTGACCCGACGCCCTCGTCCTTGTTCCCTTGCTCCACCATGAAAGCGTAACGTGTCAACATCGGGTACCATCTTGGCATGTTCGGGGAAGGGATGAGTGCGTTGAGCTTCGGTCTTAAACTGCAGGAGAATTCTTATTCATTTCCATTCTTAGCTGCGCATTTCAAGATTAATGTTGCTGGGCTTTTGATTCAACCTCGATAGAGGATGCAGAGTTCGACTTGCACCCCGAATGAACACAACTGAAGGCTTCCGTGGTGGCTGGCTTGTTGGTGGTGCTTCCCTGCTCCTTTATTGAAAAGGCAATGGTCACGTGGAAGATTTAAATAAATTTTAAATCTGGCGGTAAAGAAACATCGTGAATTTTATATCGATATATCGAAATCAATAGGGATGTACAATAAAATTGTCCGCAGGTAGTTTATTTTTACAAAATAAACACCTATTCTTGTGTTACAAAACTTGTTTTTAAAACATTTAAGGCCTCAGGGTCTCATCCATAAAGCAATATTCTGTTAACAGAAGAAATCGGTAAGATATGTAAACCTCCTTTTAATCGATAATCTTTAAACGTAATTGGCGCGAATTTTAAACATAAAAAAAAACCATTTGAAGATTTTTAAAAATATTTATAAATAAACAAATTATTTTTAACTAAAGGTTTCTTAACAAAAACACCTTAATAATTATTTTCTCACACAAATCAATGCAAAATATAAGGAATAGAAAGACTTGCTAATTTTAAATTTTATCACTTTTCCAAAACGTTAATTTTTTTAGTTAATTTTTTGGCAATATATTTCACCATAAATGAAATGTTAAATCATTTTTAAAGCTATTATTAATTTGAGAATTTGCGGTGACCCCTCTACTATCAATTCTGCTCAGTTTTTTTTGTGGAAACTCTCGGCGGGGTGGCTTCTTATCAAGATTAGAGTCCGGGGTTCGAAATCTTATCAGTTTCGGAGAAAATCTATGGTAGAACACCCCTATGCTCTCTGCAGATTCTTCCAGCATCACGACCGAACCAAGGTTTTTGGAAAATGCGAATTTCACAATAATTGTGGACCCACCAACCTTGGGAAGGCCATCAAAAGAATCATAGCACTGAGAAAAATTAGATAGATACAAAAAAATTAAACTATATTTTTAGAAATTGTCTGTTACTTAAAAAAAGGAGAAACCTAAAAAAACCTTCCTTTTTGAATAAAAAAAAAATAATAATATGTATCTTATAGGTACTGGATTTTTTTCCTGGTGCCGACAACGACGCAGTTGCTCCCGATCTTGGCATCCGATAAGCGGGAGAGTGGAGCGCATCATTTAGCGCTTGTTCAAGTGCGTTCATCGCAGCATCGGATCGGATCGGATGGGATCGCCAGAAGTCCAGTAGCGATAAGGGCCGGAAAGAGAGCTATAAAGTGGCCCGGAGCCGGAGACGTGTTTCAGTCCAACAAGAGACACCGCAGCCACCGGCTCACCAGCTCACTAGCTCCCCAAGTTCTCAGTTTTTTTGTTTAGCACATCATTAGCCACAAAACCACATCCACCACCTGCTTTAGGAGAGGATTAGGTGATAAGCGAAGCCGTAAACAAAGAGATCTGATTACGTAAACAAAAAGTAGTTGTTTGAAGACAGAAAATGGAGGTGCCCCCACCGCTCGTTCTAAAGCGCCCACTCTATGTGCCCAGCAAGACCCTGATGGGGCCAGGACCCTCGAACTGTTCCCACCGCGTCCTGGAGGCGATGAGCAATCCGGTTCTGGGTCATATGCATCCCGAGTGCCTGCAGGTGGGTCTTCACTAGCTTGGCTTAAAATTAATTATTAATCAACTAACATTAAAAAATAATTAAAATTAACCTTTATCATTTAACCCTTATATTTTATCAACATCTTTAAGCTTAAACTCTAAGAGCTTTATAATTATGTCGCATACTGTCTCGTTCGAGGCACCTTATCAGGGCAGCTCGAAACATTGAGATACAATTACAGCCATGGGTCAGAATTCAATAGACTGAAGCCACCCGATCCTACAATATAGGACCTATGTACATATAGCATATAGAATCAATATATAGGATCGGTGATCGATCCTGACGTGGAAATGGGTTAATCTTGAATGGGAAGTGATTACTTTAATTGCCACTCTTCCACTTGCACAGATTATGGACGAGGTAAAGGAGGGCATCAAGTACATCTTCCAGACGCTGAACGACGCCACCATGTGCATCAGTGGAGCAGGTCATGCCGGCATGGAGGCGGCCCTCTGCAATCTCATCGAGGACGGGGACGCGGTCCTCATGGGCATCACTGGAGTCTGGGGCCATCGGGCCGGGGACATGGCCCGTCGCTATGGCGCCGAGGTGCACTACGTGGAGGCCAGCTTTGGGCGGGCGCTCAGTCTCGAGGAGATCGAGTTCGCCTTTGAGGCCCACCGGCCGAAGGTGTTCTTCATCGCCCAGGGTGACTCCTCGACGGGAATCATCCAGCAGAACATTCCAGAGATCGGGGAGCTGTGCCGGAAGTATGACTGCTTCCTGGTGGTCGACACGGTGGCTTCGCTGGGCGGCACCGAGTTCCTGATGGACGAGTGGAAGGTGGACGTGGCGTATACCGGCTCCCAGAAGTCGCTCGGCGGCCCGGCTGGCCTCACGCCGATCTCCTTCAGCAAGCGTGCCCTCACCCGCATCCGGAAGCGCAAGACCAAGTCCAAGGTGTACTACTTTGACATTCTGCTGATCGGCCAGTACTGGGGATGCTACGGCACGCCTAGGATCTACCACCACACCATCTCCTCCACCCTGCTGTACGGTCTCCGCGAGGCACTGGCCCACTTCTGTGCCGTGGGCCTGAAGGCGGTGGTGAAGCGGCACCAGGAGTGCTCCCGCCGGCTGCAGCTGGGCATCGAGGAGCTGGGCCTGGAGATGTTCGTCCAGCGGGAGGATGAGCGCCTGCCCACAGTGAACACCATCAAGGTGCCATTCGGTGTCGACTGGAAAAAGGTGGCCGAGTATGCCATGAGAAAGTGAGTTTAGTCATTAACTAACTCATTAATCAATTAACTATCTAATTAACTCTCCAATCCCAGGTACAGTGTAGAGATTAGCGGCGGATTGGGCCCCACCGTGGAGCACGTCTTTCGGATCGGCTTGATGGGCGAGAACGCCACCTTGGAGCGCGTGGACATGGTGATCAGCATCCTGAACGAGGCCATCCAGAGCATCAAGCAGAGGGCGGTGAAGACGGAACGGTCCAAGATCTAACCAGGCCTAGTCGTAGTCTCCACTTCCTTCATTTTATTTTAAACTTTTGAATAAAAAATATTCCAAAAATGTTATCTAATCAGAGCGCTATCTAGAGTTCCTAAAGGTGCTCTACGGGAAGGGGGTATCTGAAAAGAAGCTACAGATCCCTTAGACTCCATCATAGTCTTCGTCTGGGTCGGCTCCATCATCTTTGCGGATATTTTCGAAAACAACATCGTCCTCCACAGAGGAATGTATATACTTATATTATAGATTTATTGAACGCCGATCCAGATCCGGATTCAGTCCAAGCACTCACAGACACGGAGAAAAAAAAACAAAAAAAAATTGTACACTTAAATGTTTATTTGTTATTAACGACAGTGGACGACGGTGGAATGCTTGAGAAGCATTGGGGCCCGCCCGCCGTCCAAATCATATCATCCATGTGTACTAAAAAGTGACGACCTTAGCTTTAGCTTCTAAGCTTAACCCTGCTTCTGGGCCAGCTCGCGGGCCTTGGCGCGCTCCAGCTTGGAGATGCGGGCCAGGGACTTGGAGCCAAGGATGCCGCCGCCCCAGTGACGACGGATCTCCTCGTGGCGCTCGTTGAAGTTGGTCTTGACGGCCTCCAGGACCTTGCCGAAGTTGGCCTTGTCGTTGTTGTCGACGGTGGTGAGGGCCAGGGCGGTGCAGGTCTTGCGGCGGACCAGACGACCCAGACGGGCCTTGCCCTTCACAATGCAGTAGGGCACGCCCATCTTGCGGCAGAGGGCGGGCAGGAAGAGCACCAGCTGCAACATAAAATTAACAATTACTTTCCATTCCAACACACAGCATCACAAGTTCACATGCAGCTCTAGCAAGCAAGCCAATCAGCTGTCAAATTTCCACATGGCGGTGTTCTGGCCAAACCGGAAGTTTGTCCGGAAAACCGATCAGTTGAAGAAATTCATGTTAACATCACATAAGAGCACTGCGTTGACCCAAATGGCCACAATATCAAGGAATGACAACTCACCTCAAGGGGGTCAACATCGTGGGCGATGACGACCAGCTGGGCCTTCTTCTGCTCGATGAGCTTGGTCACGGTGTTGGTGCCGGCCGAGACGTAGCTGGGCTTCTTCTTGGGCTCAACATCCTTGCCCTTGGCCTTGGCCTCAGCGATCTTCTTCAAGCGCTGCTTCTTGGCCAGGGGGGACTCGGGACGGTACTTCTCGAGCAGCTTGAACAGCTTCACGGCGGTGGTCTTGTCCAGAGTTTGGCTGAACTGGTGGATTGGTGGCGGCACCTTCAGACGCTTCTGGAGCACGGCCTTCTGGCGCTGGACGCGGATGTACTTCGGCCAGCGAACGAAACGGGACAGATCGCGCTTGGGCTGCACATTCTGGCCTGTATTGCGTAGAGTTGAGGGAAGGGGGATATTACTACAAACTCTGTCATGTTACAAATTTTGTTAGGACTTACCGATTCCGAAGTTCTTGGGACGCTTCTCGAAGAGCTGGTTGACCACCTTCTTTACCACTGGTTTCTTCACAGCCAGCGGAGCTGGAGCAACCTTCTTGGTCACTGGCTTCTTCTTTGGCCTGGGCTGTTAATGGAAAACAAAAAATTGTTCGATTACTTCGCGGTCCAACAACAACAAACCAAACAAAACACAAACATCCTCGAATTACAGCGAGTTTTCACAAAAAATGTTCACTTTATTCAGTTTGGGGGCACTGCCTACCTTCTTAACAACCATTGTTGCGCAGTTTTAGTTAAAGATGCTACCGAAAAAAGCAGATTCGAGCGGGTCGCTTAAAAGACCAGCCTTTGCGTCTGCCTGTCAAAAGGTAAAGGAATGGATGTCAGCGGCGGAAGTTGGCTGCTCGAATTTGACAGCAGCAGGGTTGCTTTGGACTACGCTACGCAGGGCTGCATTCAGGGCTGCATTTTGGCGATAGGTGGCCACCTATCGGTATTCTTAAAACGTTGTGAACTACTTTTAAATAATGTTTTTCAGAATTAGGAAATGTATAATTATTTTATAAATTAACTACTCAACAAAAAGCTGTATTTTTGAGTAAAAACATTTAAATGCCATTTCATCGTGTTTTAGAGCACTGTTTCTGCAGGTGCTCTACAACACCTTGCGTGGTATCGTTTTTCAACACTGCTTGCTTGGAAATAGAAAAAAAAAATAATTTAAGCGTGTCTGCGCTGCGCTTGCGCTAAATGCTAAATTAACCGTAACTGCGCATCGTTTAACGCGAGTGCTATTATCGGGAATTAACTAAACGGAGCGACTAGATCTAAGTTGCCAGCTGGAAGATGCCATTCAACGCCATATCTCCGCTGCTTCGTGTTCATTTTTCTCCTGTCCACCATTTTTAATTTCTTTGTTTATTTTGTGCCCATCTTCGCGGGGAGAGAGAGGCTGAAAAAGAGTAAAGAGTGAGGGAGACAGTGCTGGAGAAGATGGTGTGAGCTTGCTGGAGAACCACAAATCCAACCGTTGCGATGGCCAGCAATGCTGCGGGCAGCTGTCCGGCCTTGTCCGGATCCGTATCCGTAACCGGATCAGTGGCCGTGCAGCCCGTGAACCACACCCACGCCGTATGCGTGTGGGAGTTCGAATCGCGGGGCGGCAAGTGGTTGCCCTACTCGCCGGCGGTGTCGCAGCACCTGGAACGGGCCCATGCCAAGAAGCTAACCCGCGTCATGCTCAGCGATGCGGATCCCAGCCTGGAGCAGTACTACGTCAATGTCCGGACCATGACCCAGGAGTCCGACGCCGAGTCGGAGACGGGCCTGCTCACGATCGGAGTGCGTCGGATGTTCTACGCACCCAGTTCTCCGGCTGGCAAGGGCACCAAGTGGGAGTGGTCGGGTGGCAGTGCCGATAGCAACACCGACTGGCGACCATACAACATGCATGTCCAGTGCATCATAGAGGACGCTTGGGCGAGGGTAAGTTGATAAGTAGCCATGAGGGACTACCAATAATTCATGTTTTTGTGTCATCCAGGGCGAGCAAACTTTGGATTTGTGCCACACCCACATTGGACTGCCGTACACCATAAACTTTTGCAATCTGACGCAGTTGCGCCAACCTAGTGGTCCCATGCGCAGCATACGACGCACCCAGCAGGCTCCCTATCCTCTGGTTAAGCTTACGCCCCAGCAGGCCAACCAGCTGAAAACGAACGCCAGTAGCTCCAACAGCAGTACGTACAACACTCTGCCCAAGCTGGGCGACACCAAGAGTCTACACCGCATGCCCATGGCCAGGCAGCAGCATCCATTGCCTCCGAATCATCAGCAGTTGCAGCAGCAACAGCTTCAGCAGCAACAGCATCATCAGTTACAGCACCAGCAGCCATCGCACCATCACCACAGCCAAACGGCGCCACGAAAGCCGCCGAAAAAGCACAGCGAGATCTCCACTACCAATCTGCGCCAGATACTGAACAACCTGAACATCTTTGGCAGCAGCACCAAGCACTCGAACATGGCCAGCGCCAGTTCGTCCTCCTCCTCGGCCTCACTGCACCATGGCAACCACCTGTCCCATGCCCATTCGCATGCCCATTTCTCGCACGCCAAGAACATGCTGACGGCTTCGATGAACAGCCACCACAGTCGCTGCTCGGAGGGATCGTTGCAATCGCAGCGCAGCAGTCGAATGGGCTCGCATCGCTCCCGATCCCGAACGCGAACCTCGGACACGGACACCAACAGCGTCAAATCGCATCGCAGGCGACCCAGCGTGGACACCGTTTCCACATACCTGAGTCACGAGAGCAAGGAGAGCCTGAGAAGTCGAAACTTTGCCATTTCCGTCAACGATCTGCTGGATTGTTCGCTCGGCAGCGATGAGGTGTTTGTGCCGTCGCTGCCGCCCTCGTCGCTGGGCGAAAGGGCTCCTGTGCCGCCGCCGCTGCCACTCCATCCTCGCCAGCAACAGGTGCAGCAACAGCAACAGCAGCAACAACAGCAGCAGCAGCAACAACAGCAGCAGCAGTTGCAGCAGCAACAGCAATCAATCGCCGGTTCGATTGTGGGCGTGGACCCAGCCAGTGACATGATATCCAGATTTGTGAAGGTGGTGGAGCCTCCGCTGTGGCCCAACGCCCAGCCCTGTCCCATGTGCATGGAGGAGCTGGTGCACTCCGCCCAGAATCCGGCCATCTCGCTCAGTCGCTGTCAGCACCTGATGCACCTGCAGTGCCTGAATGGAATGATAATTGCCCAGCAGAACGAACTAAATAAGGTAGGTGTTGGGAGGGGGGAGAAAAGAAAGAGATAGCTAGCCCTTAAATGAGAAGGAGGGAGAAGACAGTATCCATCCCAAATCCACCTACTAAGCAGGGAAACTTTGCCTTTCAGAATCTCTTCATAGAATGTCCGGTGTGTGGAATCGTTTATGGCGAGAAGGTGGGCAACCAACCCATTGGCAGCATGTCCTGGAGCATCATTAGCAAGAACTTGCCGGGACACGAGGGCCAGAACACCATACAGATTGTTTACGAGTGAGTACCGTGGTCCTTTATGGGAGAATATGGATGACTTTACTTGTTTCCCCGTTTCAGTATCGCATCGGGCTTGCAAACAGCCGAACACCCGCATCCGGGACGTGCCTTTTTTGCGGTTGGCTTTCCCAGGATCTGCTATCTGCCGGATTGTCCGCTGGGTCGGAAGGTGCTGCGCTTCCTCAAGATCGCCTTCGATCGGAGGCTATTGTTCTCCATTGGCCGTTCGGTGACCACCGGCCGGGAGGATGTGGTCATTTGGAATAGCGTGGATCACAAGACACAGTTCAATATGTTTCCGGATCCGACGTATCTGCAGCGCACTATGCAACAGTTGGTGCACCTGGGTGTTACGGACTAGATGAAGATGCATCCCCCCAGCCCACCCACCGAGGCCAAGACTCCCGTTTCAAAACTAATCCATTTCTTCCAAGTCGTTGATAAGTTACTTTCTACATAATCTCAGTGTGTGTGCAATCCTCGTTTACTACGATATAACATTTTTTTGCATAGGTATATTGCATAGCGTTCGAGAAGCTCGAACCATAAAAAACAAACGTAAAGAAACCAGAATGGCAATTAATGCTTCCTTTCCGCTCTTCCAATTCGTATTTGTACGCACCTACCCGATAAGTTCCGTACATCATATGTATTAGATAGTCTTAGATAGTTGTAGTTAATAGCTTAGTTTTCTGTCCAAGAGAATCTTGACCCGAAAGACACCTACTAGTATTAGAGATATATAGACCTACATATACATGTTGCAGATTCCAGGCCAGGCCAGGCCATGCCATCTCCCCCCGAAGCCTTCGAGTGTAAGCTGTGCCAAAATCCTCCGTAGAGCCTCCTCCCGTCTAGGATATATGTAAACATTGTTGATATAAATAGCATATAACTCTCCATTCTCCACTCTCTCTCTCTCCGCTTTTATTTTAATCTTCAGTTTCCAGATACTTGTATTTTTTTTTCATCATTATATAGGAAGCTATAGTTGTAATCGAATTTATTAAGAGAGAGAGGGAGATGGGGGAACGGAGATTCGACAGACTCGTCTTTGGCCATTTAATCTCTTCCATTCAGCGAATTTGATGTGATTTTAATTTGAATTATTCATTACATATTCAGCAATTTGCTAGTATGCATAGATATTCCATTATATATTATACATATCGCATATTACCACATACCACATACCACATACAATATTTTTAATTGAATTTTTTGCACACATTTGATGAATTGTTGCTTTCATATTGATATCATCGAACATCGAACTACATTTACACGCATCGCATACATCGCAGATATAAATATATATATATTATATAGCTTATATAGAGATATATAGCGGATCTGGTCCGCGTCACCATACTTGATATAATATGATAACATGGTTCGACTAAGTTGTTTTTAGCACTGATTAGTTTTTAGTATTCATTGCGAATATTCCACATTAATTCCACACCATTCAAATATTGTGCATAAACATTCTATTTTATATACATTTAATACATAGTTCAAATAAAGTAATTTCATTCATGTTCAAGTGAGTTGTGGGTTTTGATTTATTTCATACTTCTATAGAGTTTCAAGAGGGTTTCAAATTTTTAATGGAAATTTCTTAACTATATTTCTGATTTTTTAGGAAGCTTTGAATACCATAATATTTTTAACTTTGAGGGGAATGCCTGTGTAATTATATTCCTGATTTTTAGGAATTTAAATAAAATAACTTATAAATACATAACTAATTTTAGTAAATTATATATCTGTTTATTTTTCTTTCTTATTTACATTTCCAGACATAATATTTGTTTTTTAAGCAACTCCTTATTTTTTGAGTTGATATTTTTTTTGGGCATTGCAGGTTTTCTTTTTTTTCTTATTTTTTATTTTCTGCAATGCAATTCAAATCAATCAGTTTACATTTTTGGTACTTCCAAGGTTAATTTTCGTTTTCGATTTCGATGGCACTGCACTGCCGTGAATCACTTAAAATAAATTAATAAAAGACAAAAACTAAGATGCATGTTTTTTTTTTATTTAGTGCGTGATGTTGGCGAATCGGCAAAGTTGCCCCTCACCATTTAAGGTGCAACGGCAACATGTTGCAGACGTGTGTGTCGCTGTTGTCGCCTCTTCAAAGTTGAATTCAACATCGGCCTACGTGCTGACGTCAGTTTTGGCTGATTTTTATTTTTTGTCAGCAAGGACAGTCTCCAAAAGTGGCCAGAAATGTTGTTGGTTTTGTCTTGGCTTTCACCGCTCCTCCAAGGGCGCCACCATGTGGCAGCTGCAACATCGCCAGCTGTTGCTCTTGCCGGTCATTAGTTTGCCATTAGTTGAGTATTTTTAGAAACTATGCATTTTTAAGATTTATTTTTAATAAAATACATAAACTTCTTGTTTATTTTTAAGGTTTCAATAGCCACATGTTGCTGCTCCTAGTTGCCTTGAGTGGATGTTGCTGCCGCCTGGAGTTGCTCCTTTTGATGTTGCTGCTGTGGCTGGGGCTTCTGCTGCTGCTGCTGCTGACGATGTTGTTGCTGCTCTCCTTGTGCCAGTTGCATAAGCAAATGTTTTCCTAGAATTTACTGCATTTCATGCAATTTTATGCGCCTGACAATGATCACCTCAACGTTGACATTCAATTCACGCACCCGACCGGCTCAGAATCACCACAGTGAGAGGGGGAGAGGGACGCGGCAAGTGCGTAGTGATGATCATCAGCGATCCGCTAATAAGGTGGTTTTGGCCAAAAACGCCCGCTCCACTGACCCTGTTGGCATTCACATTGCTTTTGGCGGAGGCCTCGTTCCGGCCTTTTTTCGATTTTCAACTTTGCAATAAGGCCGATAAGGTGCCTACTCGAGATCTGAAGCTATATCCTTAAGCTGGGGGTATTCCACGAACATATCGGAAGAGATCTGGGAAAGTTATTGAAACGGATAGGAGTTCTATATGAAAATCCAGCATTTTGAAGGGTATGCCCCACAAAACTACGAAAAATTTTGAAAAAATATTTTGTGGTGGGATTTTGATGCAGAATGACGGAGAATCGATCCACAAATCGTTTGAGGTACTCCGCTCAAGGATCGGATGAGAATTGGCTGAGATATAGCTACGGATGGGGGCCATGTACGAAAATCCGCATTTTGAAGGGTATGCCCCACAAAAATACGAAAAATTGTGAAAAAATATTTTGTGGCAGGATTTTGATGCAGAATGACGGAGAATCGATCCACAAATCGTTTGAGGTACTCCGCTCAAGGATCGGATGAGAATTGGCTGAGATATAGCTACGGATGGGGGCCATGTACGAAAATCCGCATTTTGAAGGGTATGCCCCACAAAAATGCGAAAAATTGTGAAAGAATATTTTGGGCAGGATTTTGATGCAGAATGACGGAGAATCGATCCACAAATCGATTGAGGTACTCCGCTCAAGGATCGGATGAGAATTGGCTGAGATATAGCTACGGATAGGGGCCATATACGAAAATCCAGCATTTTGAAGGGTATGCCCCACAAAAATGCGAAAAATTGTGAAAAAATATTTTGTGGCAGGATTTTGATGCAGAATGACGGAGAAACGATCCACAAATCGTTTGAGGTACTCCGCTCAAGGATCGGATGAGAATTGGCTGAGATATAGCTACGGATAGGGGCCATATACGAAAATCCAGCATTTTGAAGGGTATGCCCCACAAAAATGCGAAAAATTGTGAAAGAATATTTTGTGGCAGGATTTTGATGCAGAATGACGGAGAATCGATCCACAAATCGATTGAGGTACTCCGCTCAAGGATCGGATGAGAATTGGCTGAGATATAGCTACGGATAGGGGCCATATACGAAAATCCAGCATTTTGAAGGGTATGCCCCACAAAAATGCGAAAAATTGTGAAAGAATATTTTGTGGCAGGATTTTGATGCAGAATGACGGAGAATCGATCCACAAATCGTTTGAGGTACTCCGTTCATGAATCGGATGAGAATTGGCTGAGATATAGCTATGGATATGGGCCATATACGAAAATGCAGCATTTTGAAGGGTATGCCCCACAAAAATGCGAAAAATTGTGAAAAAATATTTTGTGGCAGGATTTTGATGCAGAATGACGGAGAATCGATCCACAAATCGATTGAGGTACTCCGCTCAAGGATCGGATGAGAATTGGCTGAGATATAGCTACGGATAGGGGCCATATACGAAAATGCAGCATTTTGAAGGGTATGCTCCACAAAAATGCGAAAAATTGTGAAAGAATATTTTGTGGCAGGATTTTGATGCAGAATGACGGAGAATCGATCCACAAATCGTTTGAGGTACTCCGCTCAAGGATTGGATGAGAATTGGCTGAGATATAGCTACGGATGGGGGCCATATACGAAAATGCAGCATTTTGAAGGGTATGCCCCACAAAAATGCGAAAAATTGTGAAAAAATATTTTGTGGCAGGATTTTGATGCAGAATGACGGAGAATCGATCCACAAATCGATTGAGGTACTCCGTTCATGAATCGGATGAGAATTGGCTGAGATATAGCTATGGATATGGGCCATATACGAAAATCCAGCATTTTGAAGGGTATGCCCCACAAAAATGCGAAAAATTGTGAAAGAATATTTTGTGGCAGGATTTTGATGCAGAATGACGGAGAATCGATCCACAAATCGTTTGAGGTACTCCGTTCATGAATCGGATGAGAATTGGCTGAGATATAGCTATGGATATGGGCCATATACGAAAATGCAGCATTTTGAAGGGTATGCCCCACAAAAATGCGAAAAATTGTGAAAAAATATTTTGTGGCAGGATTTTGATGCAGAATGACGGAGAATCGATCCACAAATCGATTGAGGTACTCCGCTCAAGGATCGGATGAGAATTGGCTGAGATATAGCTACGGATAGGGGCCATATACGAAAATGCAGCATTTTGAAGGGTATGCCCCACAAAAATGCGAAAAATTGTGAAAAAATATTTTGTGGTGGGATTTTGATGCAGAATGACGGAGAATCGATCCACAAATCGTTTGAGGTACTCCGTTCATGAATCGGATGAGAATTGGCTGAGATATAGCTATGGATATGGGCCATATACGAAAATGCAGCATTTTGAAGGGTATGCCCCACAAAAATGCGAAAAATTGTGAAAAAATATTTTGTGGTGGGATTTTGATGCAGAATGACGGAGAATCGATCCACAAATCGTTTGAGGTACTCCGCTCAAGGATCGGATGAGAATTGGCTGAGATATAGCTACGGATAGGGGCCATATACGAAAATGCAGCATTTTGAAGGGTATGCCCCACAAAAATGCGAAAAATTGTGAAAAAATATTTTGTGGTGGGATTTTGATGCAGAATGACGGAGAATCGATCCACAAATCGTTTGAGGTACTCCGCTCAAGGATCGGATGAGAATTGGCTGAGATATAGCTACGGATAGGGGCCATATACGAAAATGCAGCATTTTGAAGGGTATGCCCCACAAAAATGCGAAAAATTGTGAAAAAATATTTTGTGGCAGGATTTTGATGCAGAATGGCGGAGAATCGATCCACAAATCGTTTGAGGTACTCCGTTCTTGAATCGGATGAGAATTGGCTGAGATATAGCTACGGATAGGGGCCATATACGAAAATGCAGCATTTTGAAGGGTATGCCCCACAAAAATGCGAAAAATTGTGAAAAAATATTTTGTGGCAGGATTTTGATGCAGAATGGCGGAGAATCGATCCACAAATCGTTTGAGGTACTCCGTTCTTGAATCGGATGAGAATTGGCTGAGATATAGCTACGGATAGGGGCCATATACGAAAATGCAGCATTTTGAAGGGTATGCCCCACAAAAATGCGAAAAATTGTGAAAAAATATTTTGTGGTGGGATTTTGATGCAGAATGACGGAGAATCGATCCACAAATCGTTTGAGGAACTCCGCTCAAGGATCGGATGAGAATTGGCTGAGATATAGCTACGGATAGGGGCCATATACGAAAATGCAGCATTTTGAAGGGTATGCCCCACAAAAATGCGAAAAATTGTGAAAAAATATTTTGTGGCAGGATTTTGATGCAGAATGACGGAGAATCGATCCACAAATCGTTTGAGGTACTCCGCTCAAGGATCGGATGAGAATTGGCTGAGATATAGCTACGGATAGGGGCCATATACGAAAATGCAGCATTTTGAAGGGTATGCCCCACAAAAATGCGAAAAATTGTGAAAAAATATTTTGTGGCAGGATTTTGATGCAGAATGACGGAGAATCGATCCACAAATCGTTTGAGGTACTCCGCTCAAGGATCGGATGAGAATTGGCTGAGATATAGCTACGGATGGGGGCCATGTACGAAAATCCGCATTTTGAAGGGTATGCCCCACAAAAATACGAAAAATTGTGAAAAAATATTTTGTGGTGGGATTTTGATGCAGAATGACGGAGAATCGATCCACAAATCGTTTGAGGTACTCCGCTCAAGGATCGGATGAGAATTGGCTGAGATATAGCTACGGATAGGGGCCATATACGAAAATGCAGCATTTTGAAGGGTATGCCCCACAAAAATACGAAAAATTTTGAAAAAATATTTTGTGGTGGGATTTTGATGCAGAATGACGGAGAATCGATCCACAAATCGTTTGAGGTACTCCGCTCAAGGATCGGATGAGAATTGGCTGAGATATAGCTACGGATAGGGGCCATATACGAAAATGCAGCATTTTGAAGGGTATGCCCCACAAAAATGCGAAAAATTGTGAAAAAATATTTTGTGGCAGGATTTTGATGCAGAATGGCGGAGAATCGATCCACAAATCGTTTGAGGTACTCCGTTCTTGAATCGGATGAGAATTGGCTGAGATATAGCTACGGATAGGGGCCATATACGAAAATGCAGCATTTTGAAGGGTATGCCCCACAAAAATGCGAAAAATTGTGAAAAAATATTTTGTGTCAGGATTTTGATGCAGAATGACGGAGAATCGATCCACAAATCGTTTGAGGTACTCCGCTCAAGGATCGGATGAGAATTGGCTGAGATATAGCTACGGATAGGGGCCATATACGAAAATGCAGCATTTTGAAGGGTATGCCCCACAAAAATGCGAAAAATTGTGAAAAAATATTTTGTGGCAGGATTTTGATGCAGAATGACGGAGAATCGATCCACAAATCGTTTGAGGTACTCCGCTCAAGGATCGGATGAGAATTGGCTGAGATATAGCTACGGATAGGGGCCATATACGAAAATGCAGCATTTTGAAGGGTATGCCCCACAAAAATACGAAAAATTGTGAAAGAATATTTTGTGGCAGGATTTTGATGCAGAATGACGGAGAATCGATCCACAAATCGTTTGAGGTACTCCGCTCAAGGATCGGATGAGAATTGGCTGAGATATAGCTACGGATAGGGGCCATATACGAAAATGCAGCATTTTGAAGGGTATGCTCCACAAAAATGCGAAAAATTTTGAAAAACTATTTTGTGGCGGGATTTTGATGCAGAATGGCGGAGAATCGATCCACAAATCGTTTGAGGTACTCCGCTCAAGGATCGGATGAGAATTGGCTGAGATATAGCTACGGATAGGGGCCATATACGAAAATGCAGCATTTTGAAGGGTATGCCCCACAAAAATGCGAAAAATTGTGAAAAAATATTTTGTGGCAGGATTTTGATGCAGAATGACGGAGAATCGATCCACAAATCGTTTGAGGAACTCCGCTCAAGGATCGGATGAGAATTGGCTGAGATATAGCTACGGATAGGGGCCATATACGAAAATGCAGCATTTTGAAGGGTATGCCCCACAAAAATGCGAAAAATTGTGAAAAAATATTTTGTGGCAGGATTTTGATGCAGAATGACGGAGAATCGATCCACAAATCGTTTGAGGAACTCCGCTCAAGGATCGGATGAGAATTGGCTGAGATATAGCTACGGATAGGGGCCATATACGAAAATGCAGCATTTTGAAGGGTATGCCCCACAAAAATGCGAAAAATTGTGAAAAAATATTTTGTGGCAGGATTTTGATGCAGAATGGCGGAGAATCGATCCACAAATCGTTTGAGGTACTCCGTTCTTGAATCGGATGAGAATTGGCTGAGATATAGCTACGGATAGGGGCCATATACGAAAATGCAGCATTTTGAAGGGTATGCTCCACAAAAATACGAAAAATTTTGAAAAACTATTTTGTGGCGGGATTTTGATGCAGAATGGCGGAGAATCGATCCACAAATCGTTTGAGGTACTCCGCTCAAGGATCGGATGAGAATTGGCTGAGATATAGCTACGGATAGGGGCCATATACGAAAATGCAGCATTTTGAAGGGTATGCCCCACAAAAATGCGAAAAATTGTGAAAAAATATTTTGTGGCAGGATTTTGATGCAGAATGACGGAGAATCGATCCACAAATCGTTTGAGGTACTCCGCTCAAGGATCGGATGAGAATTGACTGAGATATAGCTATGGATATGGGCCATATACGAAAATCCAGGATTTTCAAGGCGAATCACCAAGAGCCCTATTTTCAAGGGTTTTTATGGAAAATAGATCCTAAAATTGTTCAAGGAACGGGTTACCAAGGACCGCATTTAAATAAGCTTTTATTTACTAGACCTTTTATGAATAATTAAATTATAAAACGAATAACTTTCTTAATGATCTCGAATCTTCCCAAATAGCCACTGGAGTCAAGCAGAACTTCTCATTTGAAAAATATTTACAAGGGTTTGGCAGACATTGACTTTCGTTAATGTTGTTAAGGTCTTTTATTTGATGTTTTTTATTCTTGTTATTGACCTCCACCTCCTCTGTCTCCTCTGTCTTCTCGTTCGTTTTGTGCCCTTCTATCTGGTCTCCCCACCCCGCCCCACGAATCCAATTGGACATTAGTCATGCGAAGGCGTAGGGATTATCAGGTTATGGCTCTCTGCTCTCCTTCATTTTCACATTCTCACGTTCTCACATTCTCACTTTCCTTATCTCTCAGGATAAGCAGAGGTCCGCAGGCAGAGATGCTGGCCGAGGCCAGTGGCAGAGGCGTTGGCGGTGCACTGCGAAAAAATAGTTTAAGTTAGAAACTGGCAATAATAGGTTTTCTTTACTAGAACAAATGTAGTTCTATGAAGTTTGAAAAATGATTATTAAATAAAATAGATTTTTATTTAGCCTTTTTTATACAAAATATGTTTAATATTTTGCTACTCGAGGCTCAGGATACTTTTTATTTCAAGTCCCAAAGAGAGCTGCAGTTGCAGTTGCGTTGACGCCGGCAGAGCTCTCCGCGTCTCTGCCGGGAGCCGTCCGATCCGAGCCTAAATGCGGCAACAACAGCGAATTGCAATCAGTCAAGAGCCTCCAACCGCATCAGCCGCACAGACCCCTCTACGAACACACGAAAAACTATATAAAAGTTAAAAAAAAAAACGAAAATAAAAACATATTTGTTTTTAAAAAAATAGTAAATATTTTTTGGTGAAAAGTTGAATTCTTTTTTTTTTTGGTTGTTGACAATCTTAAAGTGTAAATGTGTGTAGCTAATTAATACGGGCATAAATAGTAGCTAAAATAACAACAAACCGCAAATCAATCAAAAATTAAATCCAAATCCTAAAAAAAATAAATAAGAAAAGGCAACGGCGTTTATAACCGCGCGCAAGTCGCTGACAAGCCGCACGGCAACCGCCAAATGCTATATAGACCTCTCCGCCGGTAGAGAGCCGTCGCAATTTGATCTTTCCGTAAATTAAACTATTTACTCTTCAAATATTTGCACCGAAAACCAGAACCAGAACCCAGAGCGAGAACCTAGAGTTAAGAACGAAAAAAAACGAACAAAAAATTATACATATTTCGACGTCTAATATTACAAAAGCCTCGACAAGAACATAAGAAAATAAACCAACAGGTGAGTACAATTACACAGGTAGTATATAGAATAGTATAGGTGTATAGTACCGGGCTATATGTTGGAAAGAAGATATAGAACTTTGTAGAGACTACAATGTTGGCTAGGAATTCTAACAGTTTTGCGGTGATTCTTGTGGTTTTCCTACCAAACTGGCGCCATCTGGTGGCATAGATATTAGTTATACATATATAATTAAAACACTGAGAAAAATAATTGAGATTTGCCAATTATCAAATGAAAATATTCATAATAAAGAACATATAGAAATATATATTTTCTATTTATGTAAGAAAATAAATTTTGTAAATGTTTTTAAAAATATCTCATTACAATTTAATACCTTGTATTACCAATTTAAGCCCTTATATTTTCCCCAGTGTAACTGTCCAATTAACTTAGTTTACAACAAAATCTAGTCACTTTGTTAGCTTTGGAATCGAAAGATATATTTTGTATATTATTTTTTTTTAGCCATAAATCTTAATAAATCGAACCAAACTAAGCCCAATAATTTTTGGTAATAAAACGTTTTTTAATTGGCCAAAAGCAAAGCATAAGAGCTTCGATTACCATTTTGGTAATTTTTTGGAATTTATGCGATTATTGGCCACACGCCAACCCACACTCGAAAATAAACCAAAATGTATCTTGTGGATTGCTTTGATATCTCTTTATTAGCAGAAACATACTGCCAGACATAACACTTTGATGGATGATCCATAAAGTTTTGATCTCAATATACTTTGATTTGTGTTCCATTTAGTTTATTTGGGTTTCAACAAAATGGAAATTATGTTTTACGATTTTACGATTGATTTTCTAAAAATGGTATAAGGTGGATTTGGTTTATGATTTGGATAGATTATAAAATATAACGAAGGGGGGTTTTCTCTCGAAGCTTATACCTTTTATGAAATAAACTAAAAATAAACTTCATTTTTGGAATAAATAAATATAAAGACTAAGGCGATTGATCTGCTAGGTTTTAATTCTAAAAGGATGTCAGAACTACTTCATAATTGGCTAAACATTTTTTATCTATATAGTTTCCATACTATATCCCCTATATCTTTTTAAAATTGTCTGATTCTGAGAGTAAGAGGCACATCCATCACTTGAAGGCCACAAATCGAATTGAGGCAAGTTTCCTGCAGTTCATTGAGACATTTTTAAAGCTTGACACTTTTGAGCAGAAAGCTGTTGTTGTTTTAATGACAAGACCCCCCCTTACCGTTTTTTTCTCCAACATATATGGCCAAACCCCCCTTAGTCACAAAACTCCTCGAAACTGTTTCAGTTTCAAGTTCAATTGCTCGTCTGAATGAGGCTCTGGGGCTAACGAGTGTTTGCCCAATTGTGGTTTTGAACTTGTTTGGCTTTTGGCCGAGCACGTTCTATGTATGCACCACCCCCCCTCTCGGCTCTCTGCCCCACCGCCTCACAGCACTTCTGGCCACCTCCAGACACCTGATTTCTTGCCAATTGGCCGAGCAGGCTGATGTTAACCAAAAGCGAAGCCAAAATGTTGCGGCCTGCTAATCAAGCTTGCAACTCAATAAGCTACAAAGTGCACTGCAAAAAAATTCTAGAAAGTCTAAAGGAAAATAATTAATAGCTTGATAGAATATGCATCTCTGGAGGGCAGGTCTGACAGGTTTTTGGCAGTGTAAGCAGCCACGTTACGATGCACTTGGCTGTGTCGTTTGTTTTCGGTTTTAGCCAAGTTTGATTTTAGCCATTTAGGGGGGAAATGTCACTGCTCGTTGGGGCGTGGGGACTACAACCGACTCTGGCTAGCCTCCACAAAACGAAATATATACAATTTCTGATCATGATCGATCGGAAAAGTCTATGGGAACTATGGAATAGATAATTGCATCATCGTTCAACAACACTTCCACCTTCACAACAAACATTTAAGCTTAACTCTTTATTATTTCATGTTCATTTCTATTTAAAAAAATTAAGTAAGTAATTTGAATATTTTATATATTTCAGCCATGGAGGTGGAGAGTGATTTGGGTGACATACAGAACGAGGAATTGCTGAGGAAAATGGTGAGTTTTCATAAGAAAATATTGTGGAAATTTGATACCTTTGCTTATTTTTTATGATCTATAGATATTGCTAAATATATAGCCGAGCCTTTTGCGGTTTGGAAGACCTCTCCTCTTCTCTTTTTATCGGTTTTTTAGCCATAAACCATAAGCCACTTTGGCTCAGTTCAATGGCTCCTTGATGGACTCGTGTCCTCGTTCCCAGATCATTGGCATTGCAATTGGAAGGGGGGTATAGCCTTAAGGCTTTTTTTCTGATACTCTTTCTTTCTTAAATAATTCGAATTAATTTTATATTTTTGAAGTTGCTTAGGTGCCACCTATGAGAATCGAGGAGAAGGGCGCTGTTTTTATTAATTAATTTTTATTTATTTATTTTCACACAGAAAGTCCTATAAATATTCCTATACAATGTCAGCCATGTCCTAAATATAATAGAAAAGGACTAAAGGACATACAGTCTTCGTCTATATTTGTTGGTTTTTTTTTGTGCCCCCCAGACGACACTTTCAAGAATTGGCCAGAAGCCATTCCGAGACCAGACTCGATCCCATTCGATACGATCCGATCAGATCAGACTTCTATACCCGACCCGACCACACCATCCATGGCCAGTCAGTCAGAGTCACTTGCCAACTCGGTTAGTCAGTCCATCCAGGCATCCAACCTGACCAAATTGGGTCATTTATGGGGTTGCTCACTGTAGTTGCAGTCTGTGTGTTTTTTTCCGTTTTAGCCACTTTTTCTACGTGGGCAGCTCTGAGTTGGCTCAGACACTGGCAATAATCGTTAAAAAGTCGTTAGAAAAATCAATGGAAATATAATGACGGTGTCGTCAAAAAAGAAATATGATACATATTTTGGAATATTTTACATAAAATAAAGAAGAGAATATATCACAAGTATAACGTATTTTTAAAATAAAATTGAGAATTCTAAAAAAGAGATTTAAAAATTAACTTATCTCTAGTGTATATATATAATCTTGAAAAATAAAGCCAGACAAATAAAGAAGAAGCAGCAGACGATCGGTGGCCCACGCAGTTGGAGAGCGAGAAGGAGATAGCGTGATATATAGAATAACGACAAATTGGGATGCTGCGTCTGCGACAGCGCTGCTACGCCGCTGCTGATGCTGCGCTGCGTCGGGTGCTGATAAGGCCGGCGATGAGTCATTGGGGCAGTGAATCAATTTCAGTGTTTTTGGCCTTTTGAGCTCCGCCGTTGACCGCTGACCCTTCAGCTTCTTAGCCAGCGATCCTCCTCAGCCTACTTTACTTGTTCTTTTCCTTTTTCCCTCCTCCTGATTCTTCCACTCTTCCCTTTCTTCGCGACTCTCCAGCTCTGCTCATTTCTTTCTGCCCGCCTTTCACTTCTCTCTCTTGCTCTCTCTCGTTCTTGGGAGAGAGAAAGACTCTTAAGGCTTTTATTTCAAATTCCTGGATGGCTCCTTAGAAATGACTCTGACCAGTATTGCCAACATAACTGGGAATAACAGTAATCTTCGTTGGCTTTTCTTTCATTTTTGGGAAGAAATCTTATCATTTCTTATCTTATCAAGATGTTAGTTTAATTGGACTAATTAGCAAAGAAAGTAAACAAATGAGAAGACTAGAAGGAAAACTAAGAAAAGAAATCAGAAGAAAAATAAGCAGAGTATGTGACAACCCTGGCTAAGAGACACCCTGGTTGGAAGAACCAAGTATTTCCCCTATTTTTTATTTGCCTTTTTTTTAGCTTGGCCCAGTCTTTCGACCATGAGGCGTTTCAATTCGAGAACTCGATGCGATTCGATTCGATTCAATTCGATTCAGATGGAGTTGAAAAATCGCGTGGGCCCGCCAGTCCGTCGGCTGTTTGAATAAATCAATGAGTCGAAGTTGAATTGCCACAAAAGCGTACTGTAAAAAAAAAGTAACAGAAACACCCGCTTATGGCACATGGCCAAAAGGCACTCAGAAAAAAGGAGAGGAAAATAAACTATTTTTTAGAGTAAATTTTCAAAAAAAATTATAAAAAAGAAAATTCCTTCTCAGAATAGTCTGAGAATCTTAATATTTTTATTAACTTTTTAAATATTTATTTTCCTCTGTGTATTGTTGTGGAAATCCAAGACAGTGGACACTGGACATGAGCAGACACATTATAGAACGCCGTTCCACTGAACTCTCCTCTGTCTAGTCACGACGTCTCCGTCTCCGTCACCGTCTGCGTCTGCGCAACGTCTGCGCCGGCGTCGATGAGTAATTTGGCTTAAATCGAGCTCAAAATTTGTCTAATGTGGGCGCCAGCTGTTCGAGTGCTTTCGACCAAATAGTTGGTGGCCCGTTTTGGCCCAAAAGGTGTTTATTATTAACATATTGCAACAATGACACCCACCACGGCCCCCAGACGATTGACTGATTTATTTATATAATTTACACGGATTCTTTTAAAACAAAAAAAAAAATAAAAGTAATGACAAATGACGATTTTGAACACGTTTTCGCGGCATACGCGGCGGATGAGCAATATCCACATATTTGTTATAAAATACGATTATTTGTCAAAGGCCCATTGTCTAATTTTTTTCAACTATGAGTTATTTATGTAAACACGTTTAAAAATATACATTGATTTATTGGGTTTTTGTTGGTTTTTCAATAAAATAGTGTTTCTTTATTTTTCTAATATTTCTTTTGAAATTTCTATTTGAAATCTCTTCTACAAATATGGCGCATACGTCCTGTTGTCCCATTTTCGTTACAGGTTTTTTAATTCCTTTTTTTTTTAATACTGATAGTGACCAAACAAACACACTCTTGTGTGTGTGTGTGTTGGCTTAGATTTATGCTTGCTGCAGTTGTGTGTGCACACACATCACCATTTTTTTTATATATATTTTTTTTTATTTTTGCCAACACGCCATCTCATCTCCAAAGACTCGCAGCTTTAATTTCGATTCTTGGCACAGTGGGATTGTGATTGTTGAGAACAATGAGATTGTTTTTTAAAATATATACATAAAATATATTGAATATTTACATATTTATTAAATATAATTTATTAAAAAGAATATATGTATATAATGAATAGATATAATTAGGCCCCTCCGCCCCTATAAGTATGCTACAGAAAAGTACGCCTTTAAAACGTACCGCATATGAATACATAGTGGATATATGTTAATTATATACTTGTAGAAATATTCTTAGACCTTTTTGTATAAAAATAATACATATTTTGAATGAAAAGTTATACTATTTTAATATCATTAATATTATATTATTTTAATTATTATTTAAATAAATTTTAACATATTCTTGTTATTATTTATATGGAGGTTCCACTTTCCTTATCAAAATAAGCCTATTTATAGAGTAATGATTAGTATGATTAACTAAATGGTTATTAATAGACATTTTATAGCCACCTTATCAGTACTAGAACTACTGTAGGAAACACCTATTGGAATCATACTGTTGACCCCCAAAATAGCCCGTTTGCTATCCCCGTTTCTTGGCCATAAACGTGGCGAAAATTTAACTACCTTTGGTAACTCTTTCCAACCAATGTGATCGCTTGACGGTCGCGTCATCGTCTTCGTTTTTTTTTTTTCGTATTCGGTCATATCTCGGCTCGCAGCTCGCAGCTCGCAGTTCGCGGCTCGCTGTCCAGCTTCGCTGCTGCCGCTGCCACTGCCACTGCCACCGCTGCCGCTGGCTCTCGGTCGCTACCTGCTGCCTCTGCTGGCGCTGCTGCTGCCGGCGTCAGCTGGTGACGACAGCGTCTAAGCTCCGGCCGGGCCGGGCCGGGCCACTTTAGGCGGCTTTGGTTCTGATTGGAAACTTCAGTCTGATTTTGGTGCTCGATCGATTGCAACGTGCCGGCGCTCGTTAAACAAAAAGAAATCAAGAAAAGAAATATAATCTCCTGTTAAATCCAACGATCTAAAATATATCTATTTTTTTTGCAACATAATATTACTACATTTTTTTTTTAAATCGAAAAAAATACCCAAACTTTTGCACCAAAAAGAACCCAAAGAAAAAAGAAAGGAGAAACCTACAGGATTAGTCACACCTTGCCCCCAAGTGGTTTTTTAACGTGATTTTTTGCCGGTGCAACAACAAAACAACTACAACAATAACAAAACCGAAAAACAACAACAACCAGAAGAACAACAACGAAAGAAAAGAATTTCAAACTGAGCTTTTTTTCCAAAGCTGAGAAAAAAAAATAAAAAAAAAGAAAGATAACAAATTCTTTTTCTACCTGAGGTAATTTTTTTAGTGTGTGTTTCGTTGTCTCCACAACATGGAGAATAAGTAAAAAACCGATCGAATAAAAAGTTAAAAAATGAACCCAAAAGAATCCCAAAGAGGCTGTGAAACAGGCACTTGAGCTGTCTCTTTCACTCGAACTTGTATCTTCCAATAACTTTCACACTTTCGCAGTTTATTTTAGCCATTTTTTTGTTGTTTTTGCATAACAGTTGGCAACTGTAAACTAAATACAGTCATGGCTCGATAGTTGTAAATTATTAAAAAGCCACAAAGTAACGACTGGCACCCACGCAGATTCATTCAAAATTGGCAATCAATAAACCCGTAATTGCAGTTGTTACCAATACCCTTCTGTGTCAGGTATTACCTTTGCCATGATGACCTTTGTGCCATTTTCTGTGGGCCTGGGAAAAATGTCAAGTGGGATTTTGTGGCGGAAGGAAAATTAGAGGGCCTTGTAGAAAGGGAAATACTTCTTGAAATACTCCCATTATATTTCCAGAAGAGTAAAAAAATAGGTAAGATAGGGAATTTGTACAGAAATTAGATACTAGAAAGGTACTAGTTATAGTTATAGTTATAGTTGTAGGTATTAAGGTATAATATATAGCCCCACCTGTGACAGTTACTATTTCCCTTCATAAGAAAATAAGAAAAACTAGAAACAATTCTCAACTGCAAACATATGTGGTATCTCGAGAATGTATCTGTCTCTGAAAGTGTATCTATTTGTGTACTTTTGTATCTGGAAGTCGAGCCAGCAAGTCTTGTAAACAAACAAACGGATCTTATCGTAGAATTAGTGCTTAGCTTGTGGGTTTCGTTCGCCGTCCGATCGAAGTTGATCCCCCGAGAACAGCTGACACTCCGAAGAAAGAGACAGCCACTCCGCAGAGTGAGAAAGACAGGTAGTTCAAGCGGGGGATATGCTAATCGGGAATGAATCTAATTACAGGGGAATAAAACAAAAAAAAACAAAAACAAAATGCCGTGGGCCGTTTTCAATGGCAACCTTGGAAAAATGTTGAACGTTTTTCCATTTTTTTACTTTTCCAATTACGAAATCAGATCACAGCCCAAAGGGCCTTTATTTTTTGGGGATGGGGGGAGCTCTGGCACCTATTTAATTGGTTCCAGTAATTGCTCCCATTGTTCGCCTTAGATTTCCCGATAATAGTAATCCTCACACTCGAAACACACGCTCCCAATATGCAAATTGTCAAGAAAGTCGTATAGAACACCATCTGGTGACTAAAAGTTCATTTTTGTTAAGGAATTTTTAGGTTTTTGGGTAAATGTTTCAACAATATGATAGTTTTCTATTTAATTTGAAGGTTTATATTTTTTTTCGATTTTTCTTGATGGGAAAATATATATATTATTAGGTTCTAAGTCTTGATTAGTAGAAGGATAACTTGATCTTTGTTGAGAGAAGCTTTAACTTTTAACTTACTCTTAGCTTATATATGTAGTTTCCTTTTTAATGATTTAATTTTACAAATTAATGCAAATTATTTTTCTGAGAAATCTTCGTTTTTTCCTTAGCCTTGTGGATAAATTAAATCAACTTTAATTTGAGAAAACAGTGCAAATCGTTTTCCGGCCAAAAAAAAAAAACAAAAACTCCACCTGCACTAATGACTTTTGCCAGATAATTTGTATCTCACTATATGTATAGAGTTATATCGCTGTATGAGATCATTTTTGGTTCCAAGACATTAAACATTTAATGACTGGGGTTGGTTGTGTTTTCCACACCAACGACTTGATGTGACAATCGATGGCAATATATCACCTATCTGGACCCGATCCAGACTTGCATTATAATTTCCCACACGCTCTTTAAAACTCTGACAGCCGTCCATCGATCAAAAGTTGTTTTTTTTCGATATTCGATGTCCAAGCTCCAAAAAAGACTGGACTAAAATTGAATTATTTTATTTTTCCCATGGCACAGTGAGGACCGGCTAATAAAGATCCAGTTTTTCTGATTTTTCTTTTTTTTTTTTGGGTTATTTTATATGCAAGCAACGACCCACGAAAGTGCTCTACTTTTTTAAGAACTTGTGGGGCTTGTGGGGAGGTCCAAGGGGTCGGCTCCGTCTTTTTGGAGACTCCGAGGGGGCTTGGGGCTCTATAGAGCCATGTTTTATTCACCTGGGGCGATGTCATACCCAAAATAAGACGCAAACAATTAACAACGAAACCGAAAACACAAATAAGTCCACGAAAGCAAACATAAACATGTTTTTTGATCAACGTTGCCACTACACTGTGACAAATAATTAATTTAATCTATTTATCATATTTGTATGCTTTTTGATTAAATTTGTAGTACTTTTCTTTGAAGTATCTACTAAATTCCACCCTACTTTTAGGAGTGGAAAGGATTACCTTCTTTGAGATTTATTATTTTTCTCTCAGTGCCTGTGACACAATTCAAATTCCCTCGATTCGCAATTGAACCGCCAACAGCAATTAGGTCACTTTAATATGCACATGCAGTCAGATTGAAGATTGAAACGATTTCGATATTCGGGGAAAAATGTACATCAAAATTGCCATAAAAATATGTATCTATGTATCTATATATCATAAAGTATATATGTATATACAAAGTGATGGCAATTAACGCCGGCAGCAAAGTGCAAAGCAATTCTTCTGATTGTTGTGGTGCCCTCTCGCTCCCCGTTGCTGCTTTCTCCCTTGCTCCCGCTTGGTTCAATGTCAGAGTGGATGGGGAGCCCACGCAGTGTCGACAGGTGGCGCTATTTTGCAATTTTGTAGGTGTTACACTTTGAGAAAAATATTGGGAATATTTGAGAAAAGGTTTTTTAATGGAAAAATGTTAGTTTAACAAAAAAAATAATTTTAAACATTTTTTGTAGTGGTTTGTAGGAAGACATTCTCAAGATAACTTCACGTATACTTTACATTTTTTAGATGAGAGGTAGTTGAAGAGGTAATATTTTATACTAAACTATCTAAAATTAATTAAAATGTACTATTTCTAGAGACTTGAAGCTTTCTTTAAAATATCTTATAATTATAACAAGGAGTTTGGATTAATACGTGATACGTATACGTAATATTGGTATAGGGCTTTATTAAATAATGATATTATAATGAATTCTTTATTCAGTCTCTTTATAAATAAAAATGTTTAATTGATTTATTTCTTTAACTGTAACCTTACTAAAAATCCTACATTTCCTTAGGCAACATGACGTATACGTAATATATTTTTTTCCCAGCTTATAAATTAAAATAAAAATGGTTTTAATTGGTTTTAAATTCTTTAAGATACATAACAAGTTATTAATTTTAATTTTAATTTTTAATGGAAAGTCTCACGTTATCTTCTCACGTTTTTTTTGCGATTCTTGGTTTCTGGGCTAATATGGGAGTGCTTTGATATATAATATATACTTTTAGATTTCTTGTCTTATCGGGACTGATAATGCAATTAAACGAGGAAACATTTAGTCATGAGCTAATCGCAGTCGAGGTTTATCTGAGAACACTGTACAGTGAAAAATGCCCAAGATGCGTGTTGGTTATCTGTCTCTTTTCCTCCTTGCTTTGTTGTCTCTTTCTTGGCCTACGTTGATTTCCTCTCAATTAAGTTTTAATAAACTTTAATTTCAATAAAAGAAAGATTTTTTTGCTGCCAAAAAACACGAAATATACAACAATATTGACCTCCAGCGCTGACACGACAGCTAAAAATGAACAACGGGCACAACGGCATATAAATTTATTAACAAAAAAAAATAAAAAAAGAAATAGCAACAAAACACCGTAAAAAAAAAAAACAAAAAAAAAAAAACTTTAAAATTATTTATCAGCATTCGCACATCAACAAAATCTCGCACGTCACGTCATCATCATCATCATCGCCAGAAAAAGATGGAAATACTGGGCGATCTCTAGTTAAAAAGAGCAAGACCCCATCAGGGGGGGGGGAGTCAGAGAGTGAGAGAGGAAAAGAGTAGTGTGGGGGGAAAGACAGTGATCCGTCCCATCATTCCTCATCATTAGGCTTGCGGTCGACTTCGGCGCCGACGCCGACGCCAGCTGCTACGGCAACCGTATTGTTGGGGGGCGCCGACGCCGAACAGGTTGCTGCTGCCGGCGTCGCTGCAGAGGTGCGAATTCTGCTGCTGCTAGCTGCTGTTGGCGCTCCGCTGCTGCGGCTTCCAGTGGCTTCGAATTCAACTCAACTGGTTATCATGGCCTGGCACTTTTAGAAATTACGTCATTCGGGCAGAGGCAGTGTTACACGGGGAGAAAACGAAGAGGGTTTTGAAATTTAAAATGATGGAGTTTCTATTTAAAAATTATAAGTATATACTTTTATATATTTGAAACAAATCAATTTTTTCTTATTTATACTTCCAAAATTTTCTTCAGTGCTTGCTGATGGGTGCCGAGGTTGGGGCTGCGACGCCAGCAGAGGCGTTTTAAGACGCAGGTCTAGACTGCGACCACGCGACCAGTTCTTAAATAGACAAAAAAAAAAAAACAACCAACAACAACAACAAAACATCACACAAATAAACAAAAACATGCGAAACAAAAAAGATCAACAAAGGCAGAGTTGCAAACTTTTTTGCACACGAACACAAGCACAAACACACGCACAACAAACACACACACTCAGTAGTGTTTACTTCTCTCTTCTCTCTTTTCTTTTTTTTTTGTGTTTTTTTGATTTCTTCTTGCATTTGTTTTATTTTGTCAATTGGAATCTGTTGATTTGGGCGAGTGAAAGCGCCATCTGAAAGTGATGGAGCGCCATCTGGTGTGCCGTTTTGAAAAGAAAGCACGCCACCGATGAGCATCGCTATCAATCATCGGGATGGCCCAGAAATACAAACTATATTTATGATATTTTCTTAAGAAACTTAATTTAACTTAATTTAATGAGTTTCTTTTATTCTAAAAAGCTTAAAACTTATCCCGACAGATGGCGCTTATTCTTAAGATCCTTTATTCTTTTTTAAGATAATGCTAATTATTAGCATAATTTATAAAGATTAAAAATTCGTAATTATTCATAATTCCATTTCCTGAACACAGTTCCATTTAATGTTTAGGAACTTCCCCCCATTCGCGTCTAAAATTAAACAGTTAACAAAGCTCCACTGGCTCTACCTCCCACTTTGCATATAAATATATATACTATATAGTATGGTATATATGTGTATGGTAGATGGAGGTGTCATTATTGTTAATACAAATGTTATTTGACGTGTTTTTCCGCCAAAAGCGATCGCGATCACTTTTTGTTTGTTTTGTTTGGTGGAGTGAAGTGAGGTGATATCACCGCTTCGACGTCTAGATTGTGTTCCGATCGGCAACTCTCGTACCTTTCTATATAATTTTTCAAGTAAATATGGCTTATTGTTGTTAGCAGAACGGATCCGCTTATCGGTCACTGGGAACGGCATTATTTATTCTTTTCTTTATTGGTAAATCGGAACAATTCCCTACAAGGAATGTATGGGTTTTAGATTCCAGGGTTAGTTTTTATGAGAAGTTTTCAGGAAATGGTGTTCCTTGGAACTATAATGACTAGACTAGGGACTAGGGAATGACTAGACTAGGGACTAGGTGACTAGGGACTAGGGACTAGGGAATGACTAGACTAGGGACTAGGGGACTAGGGGACTAGGGGACTAGGGGACTAGGGGACTAGTGGTCTAGGGACTAGGGACTAGGGACTAGGGACTAGGGGACTAGGGACTAGGGATATCCTATAACTAGAGAAAGTTAAAGGTTACTTTTTGTAATTTTAAGAAGAAGAATTATTATATTTTTCTTTCTTTTTTTAAATTAGTTTTTTGATCTTTCCCATTTTGGTAATCGTCTGAAATGTGAGAATATATCAGGGGGCGTCATCATAAAGATCATCCAAAAACGAATTCAGAAAAAAAACATCGTGTCTGCTGACTCGACTTCGATCTATATGGCCACTTGGCTGAGTCAGGCCGTTGGGGTTCGGGCCGGTGTGTGTTGGCTGGCCGGCTAAGTGCGGGGCCGAGGCGGTTGGCCGCGGGGGGTGGCCGGTTGTGGCCATAAAAGGCAAGGCCCAGTAAGCACAGCAGTCGCTGCAAGCGTGGGCCTCACTGTACTCCGCCACTTCACTCCAAAAGCCCCTCACAGACTCTGAGTTCACTTGGCTTAATTGGCTCAAGGACGGAGGTGTCTGGAAAACACTACACGTACTTGGCCATAATTTACGGCAGTAGCTCGACTACTGTTACTTCTTTTTATATATTTGTAGACTTATAGAGGTTTTCTTGATTTTTTCCAGTGGCAGCAGTCCGAGGACAGCGAACGCAAAAAGCAGATCCGATCGCATCTCTACAAGCTGCGCGAATCGCGACTTTGCAATCTCTACAGGCACGACCCAGATCCAATGTCGGAACCCAACGGCACCAGCACCCTGACCGGGTACGGCGGCAAGGATCCACTGGCCACCAGCCACGGGGATGCCCTGCTGGATCAGAACTTCCAGAGCCTCAAGTCCAAGGAGGTGAGGGACTCGACCAGTCCCACCAACGAGCTGCGTTTCCACTCGATGAGCCTCACGCAGCCGAACACCACCGGCTGGGACGTGCAGACCTCCTCGGAGGTGAGTCCCGACGGCAGGGCCTATCGCACCGAGACTCTGGCCAAGACAGACGGTAAGTTTTACCTCAAGGAGTCCTTCGGTGTTGGCTGCTATGTCTCTGGCCAACTACCGGGGCAGCCCCTCCTTCCAACATAAACAATGATACAGGCTGATGGGCCGGAGAGTCGAAAAGTCTCTGGAATCAGTCGGTGTCATTCGATAATTCTAACCCCTTGTCCCTTGTCGGTGTTGTTTCTTTGTGTATAACCCCAAAACTCTGTCTGTTCTGTATGTTCATGTTCAACACTCGACCTTCAACCCTCGACCGTCGACCTCCGACCCTCGCCCTTCGACCTACGACCTACGACCTCAACCCGAAACACACACACACAAATATCAACCCACAACCTACCTCTACAATACAATAACAGGCGTGGAGAAGCTCAATGGTGGTGGCCTGGCCGAGTTCAAAGGTCGCAACGAGCAGATATCGAGTGCCTCGCACCAGGGCGATGACAAGAACTTCGTGAAGCAGGCCTCCGAGAGCTCCAAGACCCAGCTCCAGGAGAAGGTGGTCTTCGGGGACGAGAACAGCGGTCGTACCGAAATGAAAATGAGCTCCACTTCGACCTCCTCATCCTCCAAGGTGGTGTCCTCCTCCTCGACCACGGAGCACGGACCGGATGAGCCGCGCTATCTGCTGGACAGCCACCAGGATAGACAGCAGCAGCAGCAGCGGGAGTGGGAGCAGGAGCAGCGCTTCCAAGAGCAGCGCCTCCAGGAGCAGATCCAGCGACAGGAGCAGCAGTTCCGTCAGGAGCAAATGCAGCGTCAGGAGCAACAGCATCGCCAGGAGCAGCAGCACCGTCAGGAGCAAATCCAGCGCAAGGAGCAACTCCAGCGACAGGAGCAGCAACAGCACCAGGAGGAGCGCATCTCGGAGAGCCGCAACGTCCAGACCCAGCAGCACTACGAGGAGAACAAGCGCTACGTGGACATGGACAAGGCCTCCCCGGAGTACCAGCGCCATGTCCAGCACCTGATGGCCCAGCCCGGTGAAATCATCTCCAACACGGTGGAGTATCCCAAGCCCAATGTCAAGATGATCACCACCGTGAAGCGACTGCCCGACGGCACGATTGTGAAGAACAAGCGCTACGAAACGGAGCAGGTGAATCCCAGCCAGAGTCAGACGAGCCATCACCAGACCCACAATCAAACCCACACACAGAGCAAGACCCAGACCCATCAGAACCAGAACCAGCGACAGGTCCAGAACGTGCAGGACAGTCAGGTGGAGCGGCAAGAGCGACAGGATCGCCAGGAGCATGTGACCCAGTCGCAGAGCTTCTCCTCGGTGAAGAAGTCCAGTCGCCGTTTCTCCACAGAGACCACGTCGGAAACCGTCGAGGAGTACGATGATCGCGGCCAGCCCCTGTCCAGGATTCAGCAAAAGCCGACGACTCAAGCCCCACACCCCTCTGGTCAGCACTCGCCGCGCCAGTCGCCGGCCAAGGACTTCAGCACCCACGGCTTCCCCTCGGTGCGTCCCAACAAGCCCACCCAGGAGTACGTCAGCCAGAGGCCCACAACGGCCGGTCCGGACGGCGAGGAGGTCGTGGTGGTGCGCTCGGAGAAGAGCCGCCAGGTGAAGCAGCAGACCAGCTCGCAGCGCACCACCGAAACGGAGGTGCGGGGCGGCGAGGATTACCCGCCCAGTTGGGAGCAGCCGCCCGCCAACAGACGTCAGCCCGTCGAGGACTTTAGCACTCATGGGTTTCCGTCGGTGAGGTCGGCGCCCCACTCCGACCAGCCCGACGGGGAGGCGCTGCAGTCGGCCAAGCTGGTGAGCCGCAATCAGAGTGCCAGCCGGAAGACCAACACGGAGAGGATCATTGAAACCCAAGTGGAGGGTCAGCCGAAATCCCACTCCCCCCGGCAGGCCAGTCCCTCGCGTCGATCTCAGCCCCGTGAGGACTACAGCACCCAGGGCTTCCCCTCGGCCCGCACCCCGGCAGCCGGTAAGCCCAGTCAGCCCCAGCGCCCCAGCAGCACCACCAAGACCACCACAACCACCACCACAAAGTCCTCGACTCCGGAGCCGATCACCCGCCGGCAGTTGCAGAAGGAGCGTGAGGTGGACGCCGCCCACCGGGCGTTTGCCGCCTCGCTGCGCAGCAGTTCGCCGGCGGAGAGCACCACCTCGACAGGATCGCAGCCGCACCACCGGGAGTCGCCGCATCATCACCAGCAAACGCCGCGCTCCAGCATCTCGTCCAGCCGCACCTATCGCCGGGAAGTGCGCGAGGGCTCGCACGAGAGCCAGGCTCCGTCCGAATCGAGCCGGATCAGCTCCACCACGGTGACTCGGCACTCGGGCGGCAACACCACCACCACCACAACCACTAAGAATAGAACCACCAAGCCACCAGTTCGAGGTCCCAGCGAGCCGCGGTCCCCCACACCGAAGACGGGAGGAACTGTGACCTCCACCACGACCATCACCAGCACCACCAAGTCCAGTCCCAGTCCGGCTCCGGCTTCACCCACTTCAACCACGGCGCCAGGTACGAATTAGAGAAAATGCGAAAAAAAAATATTAAGTAAAGAAATCACATGACTATATGCTTATATAAAAAAATATATATATATTGGAACTATGAACTATGTATATGAATGTATATCCTTCAGATAACAAGCTATCACAGTATACGTATACTACCACTAAGCCTGGCGATATATTCTCTCTGCCACCAACTACTCCTCCTACTATTAACAACGAACCGACACTAACCACCACCAACCAAACAACAACAAGAACAACCACAGCCAAATCAGCCAACATCCAGAACTCCAACTCCAAGTCCACGTCCGAACCGACCTCCATCCCGAACCACCCAGCGATAAAAGTTCATGAAGCCGATTCCGATTTCGATACCCAGCCGATCCGAAAACTAAAAGTTAGTAGTAATGAGGCGGCGGCAGTGGTGGAGGAGTCGCCCTGCGTGAAGCGTCACTATTACAAGCTGGGAAGCGAGGGGGAAGTCCCTGTGGGTGACCACACCACCCCCGAGAAATCCCCTGGTAAGGCTTGAATCGCCACCATACAGTCTATTTAAAACATGAAACTCTGTACACTTAACTATGCTATCGATTACTATACTTCTTTTTATTTTTTTGGAACTATTTTGCAAATAAATAAATCAAAACCGCAATTCTGAAATATTCAATGTCTTGACCAAGCACCAAAATAAAAAACCAACAAGAAACAACCACAAAATACTTGAAATCGCACCACTGGGAATCGAAACTGGGCCTCAGGTCAGAGATCTGTGGCCCACAATTAATACTCTCCTAAGGTCTAACTTTCCTCTCTATCTTTGAGCTTACACTAATGGGTGTCATTCTTTAATAGCCTGTGCCTGCCTGCGCCTGCGCCTGCGTTTGCCTAATCCAGTAGACAGTTCTCTAACCCCAAGCTACCAGTCGTAGTTGTAACTAATCCTAATCCAAACTAATCCATGCCCGGGACGAGCCACAAAGGTAGACACTCACCACTTAGCACAAAAAACACAAAACTGGTAGTTGAAGTTGGTAGTTAGACGAGATCACACGTAGCTCCTTGAGTCCCCGATCTTATGCCCTCATCCGTTGTATCATCATCAGCCAGCAAGAAGTCCTATCCGCAGAGGAAGCCTTACGATGAACCGGAACCGGAACCGGCGTTCCAACCCAGACGGAGCTCCAAGTCGCCCAGCGTGGAGCGGCGAACGGTGCAGCGGGAAACGACGTTCGAGGGACGCCGCATCTCTCAGCCGGAGGAGGAGCTCTTCATCGATGAGCTGATCCTCGTCGATGAGCAGATAAATGGAGCTCCGGGCTTGCCTACATTGCCGCAGAAGACTCAGGCTCCCGAGCAGCCCAAGGCCACTCCTAGGAAAAGCCCCGAGAAGGAGGTTGGCCAGCCAGAGAAGCGCGCCCAGAGTCCTGGCTGGACTCAGCCCAAGGTATCACCCCGACAGAGTCCCGAAAAGCAAGTACCGCGAGCTCAGAGTCCGGAGAAGTCCTCGCCCAGGCAGAGTCCTGAGAAGCAATTGCCAGGAGCTCAAAGTCCCGAGAAAGCACCTGCCCCTCGTGTTTCACCTCGCCAGAGCCCCGAAAAGCAGCTCACTCCCCAGGAGAAGCCCCGTCAGAGTCCTGAGAAGGACCTCCCGAACCAACAACGTAGAGAAGAGGAAATCTTCCGAAGCACCATCACCACAACCCAAAAACGAACCACCAAAAATCTAAACGAAGAATTCCTAACGAACGAACGAGATAATCAGAATCAGACGAACGAAAAACCGAAGCCACAAGTCCCAGAAGAAGACGAGCCAAAAGAGGAGCCAGAGGAGCCCGTTGAGAGTCCTGATGGCACTTTCCTGTCCAAGAGCCCGGAAGCCGAGCCCGAAGAGAACCAACCTCCCACGTTCCGCAAAAAGGGCCTGACTCGTCGCGAAACCTTTGAGGATCGTTGCCGCAAGATCCTGGGCATGGAAGAGGACGGTGACACCCAAGGAAACTACACCCCGAAGCCAGATGATGAGGAGGACGATCAGGACGATCAGCAGGTTACTCAGACCACTGTCGAGACCATTGAGGTGAAGATCGAAGACTGCCCGGACGACAGTGACGATGATCAGCCGCGCCGAGTGACTGAAACCTTCGTGGTTCGTACCCAGCCGAAAATCAAGGTGGAGGAGGAGCTCCTCATAGATGTGACAGAGTGCGAGGAGGTGGAGACCTCTACGCACACTCCCAAGAAGGACCAGGGTCCAAAGCATCCCAGAGAGTATCCCGATAAGGATCTGCCTAAGGAGAACCAAGCTCCCAAGTACCCGAAGGCGGAAGAGACTCCCAAGTACCCGAAAGAACCAGAGGCTCCTAAGTATCCGAAAGCTCAAGAGAGTCCAAAATACTCCAAGGAGCCAGAGGCTCCCAAGTATCCGAAGAATCAACAGAGTCCCAAATATCCCAAAGAGCCTGAAGCTCCCAAGTCTCCCAGGAAGGAAGAGACTCCCAGGAATCCCAAGGATGACGCTGAAACCATTAACGTCAACGAGCAAACCACCATCGTCATCACCAAAAAGGGCTCCAAGTCACCCTCTCCGTCTCCTGAACGGAAGACTCCCAGGACCCCGCAGCCTGCTGCGCCCACCAAGCCCGACACAAGCTTCTTGGCCGAGAAAGTCATTGATTGCCAGGGAAAGACTGTTGTGGAGAAGATTACCAAGAAACCACGTTCTCCTAGTCCCACTTCCCCCAAAAAGGTAACAAAACCAGGCCAAAAGCAACCGGAAAAGGAGCCGGAAACAGAGTCGGAGCCGGAAAAGGACTCTGAACCGGAAACCAAGAAGAAATCCTCTGTGAGTGTCACCAAAACGGAAACCGAACGTCGCAATTCCCGAACCACAAAAACGAAGCAACCACTGGCTCCGAGAGAGTCGCCTTCCAAGGCTCCACAGCCGAAGAGTCCCCGGAAGGACTCGCTGAAGGATCGCAAGCGAGACAGTCTGGTTGAGGAGACTCGTACTACCACGACCACCACCACGACAACCACAAATGCTCGTTCGGGTCGAAAGCCCAGCGATTCCAACATCAAGGATCGTCTGCGTTCTTCTCCTCGCAAGCAGAAGACTTCGCCGCAGCAGACGAGGACGCCCACTCCGGCTCAGGCTCGCTTGCCCGAGGATAACGTGGACGGGGACTCCACATCTCCGGATGTAAGTCCCTCGAGGGTGGGCACCGAACGCCGTCGATCTAGTAACATATCTGTCCACACGGAGATCATTATAGATCACACGGCGCCCAAGTCCCCGAGGACGGAGCGACGTCCCCAGAACACTAATGGAGTAGCTCCCAGTCCGATCCGCAAGTTGCCCGTAACGGAGCGCAAGGAATCGGCGCCCGTGCCGCGGGTTACTCGTCGGGACAAGAACGAAAAGGTGACACGCTCCACCAGCGAGAACATCATCAAGGTGCAGTCAAGTCCCGCCAAGCCCCATCCGGAGATGAGTAGCCTGAAACCGGTCGGAGAGCCGCGGAGCAGGCCCAGCAAGTGCTGCACCACCAAGACGATCAACCTCAGCGAGCAGAGAATCCACAATACCTCCGAAATCGAGGGCATCATCATCGACATCCAGCAGGCAAAGAGCTCTCGGGAGCCGTCTCCGGATCGCATTGTGCCCACTCCGGTGGCAGCTGACGTGGAAACGGGTAAGCCGCGCTATCCGGACGTCGTTCAGGAGCCGGATGACGAGCCGCGCCGCAAGCCGCAAGTCACAAACATTCCCATCTTCGAAGAGGAGTCTCAGTCCTTTGTGGGCTGCCAGATCTCGGAGATACGCAACTCGAACGGCCTGGAGGACGACATACTCGACAATCCCACCGTGGAGGCGCCGAAGAGTCTCGATTATCCTGTGAATCCCATCGACGTGGACGAGAGTCTGCTGAGTGTCCACGAGAAGGTCTCGCGGTTCACCCACTCCGCTGAGAAGGTGAAGCAGCCACGGGTCTCCGCTCCTTTCAGCCGGGAGTTCGACACTCACGCCAGGATCTCCGAGAACGACGAGTGCCTCCTGAGTATCAACCAGAAAGTGGACAAGTTCCTGCGCACGGCTGAGAATGTGACGAGGCCTGCTTCGCTCTCCCCGCGATCGGAGATCGAGCGTCCAAGCCGCGAGGATATCGACGCGGAGCTGCTCCAGGACGACTGCACGCTGTCCGTCTCCCAGAAGGTCAGCAAGTTCATAGACACCGCCGAGAAGCTGGCTCCCACTGTGCCCCAGAAGTCCCCGCGCCTGGTGGCCAACATAGAACGCCACATCTCCCGGCAGAGTGAGCCGGAAAGGGAGCTGGATGAGGAATCAGAGCCAGAGCTGGAACGGGAAACCGATGAAGAAATTGAGGAAACAACCAGCCACCTGGAAGAGGAGAATGATGTCAGGCACACGGTCACCAGAAAAGAGATCATCAAGGAGTCTAAACAGGAAACCAAGGAGACTCGCAGGAGCTCCAAGGACGAGCCGAAAAAGGTGCCCCAAAAGGAGACCAAGAAGGAACCCTCTTCCAAGTCCAAGGAGGAGCCCGAAACCAAGAAACCGGGTAAGGTGCCTCTGTGGGAGCCCAAGCCTAAACAGATCACTCCCAAGGACGTTCCCAAGGAAACCAAACTGTGGGAGTCCAGAAGACCCGTCCAAAGCAAGCCCAAGGACGAGCCCAAGAAGGACACCAAGTTGCCCCAAACGAAGCTCCTGGAAGAGCCCAAAAAGGTGCCCCAAAAGGAGCCGCGTAAGGAGCTCCCGAAACAACCGGAAGAAGAGCCTGAGCTATCTCCGGAAGATGAGGTGGACGAGGAGCCCCATCCTATGACCAAGACCCACACCACAGCCATCGAAATGAAGCGTCAGAAGGATATCCTTTCGCGTCCTTCGGTCTTTAATCAGCGCACGCCAGAACGCAAGCCCTCGTATCCTTCCTCGCCGTCCAAATTAAATGGCAGTCGTCCAGGACGACCCAGTCCCAGCACCAGTCTGATCACCGAGGAGAAACGATCCTACAGGAATCAGGTGATCACAAATCCGACCAAGCCGGTAGCCAAGAAACCGACACCCTCCACCACTCCCTCGGCACAATCGCCCTCTCCCAAGACAGCTAGTGTTTCCACAAAGCGAATGGAGCACGTAACCCAGCAACAATGGGTCGACCAGGACGTGGATGTGGACGTGGAAGTGGTCGGACCTGCTCCACCATCCCACACCGCCGAGAAGCCTCAAGGAAAGAGTCCATCGCCGAGTCGTTCGCCGTCACGATCTCCCTCCCGCTCGCCCAGTAGACGCACCTCCAGCACCACCACCACGACCACCACCACCACCACTGAGCACCAACGTTCCCCAAGCAAGACTGCCCCAGCCACTCCCAAACCGACATCGACTCCGACTAACCTGACCAAAGCCGAACCCGAAATCATGCCCATTGAATCCCTTACAGAAACCAAGAGCACCACCACAACCACCACGACGAGCACCACAGGACGTTCGGTGGCTAACCGCAGGAACGTGTTCGAGCCCACCACCCCGCAGGAGACTCCGGAGGGTCGTCGGCCCTCGTACATGGACCACACGAAGAGTTCGCTGGAGCACATTCGTCGCGATTCCCTGGAAATCAACAAGAGTCACTACTCGAGGAAGTCTTCCGTGGAGGACGATTCCCCGGCAGAGCCACGCAATCCCAACGCCGCAGTCAAGTTCGATGTGCCACGGAAAGCGTCCCAAGAGCCCCGAAAGACATCCCTGAAGGGTAAGGAGGACGACTCTGATCTGGAGCTGGAGATCGAGGAGATCTTTGACTTGCAGCGCCTGGAGCAGTTGCTGGAGACGGTTTCCAGCTACGAGATGCGCCGCAGGATCCGCGCCCAGATGCGTCTCATCCGGAAGAACATGATCAATGCTGGCGTCACTAGCACCACCACAGTCACCACCACCAGCACATCCACCTCTCCGGGCAAGAGCTCGCCCTCGCCCAAGAGGCGCGATCAGAGCCCTCTGGGAAGTCCAGAAAGCAAGATCACTAGTCGCACCACCACCTCCAGCCGCAAACAGCGCACGGAGCAGGTGGATAGCACCACTAGCTGTCCTGGAAAAGTCTCTCCCACTGGAAAGCCTCCTGTGAAGCCGCGCGAGAGGAGCGCCAGTCCGGCCCAGAAGCGAAGGACTAGTCCGCCTGGCAAGCAGTCTCCGGGAGGTGGAAGCACCACCACCACAACCACAAAGGTCACCACCACCAGCACCACCCGTGGGGTGCCTAGCAAGCTATCGCAAGGTCCCATCTGGGCGGATCGCTCCAAGGTGTTGAAGGGCCATGCCCCGATTACCCAAACGAATGGCAGTACTCCTCGCAAGGGATCCACCTCGAGCACCACTTCGACCTCAACGAGTGGCAAGATTAGCCGGACGATGACCAGTTCCAGCACCACCACCAGTAGCACCACCAATTCGAGGGGCAAGCAGCGCGAGGAGGACTCGATCACCTCCAGTTACGGCGTGGGACCGACCGACGAGAATGGACTGCCTGTCTTTGGCTTGAGAGCCCTGAAGAAGAAGTCCACGCCTCCGGCAGACGAGCCCTGTGAGACCAAGCAAGGTGAGTTTGGATGTCCTCAAGTCCCTAAAGTCCGCTTTCCAATCATGTGAATCCTCTTCCCCAGAAGTCACAGGGTACGTGATCGAGGAGCAGTTCTACTCGGACAACAAGTCCCCGCCACGTCACGAACGCAAGGAACTGATCTACTCCAGCAACCCCGAAGAACTGGCCGCCATCAAGCAGAAGCTGCAGGACGAGGACCAGGACGATGGCTCTGTGCCTCAACTGGACTCCCGTCTGGTCAGGGAATTCAAGAAAGTGGAGGCCCAGTCGCAGTCCCTGCCACCCGAGGACGCCAGATACGTGCGCCGCGGGTCCGTGAAGGAGCTGAGCGAAAAGTTCATCCGCAAGGAGTCCTCATCCTCCACCCATTCCACCCACTCCTCCACCCTGATACGCAACGAGGACGAGACGGAGGACGACAGCGAGTCCACGGAGGTTTGCAGCGTCATCGAGGCGCCACAAATGCGTCAGAGTCACGTGACCAGCTCCACCCGCTCCAGTAACACCCGATCCTTCCTCAATGCCACTGCTGATGAGCGTCAGGTGACCAGTGTGGACGATGTCCTTGAACGTATGCGTAATGCGGATAACGGTAAGACGAAGGTGGATAGTTTTTCAAGGAGTTCAGGTTCTAAAGAGTATCCTGTTTCAGTTGAGGAGCCTGGAGACTCGAACGAAGATCGCGAGGCACGTGCTCTGCTCAACAAGTTCCTGGGCGCCAGCGTGATAATGCAGGGCGTGGAGAGCATGCTGCCACCCACGGCCACAGGACAGCGTTTAAATAGTCAAGGGGTAAGTGTTTATATAATTATTAAAAATTAGTATTACAAATATATATTAAAAATAGAAAGGGGAATTTATAAAGATAATATTCTTAAATATTTTTGTATTGAGTTTTTTTTTTAAACGCACTTCATGGTAGATCATTTTGTGCAGTGTTATTCGGTCATAACCTCACTGATCCGCGCAAGCACGTGCACGTGCTTGATTAACCGTTAACTGAGCGCGTGCGCCTTCGTTCTGCTGACTGCTCTCGCTAGCCCCAAAAACAGCTCTCCCCCGAACTCTTTCTCTTCTCCCCTTTCTCCCACCTCGCCTCATTAAAGCTTAGAGCTTACTCTCCACCGCTCGGCCGCTCTTGTTCTCTTCCGCTCTCGCACTTGTGTGCCGTGTGCGTGATGCGCAAAGGAGCAGCAACCACAACAACAAAAAGCTCATCACCACAGCCAGTGGCAGAGTGGTGGCAGAGACAGTGGCAGAGACAGAGACAGAGACAGAGGCAGTGGCAGTGACTGAGGCAGCGGCGCATCTCGGCATCGACATTGGGGGAATTGTCAGTACACACTCAGAGGCGGCATCGATCACTTGTGCGAACCACTGATCCGACAACAACAACAACAACAACAACGACACGGGCACGAAACCAACAACAACAAAATATATATAAAAAAAAAAAATAAAATAGATGTGTTGAATAAAAAAAAGTAATAAAAAAGAAAAGAAAAAGAAATAGAAGAATTAAGAAAAGACAAGCATCATCATCACCAGTAGAAGAATCTGTAGCCGGAAGAGAACCGTCATTTTTTTTCTGTGCAGTTCTGTTATTATTGTTATGGTGAAAGAACGCGAGTGTCCATATTTGGTCTAAACATCGAGCCAGAGCAACAACAACACTGGCCAAAAGAACCGCAACAGCAACGGGGCAAGAAGAATTGTAAGTCCATGGGCCCACCATAGAAGGGGGGTTCCTAACTATTTCCAACTATAAGAAATACTTTTATTTAATAAAAAAATATATAAATAATATTATTAGTCTTCTCAAATCATAACCCCCATTCTACCCTACATTACCACCTCCCTTATAAAGCGGGGGCGTGCCAGTGGGGAGGGGTAGCAGCTGTTGGGGCCACATACTTTTGTCAATTATTTTTAGTGCGCATAATTTTTCTGGCAAGAAGAATTCCTGTCACGACACCTCAAAATGCACCTGAAACCGTCTTCTCTGTGTATTTATATACACTATACAATACACCATATAGAACATACTTATATATGTATATATCTTAGGATATATCCAACTGATACATATATCTATTTATACATAGACCGTGTCTGGCTAGCTGGCTAGCTGGCTATCTGCAGAGCAAATAAATAAATAAATACGTTTAAGAGAAGAAGAATTAGTTGGGAAGAATTGGGCGGGAGAAGACCATACGGGAGAGAGAGAGATCAGGAGCAGGAGCAGGAGGAGAAGGCATGAATGAGAGCGTCAAGCGTACGGAAAATTTCGACAAAAATAGCTCCAACGACGGGCACTATTTTTACGGACTATACGGACTATACGGATTTCTACGTTGGACTATGTTGGAGCAATTTTTTTTTTTTTTTTTTTTTTGGGCAACACGCATTGTATCTATGGGGTATTTGGGGGGCTGGGAAATGGGGAGGTGCATGTGCAGCGGATTCAGGCATCCGATGTTCCCGTTTCCTACACTTGTGTGAACCAAATACCGATTCCCCCAAACATATATATCAGCCACTAAATATATATCTACAAAAAAAATATAAATGTGTGTATATAAAGTATCTCAACATGGAGTATAATTTCTCTAAAAACTTAAATGCAAATAATTCCAAGGAAAGTCATCTTTCAATAGTACTAATACTAATTTTTAGTCAGTCAAATAAGACTATATCTTATGTCTGGCCAAGAAACTAGTTTGTAAATCACAAAGAAACATAAACTTTTATAATTTATGCACATAACAATTAGCTCTTTTAGAATTTTATGGAAATGGTTGGCCTGCTTTTTGGCGAATCTTCAAGGTTTGCTGTTGGAGATTTGGGTCGTGTAAAGTCCCTGATTTCAAGACCTCTTCTCTACAGCTACTATATATCTGTGGCTCCAACCGATCGAACTGGAACGTAGAGAAATGCCGTCTCCCCTGTACTTAGTTGAGCGTAACATGCAGAGCGGCAAATCCTCAAACGCCGTTGCTTCCTCCTGGGGAGGGGTGACTCCCTGCTTCCTCCCTCCGAATCCCCCAGATGCCCCTATCTGGCCCGGAATCCCCCACCCCTCCCACCGAAAAAAAGCCCCTCCTGCTTTCGGTGATTAAGCACTGACTGCATTTGCTTGGCGCAGCAAGTGCGCAGAGTTGGAAAGCCGGTTTCCGTTATGCCAGGCATCACACTGGTCCCAGAATGGCAAAAATTTATCATTTTTTGTTTTTCAAAAATTATAGGAAGAGGTATTTTTTTTCTATCCACAAACTTATATCTTAAAATTGTATGTCTTAAATACAACAAAATTAAGACAATTTAAAAAAAAGCAAGCTTTTTCGTAAAAGAAACCCAAAAGGTTATAACCTTTAGCCAACAAGTCTTGAGAATATTGGAGTATATTTAAAGTTACTTTAAAGATTTCTCAGTAATCACTCTTATATATAATCTTTTATATAATACAATCTTTAAAATAAAAGTATATTTTCTTAAATCCAAACTGCTTGATAATCTCTAGAGGTTTTCAAGAACACAGACCCTAATACCATAAGCCACGAGACAAAATTCAAGCAGCTGAGACTTCATACACTTTTTCTAATTTTCAATAAATATTCCCATTTTTAGCTGACATTTCTCCCAGTGCATTGTCATACCATCACAAACTCTGATGACTTTGAATCATTTCTTCTCTCCTGCTGTTGTTTTTTTCCCATTTTTTGTTTGGAGCTGTGGCTTGTTCTTCCTGCTTTTTTGGATTTCAGTTTTCAGTTTTCAGCTTTTTTTTTTTCGTTTCATAATCGTTGGGTGTGCGTGTTGTTTTCGGTGTATCGGCAGCGCCTTTGTCTCTGTCTCTTTGCTTCGCATTTTGCATGTCAAATAATTTCTCATTTAGACCAGGCTAAAAATAAAAAATAACAACAGCAGCAGCACCAGCCGGAAAATACAAAAAAAAAGCACAAATCGAAAACGAAAGAAAGTCAATTTGGAAACGCAAAATGAAAATCATCATTCTTTTCCATGGAAAATTGGGTACATGTTTTTCTTTGCGTGTTGCTGGTTCATTTTGTTCATGATTTTGTATGACACTTTTTTATTTGCCTTTTTTTTTCTGTAAGAGGAGGTCAATGTTTTTTAAAATGAAAATTATTTTTACAAAAAAAATTTATATTTCTTAGAAATTTTGGGGGTGAATAGGGGTAGAGCTTAGATTGTATCAAAAGTAACTTCTTCTATCTATAAAAATATAGATAAATTGTTAAATTTATTATAACTATATAAAGAAAACTTAAAATATAAAGATAGAACGATTATAGAAATAGAAAGGAATTAGAAAGAATAGAAAGAAAATTAAATGGAATTGGAATTAAAGCTATGTATCTTTAAAAGCCTTTGAAACTCCCACTCCCTAGAACTAAATAGAACTTAACTTAATAGGACCTTTTACTTAAATAGGAACTAAGATCAACTAAATATTTTATTTGAAGTTATAGAAACTATTATAAATATTTCCTCAAAAATTCTATTAATTTTTTATGATTCCTAATACCCATTCATTGTAATATTTTTCAACTCCACTGAACCGGATCCATTTCTAGAGCCAAGAGCTCTGAATTTCAAGAGTTCAAGAGTTATGTTATGGCCGACAGGCTGCTGGACTATTTTTAACTTTCACATTTTTTCCCCCAGTGCATTTCGGTGTTGGCTCTACAAATTGGCGGCCATCAATCAAATGGCTGTCAGTCGCTCCCCTTTTTCGGATATTGTTGTTCGAGTTTGTTGAGTCTGTTTCTATTTTTTTCAACTATTTTGTTAATTTTACTTAAAAGTGTCAAAGCCAAAAGATAAAAAATAAAAAACAAAAATGGGGCGTGGGGGGAAAAGAGCTGAAAAAATGAAGCCGAAAAGCAGCAAACCATAAATAACAGTCAATGGCCAAGTGCAGTGGCAATGATCGCTCTGGTCAGCTGCACTCTGGCTGCCACGCCCCCCCGATCGCCCTCAGGATCGCCCCACCATCCACTATTTAGTTTTTAATTATTTTCTAGCATTTCCATTTTGATTTCCATGCTTGGGTTGGCCCGGCAATTTGTTACGCTTTGGCGAAATTGCGCCAAATAGTTGGCAGAAAAGAGGAGTCTTTTTTCAGCCTACAGTTTGTTGTTTTTATATATTTTTAGGTTCTCTGCAACAAAAGCAATAACTAGAAAGGCCATAACAACAAAAGAAATTATTAAAAATAAAACAAAGCCAACAAAAATGAAATTAAATCGAAAAATTAAATGAAATCTTGTGGCCCACATTTTGAATTTGATTTGATGACAAAAAGAGAATGTTTGGCAATTAATTTTAGTTGCTTTTGTTTACAAAAAAAAAATTAGGAAATATGTATATAAAATAGTAAAATATAGTAAGAATAGAGAGAGAGAGAGAGAGTTTTTCCTTCTTTGTGGGCTAAAATATGGTTCCTCATAGCCAGGCGTGTGTGCGTGTATTTTCCTCTACATTCTTGTATTTGTATGCTTAAATAATTTATAATTAAAAATAGCAGCCTGTATGTGTTGGGGTGGCGGGGCTGGTGGGCGTTTTTGGGGCCTCACAAAGTCAGTTTTTCAATTCAAATTCAAATTGAAAAAAAAAAGAAAAACAAAAACACACACAAGATTTCCCTATGCCGCTGACCAAATTTGGTCAAATTGTTCTAAACAAATACATTTTTCAATCGAGACAGCGCCCGAGAGAGACAGTATACGGTCCAAAGAAAGAGAAGGAATTATTAAAGAAGAAATATTTGCTTGCTTTTCATCATAAATTGCAGGCCAATGCGGCGTATACTTAATTGCACTTTATATTGTACGGCCTGTATGGTCTGTGGTCTATAAAGATATAATAATTTGGCTCTGGGCTGATTTATCTGATGGGCTTGTGTCTGCCGGCACAAAGAGAAGCAGATTTCTTTTTTTTTGGCAATTAAAACAACAACATGATTTCTTGATCAATGAACTCAAAAGATGGCATTTTTAATGGAATTTTTCTTAAAATTATGAATATTTTTTTAAATAAAGATTTGTTCCTTTGTTTGTGATTCTTTTATACCTTTACCTCTCTTTATACACACATTATATTCGCAATTTGTACAACATCTCGTATGCGCAATTTATAAATTACGCATACGACAGGTATGCACAGGTTTTTGGCCGGAAATCAGACAAGAGAGAGCAGAGAAGAGAAGAGGAGAAATCACGGCTAAGGACAAATGAAGCTGGCAAATGAATTTTATTTTCTGTCTTATCACGGCCGTTGATCGTTGCTTTTCTACATTGGCTTCTTGTCTTTGGCAAGCATTTGGCAAAAGTGAATAATTTCTTTTCTATGGGGCTCGGGTCTCCTAGCCAATGTGCTCATCGCGCTTTATTTAGCCTTGTTGGCTTTTTCGGGTCCACTGTCTACCAAAAAACAGCTGGCATTTGTTTCTCACCCACATGAGAAATTTTTCCGGTTGATAAACAAAAACTAGTGCTCATCATTGTCTCTTTTTTGTTGTTTTTTAGGTGAAGACCACGCGGATAACCAACACCTACAACAGCACTAGTAGCAGCAGCAAATCGGGGAACAGCACCACCAACAGCACCAACAAGGTCAGCAGCAGCTCCTCAGCACCAGTTACCCGAACAACTTGTGACATCGAGGAGATTTGGGACGAGCAGATCCTCAAGAAATTGGTAATATTTTTTCGCGGAAAATTTATCGATTAATTAACGATTTAAATCGATAACTTGCAGCTGGAACAGGCGTCCACCTACGAGGAGCGTCGCAAAATACGAGCACGTCTACGCGAACTTATGGCGGAACGCGAAGGTAAGTTTCACTTCATCTCCTTATTAGTTTTTTTTAAATTAAAAAAGAAAATACATAAATGAATCCCAACCCTTGGTAGCAGATATACATATTATATTTAGTTCGGACTTCAGCAGCGGAGACTTCTCGAAAAGACATGCCCTGTCTATATTGTGTTCTGTATCTGTATCTTGTAGATAAAGCGCACACAGCAACTAGCTAGAGAGGGATTTATCGGCTTATCGGTTATACTCCTTGAATCGTTTGACAATTAATCCGAAAAAAATAAAATATATAATTAGTGGCCAGGTATTTAGATTCTGTTTGTCCCCAGACACTCGTTATACCCCAGTCTTCACTCGTAGAACACTCCCAGATCGTGCTCCACACATAGTTATCGTTGTTATCGTTTTCGTGTACTATCGGCCGTCATCGCATCACTGTCGATGACCCACAAAGAATTGGAATCGATTGTCATTGCCATCGATGCACCAAATCTTCTCTCCCCAAATCTCACTTTCTTATGATCCATGATATGTGGATTCGACCATCATCTGATCCGATCAGAGACCCCTAACCCGAGTTTTTGTTGTATTTGCTTGGTTGCGTTCTCGTCCTTCTGTTGTCCTTTTGTATCCTCACTTCTCTATCCTCATCTTTATCAACTTTATCTTTTGAATCTTTTTGCTTGCCGCGGCGAGCAGAGAAAAAGACCCCAAAGCAGGAGGAGGAGGAGGAGAGCAGTGCCAGCGAGTATGAGGAGATCATCGAGGAGGTAACCGACTACAGTGACGAAGAGGAAGAGGAGCCCAAGAAGGAGGAGTCCAAGAAAGAGGAGCCCAAGAAGGAGGAGCCCAAGAAGGAGCTCCCAGCCAAGCAAGTGGAGAAGAAGCAAGTCAGCGAAAGTGTTACCAAGAAGCTGGCCAAAGTTGAGCTAGCCAGCAGCTCCTCCACATCCACTGCCACTGCCACGTCCACTTCCACTTCCACCACAGACGGTGTTCAGTCGGTGCAGGGTGAGTCCCTGCCAGCAGGACCCAAGAAAACAGGAGCATCACCAGCAGCTGGTTCGGGATCGGGATCAGGATCAGTCAGCAGTAGCTTAAGTAGTAGGAAACCCAGTAGTCTTAGCAGTAGCCAGGTTAGCACAGTGGTTAGGGCCAGGGACAAAGCCAAGCAGGAGAAGATGCCAGTGACGTCAGGAGCACAGACGCCCGCAGGAGGGGCACCCACTCGCTTGAGTGTGCCGTCCAAGGAGGATTCGGGCACGGAAAGTGGCGAGGATTTGCGGCTCCTGGCAGCCGGATTGCGCGACACCCTGCAGCAGCGTAGTGGTAGCGATGCCAGCGAAGCCAATCGCAGCCTGGTCGAGGAGGTGACCGATGCCCTCAGCCGCCTGGAGAGCAGCCTGAAGCAGGGCAAGGAGCTGGCCGTCGACGGTGGCCAGCGGCAGGCGCTGCTCGGCCTGGTGGCCCGCCTCCAGAGTGGACTCAGTGCGCCCGAGAAGCTGGCGGAGGATCAGAAGAGTGCACAGAATCTTCCGCCCGAGGAGGGCGACGCCGGCAGCCCAGAACCGGAAACGGATAGCCGGCAATCGCGATTCGCGAAGCGAAGGCAGCGAAACAATCGACACACGGTCGGCGTGAGCCGGGAGGAGTTGGCGGACGCGAGGCGGTACATGGAGGACATGCTGATGCTGGAGGGCAAGGAGTTTGCTCTGGCCAAGACCCCCAGCTCTGGGGCGGTTCCGGTGCAGCTCTACAGGCCCAATCAGTTTGTGGCCAACAGCCAACCGCCCGCCACTACCCCAACCAGCCCCAGTCAGCCCACTCCTCCGGCCTTGAATCCCAGCCAGAGTCCCGCCCAGCTGAGGCCCAGTACCGCCAATAGACGTCCTCTGTCCGGGGACTATGCCGTCAGCTTCGCCTCCTACGAGGCGAGCCAGAGTGGCCAGAACTCGAGCCCAGAGGGGGCGAGTGGCGCCTCGCCCAGCAGCAACTCGCAGGGCAACTCCAATTCCAGCTCCAGTTCCAGTCGCTTCGGCGGCGGCAAGAAGCATATGATGAAGCGGGCCAACACCATCGACATACCCAAGGCCAAGGCCAAGTACATGGCCGAGTGTGACTCCGACTCGGACCTGGAGGACGATCATGGTCCGCACTTGGGTCTGAAGCGGACGGTGCAGGTGAGCGTGAAGCGGAAGGTCCACAACGCAGTGCCGCCGTTCGAGCCGAAGACCGAGAACGACCACAAGTTCCTGGCCTTCATCAACAAGCAGAGTCACCAGTCGGGGCTGGGGTGGGGCGGCGGCGGCGGACGCAGCGTCTCCAACTGGACGCACAAGTTCGGCAACATCAAGCACACCTTCGAAACGGGAGCCGCCGCCACGGTGACGAAGGGTAAGCCGCCCCAGGTGCCGGGACACGTGCCCGGCTGGGCCAAGCAGGAGCAGCTGCACCACCAGCAACTCCAGCGGGAGCAGATGCAGCGGGAACAGCTCCAGCGGGAGCAGTACCAGCGCGAGCAAAGGCAGCGAGAGCAGAGGGAGCTGCAGGCACGCGACCTCAAGCAGCGAGAGCAGCTGAAACGAGAACAGCAGCAACGAGAGCAGTTCCAGCGAGATCAGAGCCAGCGAGAGCAGTTCCAGCGGGAGCAGAACCAGCGAGAGCTGTCCAAACGAGAGCAGTTCCAGCGAGAACAGCTGCAGCGAGAGCAGCTCCAAAGGGAACAACTGCAGAGGGAGAAGATCCAAAGAGAACAGCTCCAGAGGGAGCAGCTCCAAAGGGAGCAACTGCAGCGAGAACAGCTCCAGCGGGAACAGCTCCAGCGAGAGCAGCTGCAGCGAGACCAGCTCCAGCGAGAGCAGCTGCAACTGCAGCAGCAGCAACAGACCGCGGCAGCTGTGCAGATCGAGCGACAGCGCCGCCAGGAGCTGGAGCGCCAGCTGCGACTCGAGAAGGAGGCCCGCTACGAGCGGGAGGAGCGCAGTCGCCTGGAGCGGGAGTACTACGAGCAGCAGCTGCAGCGCCAGCAGGCGGAGAGGCAGCTGCAGCTGGAGAAGCAGCGCCAGCAGCAGGAGCAGCTGGAGCGCCAGAGGCGGCAGGAGATGGAGCTCCGCCTCCAGCAGCAGCGCGAACAAGCCGCCCAGGTCAACAACTTCATCCACGCCCCGCAGTCCGTCTTCCGACCCATCGAGCACGAGTCCCAGCCCCAGCCGGGCATTTACAAGCCGGTAGCCCAGAAATCGCAGCCGAATGCTCCGGTCTGGAAGCCACCCACGCAGCAGCAGCAGCAACAGCCACCCCAGTCGCAGCAACACCTGCAGGCCAGATCGGCGCCCACCTACAGCAACACTCCGTCCCCGTCCTCGACAGCCACCTCGCCCATTGGCCTGCCCTGGGTGGCGAAGCCGAAGGTGGACAACAGCGACTTCCGGCGCAAGGCCCACCACTTTGAGGAGCGATCTCTGAGGGACAACCTGGAGCAGCATCCGCAGCAGCAACAGTCCTACTCCAACGGAAACCATGGCTACCTGCAGCGCCACAACTCCCTGAGATCCAAGGCGGCGCCCCCAGCTCTCAGTGAGTTCAAGAAGAGGCCATCCCTGCCGAATGCCATGGAGCCGGGATCAGGGGCGCCACCACCAGTGAGGCAGCAGCTCTACCAAGCCCCGCCACCTCCCACGAACATCTCGTTCACATACGCCGACTTCCCGCCCGTGCGAAGGCAGCAGGGCGGCAGTGGCCATGCCTACCGGAGTCAACCCTGCCTGACGAGTGCCGTGGAGCAGGCGGAGGCCCTAACGAATCCGCTGGGAGCACCTCTGGTACTCACCAGCTCGAATCCCACGTACCTACCGCCCCCGGGACAGCGGAGGTTCGACTACATCAGCAGTCCCGTGGACGTGGACGGGGAGAGCCCGCCGAACAGTCCCACCAGCTTCCTCACCATGCCCAATCCCAGTCTGATGACGGACAACACCGACGATGATCTCGACCTGGACTCGGACAACAATATGCTGGAGTACAGGGCGGAGACGAAGGTGATGCGGAAGCCCAGAAGCCAGACAGCTGTGAGGGTGGCCGATCGCAGAAACGCCCACATGAGCGACGACGAGGTCTACGGTCGCAATTCCAGGGCAGCCAAGTCGCTGCTCCACACGATGAAGCACCTGGGCGGAAGTCCCGGGGCTCCAGCCTCTGGCAGAGTTCCAGCTCCCGGCCAACAGAAGCGTCAGCCTCTGACGGCTCCGAGCTCCCCCAAAGGCGGATGCCTCTCACCCGACGGTCGGCAGTATCAGGCTCCGTTGGTGGAGCCCCTCTTCCCGCAGCTGAACTTTGAACCCAAACGACAGCCGCAATACCCTGCCACGCCGCCAACTTCCGGGGTATCCACTCCCCAGGTCAATTACCAGGCGAATCCCACCTACACACCGCCCACAACGCAGCAGGACTCGAACTCGTATTTGGGGGAAACCCATACCTCGTACGTGGTGACCTATCCGATGGATGACTCCGGGGACGAGCCCGAGCCGGAGTCCCTGGCCATGTCGCAGCGTATCCGTCGGTCATCGGAGCACTCGAATGCCAGCTCTTCGTTGTCCTTGGGCAGCACCAGCTGGACGGCGAATCCAGTGCACAATGTAGGTCCTCCCGTGGATCGGAGCACTAAGCCCCAAACGCAGGTTACCCCGAAGGTTACTGCCCAGCAGTTGCCCAAGCAGATGCCCCAAGAAATACCCCAACAGGTGCCGCAAAAGGTGCCACAACAAGTGCCTCAGCCGGTGCCTCAACAGGTGCATCAACAGGTGCCACATCAAATGCCTCAGTTGCCTCAACAGGTGCCTCCACAAGTGCCGCAACAGAAGCCTCAGCCTGTGCCCCAAAAGCTCCCCCAACAACTGCCTCAGCAAATACCTCTGCCGACTCCCAATAATGTTGCCATCCAGCCCCCATCCACCGCTCCCAGTAGCAGGCCTCGTCTCAGCACCCGCAGCCACACCATCCAGGGTGACGGCGGCTACGAGAACCGACCTCTCCAGAACCGCGTCATGTCCCAGCAAACCCTCCTCCAGTCGAGCAGCGTCTCCCAGAAACAGCAAACGGAGCAGCACATTAGTGAGCTGCGACGCAAGAGTCTCGGCAATGTCCTGGAGAGCAGCCAGCGGAGCACCTACTTCGAGCAGCAGCAGCAGGAGTACAAGTCCTCGGCCCCGCCAGACACGCCGGACATCGTCAAGTCCTCGCTGCCCAAAGAGAACGCCCCACTGCTGAAGAAATTCGGGCCACCACAAAGACATCACTACGTGCCGAATGCGTACCAGAGCCCTCAGATCAACAAGCAGGGCAGCACTACCTCCAGTACGACTGTTTCCAGCACCACCACGGTGGTCCAGCAGCAGCACCACCAGCACCTGCAGATCAAGCCAAGTATTGTGGAGACCCCGGCCACGCCACAGCCTCAGGTGCCGCCCGAGGATGAGATCCCCCACAACATCGTCTTCAACAACGTGAGTGCCTTCACATCCCTGAGCCGGCGCCACCAGGAGGAGGACTCCCACCAGCAGCAGTCGGCGGGCTCGCGGGTGAATCGGCTGAGCAAGTGCGACTCCTGGAATCAGATCTGCCAGCTGCAACAGCAGTCCCAGCCCGCCCAGCAGTCGTACAATCAGCCCGGATCTCAAGGAGGCGGGGAGCTGAGAAGGACCAAGTCGGGCCACTCGCTGGCCGTGCCGAAGCTCTACGAGGCCGGCATCGACAAGGCCCAGATCAGCGAGAAGCAGAGGACAGTGGCGGCCTACTTCTCCGGCCAGAAGTCCCCCAACAGCCAGATGGAGGAACTGCGTCAGATGACCACCACCACGTCCCGGAAATCGGCCATAAACCGCACCAAGACGAGCGAGAAGCTCTCGGCGGCCGCCCGGAAGTCGCTCAGTTCCCTAACCAGTTCGAATGGCAACATGTCCTCCGTGGGCGTGTCCCGGGGCGGTGGGGCGCCCATGATGGGCGGAGGACTGAGCCGGAGCGCCACCATGCCGCACATAGCGAATCTGAATCTGCTGGACGAGAGCAATGTGGAGGACGCCTTCGAGCAGCTGATGATGGGTGCTTAGAACTATGAAATATATAACAAAAAATAAAATATATTTCATAAAAAAAATACAAAATTATTAAACCAAAAAAACTAACAAAAGTCCAACCAACCACTCAAGCCAAACGAAAAACAATCAAATATTGAGGCATTCCAGTTTGAAACTGGACAAGATCAAGAGAGAAGGAAATACTAGAGATACTAGAAATAGTAAAAATACCAGAACTAGAACTAGAACCAAAGAGCTATCGAAATCCTATCGAAATCGAATCTATAATCGAGACACTTTAGTAACTGTAACGGCAACTGTACTGATTAATGTTTACTGAACTAATGGAATATGACAAAGATTAGACTTAGTTTTTAAAGACTTTTCTGTTTTTATATATTTTTTTAGTCCAACCCCCCGCCCCTCTATCCCCATCTATGTCAAAACAAATCAGTTGCAATAGTTAAATTAAAATTAGGAAAAAAAGGCAGGGACTTTTAGGCGGTTTCTTTTCTTTTCTTTTTTTTTTTTGGTTTTTTTTTTTGTTAGAAAAACACAAAAACACCCACACACACACTGACACAGCTACACTTTGAGAAAAAAGATCATATTGTTTGCTGCACTGCGATCCAACAACAACAACTACAACAACAGCAATAAGAAAGCAACAACAGCAACAGCAATTTTATCAAAAAATCAAGATTTGTGAGTTAAAAATACAAATATCAGATGTACAGAATGCCGTACCCTTATCCACTTGCTGACCTACCCCTTTTTGTTTCTTTTTTTGCCAGCGCCCCCCCTGCCCTGCCTTGTACTACCAATCAAAAAACGTATATATTTATTTAAATATATATTTTTTTGAATAAATAAAATGCTATATTGCCCAGCAGCAGAAGCCTAACACCTTAAAAAAGCACAAAACACAAGAATAAGCACAAGAATTACACATTTTTTTGGTAAAATAAAGTATTTAAGGGGGGTTTCTTGAATTAGTAAAATTTTAATCTTAATATTAGTCTCTCGTAAAGTAGAGTTCCCTTAATTACTTGCTCAAATGTGGTACTTTCTATAAGAAGCATTAAAAATATTACATAAAGTCTTTTTTAATCTCAAAAATAATTTTTTAAAACAATTATGAGTTATGAGAAAAACAAAGAGTTCCAAACTACCTTTAGAAGAACTCCCTCTTCTTAAATTCTCTTTTAAAAACTCCTTTTTTGAAAACTCCCGTTTCGAAAACTCCCTTTTTGAAAACTCCTCTTAAATACCTCTATTTTATTCCCAAAAAAACGTGTAATTGTGCTAATGCCTTTGTCTTTTGTGTACTTTTCCTTGTACATATATATATTTGTATTGCCTGAAAGTTATTCTTCGGAAAAATTGTGAAAATGCGTCGAGTTCTTAGCGCTTTATTCCCAAAACACACAAAATGTTGATGCCCTCCCCCCCTTACGTTGCGTTACGTTACGTTCTGTTACGTTTTGTTACGTTTTTGCTCGTTCGTTTGTTCGTTCGTTGGTTGATTGGTTGATTGATTGATTGACTGGTTGATTGGTTGGTTGGTCCAGCAAGGATTTCAATTCAAAACACACAAAAAATAATCTAATAATTTTTTAAATTTACAAAAAAAAAAAAAAAAAAAAAAACGAAAGCAGCAAAAGGAACCCCTAATTTATGTCCCTTCTTCTTTTATTAATTTTACATTTTTTGTTACCGACTGTTTTTTTTTTGCCTCTTTTTTGTAAATATTATTATTATATATTTTTTAACCGTTCCCCCCCCCACGCCCACAGTTGAGATGAGAAAACAGTATTTTTTCCGATATTTTCCAAGATTTTTTCTGTTTTATTTTTTAAATATATACATATATATATTTTTTGAAAATATATGTATGCATTTTTCGTGAAAACAGTTCAGTTTTTGCTGCTGATCTGATCCTGTTTCCCATGTCCTTTGATTTAAAGCATGTCCTTCGATTTTTTAATGTTACTTTTTAGTCTTAATTGTACATAAATATTTTTGTGCATGATTTGTTAATAAGAAACATTATTTTAGACCTTAATTTTTACATATCTATTAGGAATTTTCTTAAAAAGGTTTGATTTCACAAAATTTTAAAGCATACAACTTTTAAAGTTAATTTTTAAAATAATAGAAAATTAAAACCATTACCACCCCAAGCAGTCACAGTCACAGTCACATCATTAGCTACGATTTTGTTTATTGTTTTCTGTGTGATATTTTTTTAGAGTGTTTCCTTTAGAAAAGGGACAAACCATACACACTGGAAAAAAAAAGCTTGAAGTACTTTTTGAAATATTTGTAGTTGATTTTTATTGTAGTGTTGCGTAGTGTGTTAAAACAAAAGTAAATATATTTGTTGCCTGCCCAGATACAAAACACATGTAATTTCAATAACCAACAAAAAAATGAAAACAATTCGTTTCAGTTTCGTAGTCGAAAAGTTGATAATATTACTTTTTGTTGCATGGCCCCAAAAGACTAATCACGATTATTTGTTTGCTTTTTTCTTTTTTTTCTTCCAACCTGCTGCTGCTGTAAAAAATAAACCAAAAATCGCATCCTTAAAAAACAAAAACCCACACATTTATTCACACAGCAGCCCAACACAAGAGCTCCTCCTCGACCAGCGAACAGCGAACGGAGACAAAGTCCTCCAAGGATGGCGGTGCCACAGTGACTACAACAACAACCAAGGGTAGGCTATCTTATAGGGATGTTGTCTATAACATGTATATTTAATTTCAAATTTTTATTCATTTTTTTAGTCACAACACGCACTGTTAGCGGCAGTGCCGCCTCCAAGAATATTTCGCCCTTGGCCAAATTCAAGCAATTGGATAAACAGGCCGCCGCCCAACAGGCACAAAAGTGAGTCTATTCTTCCCATAATGTACACTTTCTATATATTGTATTTGGCATATTTTATAAACTTGTACATAAATACATACATTATTGTGTATATCAGCGAGCATAAGTCGAAACATTGTCTTGGAAATACATTACATTTGAAAAACACCTACATATATTGGGGAGAGAGGTCACACAACAAGCTATACTATACTACCACATTTGTGCAGGTTAATACACTTAAAAATAAAGCAAAAATTAAAGATAGAAAATATTTTAAGATGATTGAAAACCCTAAAATTAAAACTATAGCCTACTTTCCAGGGCCAACTTGAATAAACTCTTCAATTTTTGCTATTTCGCCCTCCACCAACTCCTCGTCTGCACACATACAAGCAAATTAAATTGGTTAACGGTGCAACATGGCACTTACACTTAAAAAAAAACATAAAACACAAAAAAAGGAAAAATACTCAAGCACTGTGTCCACTTCCTACATAATACTCCGGTGTTGGTTCTCTCTTTTTTCGAAATGGAAAAAGTTTCGTCTCAAAACAAAACCAAATACATATTTATTTCTCTCTCTGTATTTTTTTTCTTTTCAAAACCAAAATTTTCCAAAAATATCGCGTTTCTTATATTTTTTTTTTGTTAAATAATTGTTGTTGTTGTTTCTTGCTAACACAAAATGAAAAAATCAATATATATATATATTATATAGTACACATACACATACAAAACATACACTTAACACAAAAATCTAAACTAAAAACAAAGAAAAAAACACACACCTGTAGGAAATAAGAAAATATGAAATGACAATTTTTTTCAAAAGATTATGAAGAAGATGAAGGAGAAATGCTTTTTGTGTGAGTTTCGCTAAAACGTCTGCAATCCTCCAACCTTGAATCATTTTGTTCAGATCATCTCCAACAACAACAAGCACACCCACCACCCCCGGCGGTTCGGCACAACCGTTATTCAAATTTACCGATCCGGCATTAAATGCGCGCGCCGCCACTGTCAAGGATCAACTTCTGCAGTGGTGTCAGCATAAAACGCAGGAATATGAGGTATCCAAAACCTAAACAACAAACCAATCCAAAAATCCAATTCCAATTTAATAGCCTAAAAGTTGAAATGCCAATTAGCAAGAGCAAATAATTTTAAATAGTTTTTATTAAAAGAAATAAACAGCAACTGCAACTGCCAAAAAATAAGTCCTTGTTATCCTGGCCGCTGTTTCTTACCTCTTTTGTTCTTTTTTTTTTTTGTTAAAGCAATTAAGGTCAAAAAAAGGATAAGGTCCTACAAAAACTATCGATAGATATTATATCCCAAAGATAACTAAGCTACAGTCTTTATTTGTTATAGTCCTAATACTTCTCTCTTCTTTTGGCCTTAAATGCAAAGATAGTTTATTTATTGCGTTTCTTTAGTCTTGTCGTACGTTCTCATGTTTTTTTTTAAATATATATTTTTAACAAAGCATTTTTGAATAACAAACAACCAACTCTACTACCAAACCAGCAACCAAACAACAAACAAAATAAACCAAATAAACAAAAACTTCAAACAGCGCCCAACTTTGGCTAAGCTTGACAGCTTTTTCTTACAAAAAAATATCGTTTAAAAAACAAGCATAAAAAACTTCAAATACACACACACATATACATTCACACTCGCACACAAACACAAAGCACGTCTATAAAAATAACTAAGAAAAGAAACAAAATTTAAAAAATGAAAAAATACTGAAATCCATTCCGTTTCCGCTACAGTTTACTGCTTTAACGATAACTTATCGATTACTGATCACCGCTTGTCGCATTTTGGCATTTCGCGCTAGAGTTATCGCCGCTGTTGTTGTTATTGTTCCAATAATCGAAATAATCGACTGTCGCTTTAGTTGTATTCACTTACTTGCTAGTTAATTAGCTTAGCTACTTAGTAGTACTCGGAGCCTGGAAAACTAAAAAATACAAACGCTTTTGCTTCAGGAAATATTTAAAATTAAAATTAATTAAAAAATCAAAACTTAAAGGCCATCTAAACGAACTCAACAACAATTCAGCCAGTAAAAGCCATTTTTGATTCGTTTATTTCGTTTTTTTAATCGTTTTTTTCGCTTAAATTGAAACATTTTTTAAATACCTCTCTTGTGTGTGTGTGTGTTGTTCGCAGAACGTCCAAATAACCAACTTTAGCTCGAGCTGGTCAGACGGCTTGGCCTTTTGTGCGCTGATCCACCATTTCTTGCCAGATGCATTTGATTTCTCCAAACTAACCAAGCAGACGCGCCGCCACAACTTCGAGCTGGCCTTCAGCGTTGCTGAGTAAGTATACGCCCCGTGGGCCCTCCTAAATAGACATTATATGGAAAATGGCTCGATTTCTGTTTCGAAATATTTTTCCATATAAAGTGTATTATATTCTATAAACATAAAAAATAATATATATTAAACTTTTTCAGTGAGAAGGCTGGCATTGCACCCTTGCTGGATGTGGAGGATATGGTGGAGATGAGTCGTCCGGACTGGAAGTGCGTGTTCGTCTACGTGCAGAGCATATATCGCCGGTTCCGGAACTGTCAATAGATCCCACATCCAGATACAGATCCAGTCCAAAAAAAAAAACAGAAACAGCAGTCAGTCCAAATCCAATTAACAAAGTCAGCAGCAGCTCAAAGGCAACAGCAGCAACTCATTAAATTTTAAGCAGAATCCCTTTGGCATTTCTTTTCCTCATCATCCTAAAAAAAACAAAAACAAAAATATCCTGCAAACATCTAACTGTATATCGGCATATGTATGATATATATTCATTATATACATATATGTTATATATATATTTCTTTAATTGAAGCGCAAATGGCAGCGCAGGCTCGTCGAACTTGAAACAGCCGACTCTTTGTACGTTTTTTGTGTTTGTTTTACTTTTTTACTATTATTACGATTACGCATTATTATTTGTTATCGAACTTGAAGCAGAAAAACTATGCAATAATTGTTGATTTATATATATAAACATTATTTTTTTTATATTAATTTTAATTGTGAAACCACCAATCGAGGTGAGTGCAAAAAATAAATAAGAAAGCAGTGCAGTTACTAACCCTGCTGGCGCATCGGCTATCGATCATAATAAATGGATCATTATTACCACAATATATATATGAATACATGAAAATAACGGTGCCGTCGCTCACATTGATGATGAATTACTGTAATAATAAACATATATATATTTTATGTACGTATGTGTAACGAGAACGAAACATTTACTAACCGATGCCACTCGAAAAGGCCGCAAACAAAAATCATAAAACAGCAAATGAAACTCAAGCTGATGTTTTATTTATTATGTGGGGTACTGGTACTATAAACAAATTTTGCGAGAAGTAAGTCATGCATGGGTGTATCTTTAACGATTTTTAGTACAATCCCCCACCGATCTGCATCAAAATCCTGCAACAAACAAATTTTTCCATTTTTTCTAGGGGTACCCCTGCAAAATCCACCATTTCCATACATAGCCCACTCCCATAGCCATATCTCCGCCAATTCTCATCCGATTCTCAAGCGGGGCACCTTAAACGATTTGTAGCTCGATTCCCCACCGATCTGCATCAGAATCCTGCAACAAAATATTTTTCAGATATTTTTCCATTTTTTCTAGGGGTACCCCTGCAAAATCCACGATTTCCATACCTTGCCCACTCCCATAGCTATATCTCTGCCAATTCTTATCCGATTCTCAAGCGGGGTACCTTAAACGATTTGTAGCTCGATTCCCCACCGATCTGCATCAAAATCCTGCAACAAACAAATTTTTCCATTTTTTCTAGGGGTACCCCTGCAAAATCCACCATTTCCATACATAGCCCACTCCCATAGCCATATCTCCGCCAATTCTCATCCGATTCTCAAGCGGGGCACCTTAAACGATTTGTAGCTCGATTCCCCACCGATCTGCATCAAAATCCTGCAACAAAATATTTTTCAGATATTTTTCCATTTTTTCTAGGGGTACCCCTGCAAAATCCACGATTTCCATACCTTGCCCACTCCCATAGCTATATCTCTGCCAATTCTTATCCGATTCTCAAGCGGGGTACCTTAAACGATTTGTAGCTCGATTCCCCACCGATCTGCATCAAAATCCTGCAACAAAATATTTTTCAGATATTTTTCCATTTTTTCTAGGGGTACCCCTGCAAAATCCACGATTTCCATACCTTGCCCACTCCCATAGCTATATCTCTGCCAATTCTTATCCGATTCTCAAGCGGGGTACCTTAAACGATTTGTAACTCGATTCCCCACCGATCTGCATCAAAATCCTGCAACAAAATATTTTTCAGATATTTTTCCATTTTTTCTAGGGGTACCCCTGCAAAATCCACGATTTCCATACATAGCCCACTCCCATAGCTATATCTCTGCCAATTCTCATCCGATTCTCAAGCGGGGTACCTTAAACGATTTGTAGCTCGATTCCCCACCGATCTGCATCAAAATCCCGCAACAAAATATTTTTCAGATATTTTTCCATTTTTTCTAGGGGTACCCCTGCAAAATCCACGATTTCCATACCTTGCCCACTCCCATAGCTATATCTCTGCCAATTCTTATCCGATTCTCAAGCGGGGTACCTTAAACGATTTGTAACTCGATTCCCCACCGATCTGCATCAAAATCCCGCAACAAAATATTTTTCAGATTTTTTTCCATTTTTTCTAGGGGTACCCCTGCAAAATCCACGATTTCCGTACATAGCCCACTCCCATAGCTATATCTCTGCCAATTCTCATCCGATTCTCAAGCGGGGTACCTTAAACGATTTGTAGCTCGATTCCCCACCGATCTGCATCAAAATCCCGCAACAAAATATTTTTCAGATTTTTTTCCATTTTTTCTAGGGGTACCCCTGCAAAATCCACGATTTCCATACATAGCCCACTCCCATAGCTATATCTCTGCCAATTCTCATCCGATTCTCAAGCGGGGTACCTTAAACGATTTGTAGCTCGATTCCCCACCGATCTGCATCAAAATCCCGCAACAAAATATTTTTCAGATATTTTTCCATTTTTTCTAGGGGTACCCCTGCAAAATCCACGATTTCCATACATAGCCCACTCCCATAGCTATATCTCTGCCAATTCTCATCCGATTCTCAAGCGGGGTACCTTAAACGATTTGTAGCTCGATTCCCCACCGATCTGCATCAAAATCCCGCAACAAAATATTTTTCAGATATTTTTCCATTTTTTCTAGGGGTACCCCTGCAAAATCCACGATTTCCGTACATAGCCCACTCCCATAGCTATATCTCTGCCAATTCTCATCCGATTCTCAAGCGGGGTACCTTAAACGATTTGTGGCTCGATTCCCCACCGATCTGCATCAAAATCCCGCAACAAAATATTTTTCAGATATTTTTCCATTTTTTCTAGGGGTACCCCTGCAAAATCCACCATTTCCATACATAGCCCACTCCCATAGCTATATCTCTGCCAATTCTCATCCGATTCTCAAGCGGGGTACCTTAAACGATTTGTGGCTCGATTCCCCACCGATCTGCATCAAAATCCCGCAACAAAATATTTTTCAGATTTTTTTCCATTTTTTTCTAGAGGTACCCCTGCAAAATCCACGATTTCCGTACATAGCCCACTCCCATAGCTATATCTCTGCCAATTCTCATCCGATTCTCAAGCGGGGTACCTTAAACGATTTGTGGCTCGATTCCCCACCGATCTGCATCAAAATCCCGCAACAAAATATTTTTCAGATTTTTTTCCATTTTTTCTAGGGGTACCCCTGCAAAATCCACGATTTCCGTACATAGCCCACTCCCATAGCTATATCTCTGCCAATTCTCATCCGATTCTCAAGCGGGGTACCTTAAACGATTTGTAGCTCGATTCCCCACCGATTTGCATCAAAATCCTGCAACAAAATATTTTTCAGATATTTTTCCATTTTTTCTAGGGGTACCCCTGCAAAATCCACCATTTCCATACATAGCCCACTCCCATAGCTATATCTCTGCCAATTCTCATCCGATTCTCAAGCGGGGTACCTTAAACGATTTGTGGCTCGATTCCCCACCGATCTGCATCAAAATCCCGCAACAAAATATTTTTCAGATTTTTTTCCATTTTTTCTAGGGGTACCCCTGCAAAATCCACGATTTCCGTACATAGCCCACTCCCATAGCTATATCTCTGCCAATTCTCATCCGATTCTCAAGCGGGGTACCTTAAACGATTTGTGGCTCGATTCCCCACCGATCTGCATCAAAATCCCGCAACAAAATATTTTTCAGATTTTTTTCCATTTTTTCTAGGGGTACCCCTGCAAAATCCACGATTTCCGTACATAGCCCACTCCCATAGCTATATCTCTGCCAATTCTCATCCGATTCTCAAGCGGGGTACCTTAAACGATTTGTAGCTCGATTCCCCACCGATCTGCATCAAAATCCTGCAACAAAATATTTTTCAGATATTTTTCCATTTTTTCTAGGGGTACCCCTGCAAAATCCACGATTTCCATACCTTGCCCACTCCCATAGCTATATCTCTGCCAATTCTTATCCGATTCTCAAGCGGGGTACCTTAAACGATTTGTAACTCGATTCCCCACCGATCTGCATCAAAATCCTGCAACAAAATATTTTTCAGATATTTTTCCATTTTTTCTAGGGGTACCCCTGCAAAATCCACGATTTCCATACATAGCCCACTCCCATAGCTATATCTCTGCCAATTCTCATCCGATTCTCAAGCGGGGTACCTTAAACGATTTGTAGCTCGATTCCCCACCGATCTGCATCAAAATCCCGCAACAAAATATTTTTCAGATTTTTTTCCATTTTTTCTAGGGGTACCCCTGCAAAATCCACGATTTCCGTACATAGCCCACTCCCATAGCTATATCTCTGCCAATTCTCATCCGATTCTCAAGCGGGGTACCTTAAACGATTTGTGGCTCGATTCCCCACCGATCTGCATCAAAATCCCGCAACAAAATATTTTTCAGATATTTTTCCATTTTTTCTAGGGGTACCCCTGCAAAATCCACGATTTCCGTACATAGCCCACTGCCATAGCTATATCTCTGCCAATTCTCATCGGATTCTCAAGCGGGGTACCTTAATCGATTTGTGGCTTGATTCCCCACCGACCTGCATCAAAATCCTGCCACAAAATATTTTTCAGATATTTTTTCGTATGGAAATCCACGACTTCCATACTTAGCCCACTGCCATAGCTACATATATCTCTGCCAATTCTGAAGCCAAGTGTGCTTTTGAATTTGGGGCTGTGGAAAAAAACGAAGCAGGTGGGGCTGCTCAGAAACTCGGTGAAAGTCTAGCGTTTAAGTTTTGTGTAAGATGTCGCAACAAAATTCAGTGTAGAAATTCGTAATTCAAAATTAAGTTCGTGACGCACGCACACACACGCAGACAGGCCACAAGAAGCACACAGACGACTGACAAGTTGCAGAGGCTTGCAACCAGGTTGCAGATTGCAAGCAGATCCGCCCCCAGCCTCCCATAGTACCGCCACTTTCCACCCTTTCCAAGGCAGTCGATAGCAGGAGGAGCATCCGTACCGGATCATCATGTCGCAGCATCAGCATCCCATTCTCTCCGAGGAAGCCGCTCTCAGATTGTTGAACGGTGTAGTGGCCACCGGCAATGCCACGCCCCTCAGCGCTGTACCGTCATCGCCGCCCACGCCACCGTCCACTCTGGTGGAAGGACAACAATTGCCCGAGGCCAGTTGCTCCACGGAATTGGGCGGCGGTAGGCGGGAGAGTGTCCACTCGCATGCTTTTGGAACGGAATGGAATGGAATTGATGAAGTGGCCACCAACAATGCCACGCCCCTCAGCGCTGTACAGACATCGCCGCCCACGCCACCGCCCACTCATCTGGTTGAAGGGCAACAACTGGAACTGCCCGAGGCCAGTTGCTCCACGGAACTGGGCGACGGTGGACAGGAGAGTGTCCACTCAGCGAACGAGTATGGACACTCTTGTCGCATCTGTCGCTGGAACCGCAGCGACATGGAGATCATTAGCTGTCCTTGCAACTGCAGGGGTAGCGTGGTAAGTTGGGCAAGGATTTAGGGATCTTTCGGCTAAGAACTTACTTTATAGTTTAGAGAGTAGACCAAAGATCAATAGACCGCAATCCTATAATTTATTTTATTATTCTTACAGGGCTTCATCCACCTGAAGTGCCTCAAGCGGTGGATCATGCACCGGCGGGACAATCGCTGCGAAGTCTGCAACGCGGTGTACGACATCTCCGAGGAACGGGTGAGCCTGAAGCAAATGCTGCGGACTTTCTGTTGCGGCCGCTGCTGTGGCCTGATCGTGAAGCACCTGCTGTTCAGCGCCTCGTTGATGCCACTGGCCCACATCATTCTACAGCAGGTGAGCACACTGTCCCATCCCCTTGGGTCATTCAACTTGATTGTACTGCATCATGTGGTCGGTGCTTACCTGAGATTCATCCACTGTCCACAGGTGCTTCAGTGCATGGATAATCTGAACCAGGGCAGCACGGAGCAACTAACCGTACAGGAGGTATTCGTCGCCTCCTGTGCCCTGCTCACATCCAGTGCCCTATTCTTCCACTTTTTCGAGTTCGTGACGACGCGCTGCCTCCTCATCCGGAACATATTGCGCCACTGGTGGATGTTTGGCAGCACCTCCGACTTTTCCCTGGTCGAGTTCGAGGACGATTCCATCGATCTGTTCTGATCGCCGCCAGAAGAGGGTATATCCACCATCCATAATATTCACAGGGCCAAGCTATCCGGGATGCAGTGCCGCAGAGCCAAGTGACAATGCAAGCGGACTCCAGATTTTCAAATTTCGAGTATTCAATAAAAATGCAAATCTTAAAAAGCAAATCTTAATAGATAAAGTAATAAGTGGATAGTTTTTATTAAAGTTATGTTTTCTTATCAACCAATTCTTAACCAAACTTTAAATATTTTTTAAAAACAAATTTGAATTCTTGCGCCATTATTCCGCGTTATGCAACCCTGCTATAATACTATGCTATCGATAACATTTGAACCAGGTTTAATAAAAAGCCAAGGAAACCTCTGTTAAACCGATTCGAATGAAAACAAAAAAAATTAGAATGTACAAAACTGAAATTCTCTAGGCCTATAGTTCGTGCATTATCAATCGGTTAATAATTAAATAGCCTCTTTAATAAAAAAAAAAGTATGAGCTTCCAGAGTGGCCAGATAATTAAATCAAAATACCAAATGGCAATGTACCAAGACAAAATACCATAACAAGCCAAATTCCAAAAGGTACCACACTCCCACATCTACACATTCAGCCGTAAAATCGACGCACGAAGCGAAAAGGGAAATTAGGAAAATAATAAAAGTGACTGAGCCAGCAGCGATCCGCAGCAGCACTCCAGTCACAACCTGAAGCTTGAATACACGCCACCTCCCGTTAATAGATGCATTCACAACTGTGTAAGTGCCGTGTTCGGTCGGTTACCAACAAAAGGCTTTAAAAGCCAAACAAAAGTTATAAAAGGCAAGGCAGGCAGAGCAGAGCAGCGCAGAGCAGCACAGCGCAACGCCAAGAGACAAGCAAACAAGCAAGTGCGAGCCAGCAGGCAACAAAGAAAGGAAAACCGAAGAACGGCTCGAAAGAAAGTGAAGTGAAGCCAGCGGAAGAGCGGAGGGGCGGGGCGTGGAAGATACCAGACCAGAAAACCAGATCGACCGACTTTTTTTCCCCATTTTTTTGTGGCTTTACTTCTTGCGGGCCTGTGTTTTGGTTTTCCTTTTTTTCTCCCTCTCACTCTCTTGCGCGATGTATCTTGTTTGCTTTTGCTTTTCGTTGCGGCACGTGTGCGAATTTCTGTTTCTTTTCATTGCAAAGAAACCCGAAAAAAACTAACAAAACAAGACACGAATCGCACACTTTCTTGCAGAGACACCGTGCCCCCAATAAGCCCCCTTTCTCATCCCCTTGGACACGAGAGGAAGGAAGGAAGAGAATCCCCTGAGCAGCCACAGAGGATCACAGCCCCAGAGAAGGAGCGGAGAAGGTGGCCCGAGGCCCAAACCCCAGCCAGTTATCTACCCAGAAGATGAACTGTTGGCCAGCCATGAATTCGTCAGCGCCGGGCAACAGTAATTCCCCAAAGTTCCTCTATGACCTCGCCCTGGACTCACTCGTCCGGAGCCTGGGCACCACAGTCCCCTCGCTGGAGAGGATCCATCGCCTGCCCGAGCTGCCTCGCAACATCCTCATCGACGTCTATGAGATGGTGAGTTCTTATTCCTATTTCTAGTGAGTTTCTAGTGAGATCTTCATCATTCCCATAATCGGAATCCATAACCAGATTCCAGATTGAGATCGTTATCATTATGGCTTCTCCTTATCGCTTAACTATCCGCCGGGATGGTACTGTTGTCCGGATTTCGCTCATTATCGGGAGTAGGAGGAGGGGCTAGGTGGGTGTGACGATGCCACTTGTCGGTTTGTTTGCTTTTCCGCTTAAATTGTTTACACCCTGGCAGTGGCAGTGGCAGTGCCAGTTCCAGCTGAGATTACCCCCAGAACGATGATACTTCAATGGTTAGTCAGTCACAATCGTAATTATTAAATAATAACCGTTGGGGAATGTTATATTCTTCGGAATAGCGTTTGCGGAACACACGCTCTTGGTTCAAGTTACCAGCGAGCTGGCTAAGGTGGTAAGGTGCCAGTGGATTTTCAGTGAATTTCTGGCCGATGCCATCTTGGGATGGATTACATTTTGGCGAAGAAGACGGCCGACAACCGCATACCCACAGGTGGTTGCTAGTCTCGATTCCATTCCCCTTACATGGCCAGTCTCGATTGTCATAATAAGCGGCCAATTACAGCGTAAATTATAAACAGAAGCGACAATATGGTTTCGGTTCGGTTCTGGGGAAGGAGGCTCTGCTCCCGTCTAAAAATAGCCAACCAGTCCGCGAGCAGGGGAGGGGGAACAGAACGATGATGATGATGGCTACTCCTGTCCTGATTCCACCGCCCTCCATCCCACAGCCTCCTTCCGTGCTAGAGACCTTGCTGTGGCGCAGCTGCGCCGGAGAGGAGCCATTGAACTTGCTGATAATGGCTAAGCAAGTTCCATTGTCCGCTGATTGGATCTTCTCTTCTCCGCACAACGGCTCTTGTTTACTTCTTACTGGCCCTTCCTATGGCGGAAATCCTAATTCCCTTCTGGTTGCAGATGTCGAAGCGTGACTTCTTGAAGGACACCTTGCTGGAGGAGCTGTGCCGCCTGGAGGTGTTCACCCGTTTGGTCCGCTACTCGCCCGCCCGCAGCAAGTTGCTGCGCATCGTGGCCTCGCTGATGGCCAGCAAAAAGATGCTGGCCAGCCGGCTGAGCGAGTCCTACATCGCCCGGTACGGCCAGGACTGGGAGCTGAACGGGGATCTGGAGGAGGAGCGCAAGGCTGAGGAGATGCTGCAACTGCCATCCGCCGCCAGACAGGATGATCGGGCCAGGGAGCTACTGCGCGACTACGTGGCAGATGACGAGTCGCCCGGCACCAGCTCCAGCACGTGTCGCCGCCAAGATAGTGGCCCGAACAAAGTACCATTGCAGCCCGAACCCAATGTGATTCCTCTGACCAACTTGCAGGACTTGCCGGCCGAGGAGCTGCAGGCCATTGACACGGGCCTGCGAATGGGGTCGTTCCTCTCGGAGGCCGGCTGGATGCAGGAGAGCATCTCTGTGCTATCGTGCCTCAATGCAAGACTGAAGCGCCTGCCGCCCCACAAGTACTGGCTCGAGATGCGCTACGACTGCTTGCAGCGGTATTTAACCCATAACTCTCTCATTTTCACGCAAATGATGTTCTAATCCTCGATTTTTGACAGCCTGCTGTATGCCGAGTCGTCGCATTGCAACTTCAAGCTGGCACACCGCACCTACGAGGAGCTGATCGAGCTGAATCGCTCCCTGACCGACTCAGTGCCCGCCCAGCTGGTAGCCCTGACCTACAGCCAGATTTCGGCCATGTACTTTGCCCGCAACGAGTACGTCAACAGCCATATGTGGAGCGGTCTCGCCATGCGTTCCCTCAGAGCATCCGCCCCGCCGCGGTGAGTACCTCGGGTCTCCCCTTCCAGCTACCTTCCGTTCATGTGTGTTCTTGATCCGCCCATAGCATCGCCATCGATGTCCTGCGCCAGGCGGCCAAGGCCTGTGTGGTTAAGCGGGACTTTGCCCGGGCCAACCTACTCATCTGCCAGGCGGTGCGACGTGCTCGGTAAGCAGAGCCAGCCGGCCTCTCTGCCTCGCTCTTTTTCGCTTCAATTTATGTTCTTTGTGGACTTGAACGTGGAGAGAATCTTGGTTGAGAGCCACCCTTTTGGCAGTACCCCCATGTAACGTCCCTCTCTTTCGACAGCCAACACTTTGGAGTCAATCATCAGAAGTACGGCGATGCCCTGATGGACTATGGCTTCTTTTTGCTCAACGTGGACTCGGTGTTCCAATCGGTCAACGTCTACAAGGAAGCCCTGGCCGTGCGTCGCGGCATCTTCGGCAACATGAACTTCCATGTGGCCATTGCCCACGAGGACCTGTCCTACGCCTACTATGTTCACGAGTACAGCACGGGTGACTTTAGCTGCGCCCAGGATCACGTCGACAAGGCGGTGACCATTATGAAGAATTTAGTGCCGAGCAATCACCTGATGCTGGCCTCGGCCAAGCGCGTCAAGGCCCTTCTCCTCGAGGAGATAGCGCTGGACAAGATGGCCGATGGCATAGATGAGGAGGATCTGCTGTTGCAGTCCGAGCAGTTGCACAACTTCGCACTGCTCCTCTCGCTGGAGGTGTTCGGCGAGGTGAACGTGCAAACGGCCAAACATTACGGCAATCTGGGGCGGCTGTATCAGACAATGAATCGCTTTGAGGAGGCGGAGCGCATGCATCAGAAGGCCATCAAGATCAAGACGGATCTGTTGGGGGCCTTTGACTACGAGGTGGGCCTCTCCATCGGTCACCTCGCCTCGTTGTACAACTACCAGATGAAGAAGTATCGCGACGCAGAGAAGCTCTACTTGCGCAGCATCGACATAAGTGAGTGACTCCCACGGTTCCCTTTATTTTCTTTGATAATTATTGTGTTTTTTAGGCTTGCGCTTGTTCGGACACTCGTACTCGGGCCTGGAGTACGATTACCTGGGGCTGTGTCACGTCTACGAGACTCTGCACGACTTTGAAAAGTATTTGCAGTACGCGCACACTCTGGAGAACTGGCAGATCCTGCGCGGCCAGAATATTTCACAAAACGTAAGCCAGATTGGTCTTTAACCATTGCGTCATTTAATCTTTTTGTGTGGCCCGTAGAAGTCAAGCTATCCGGCCATCGAGGAGGATTTCACCATCGAGGAGGTGAAGAGCAAGTTCTTCAACATGAGCGCACCCAACTCCTCGAAAATCAGCCCACCGCAGCTGGACTTTAACTGAGCAGGGGCCTTGGTAGCGGCGATGGCAGTACAGGCACCCGCACCCGCACCACAACCAGAACCAGAACCAGATCCGAATGCAGAGGACAGTGAATCAGATTTGGATTCGGATAGCACAAACCATATAAGCTACAGAAGAAAGAGAGACGCAAGCGCAAAGGAGCACGAAAAGGAAAGCAGGAGCGGAAGCGGAAGCGGAAGTGGCGGCATCTGCTTATTGTCGTAGATAAGTTTTGAATAAGCTAGCCATGTTGATTTAGTCCGAGGAGACGAGGCAGTGTAGAAAGGAAAACAAGGATGATAGAAGCAAGGTGAATGTGTGGAGAACGAGGAGGCGGTGGAACCTTCACCCTTGCCGCTCTCTAGACATCTATCTATCTATCTATATATATATATATAGAGATGTGTATAAGGATGTAGGCAGTTGGTAGTGCGGTCGCGGTCGTGCCTGTTCCGTTTGATCCAATGTATCTATTTTTTTTTTGAATTTGTTTCATTTCCATCGAATAAGTCCCTCAATACCTCGATGTAACCCCATGTATTTAGCTCGTGGAGTGGAGTGCTCTGTCCAGTCTTACTAATCGCCACCAAAACATAACCAACTAACCACCAGAATCAGTGTAGCATCATCGAATACGTCCAATAACCCCAGCAGATCCTGGAGTTGTCACCCACCATAAAAAAAAATATTAAAAAAAAGAAGGAAAAATCTAATTTAAAAAAAAAAACATTTTCTCCCAGTAAGCTCATCTAGCCTAGGCTGCAAAGCTGCATATATGATTAGTATTTTGTAGGAAGTATTCTTTTCGAGCTTTGGCTTAGATTCTTAAAAACTAATTAATTCCTATATTTTTCTAACGATATTTAATTTTTTTCCCTCGAATTCGTTCAACACTTTTTCACAATTATGCCATTTTTTTAAAATAACAAAAGTATGTATCTTAAACTCACGTAAGATGAGAAGAACTGAAGAAGTATAGAAACGAAAGCTACGCAACAGTTAACTGAGAAAATATATATTTCTGTGTAGCCACTAATGTGATCCAGTTGATAAACCAAGAAGTAGAGAAAATATTTTGTTTGTTTTTAAGTTTGATTCCCCAAAAGTAGGCCCCCAATCCCCATCATCCCATTTCTGGCAATCCTATCCCCATCCCCAAACCCAGTGGCATCCGCATCCGCACGGATCACTCGTTGATTGTTAGAACATTTGTAGCACAATTTTTGAGTTGTACAGAATGTATAGTATATATAATCGTATTCTAGACTTAGATATATGCCTATATATTCGATACATTCACTGGCAACATGAGTATTGTGGCAGTACTTTAAATAAATAAACAAAAACATTAACCTGGAGCATCAGATTATGCAGGCGATGGATCCATCCGATGGAAAATGTACATAATTCGGTTGAATATTGCTGCTTCCAGTTTAACAAAATTTTATTATTACTATTATGATATATATATAAAATCTAAATATTAATATAAATAAAACAAAACTACCTATAAAGTACGGACTATTTATACCACTAACTTTTGGTACGTAGGGCGACAAAGTCTACTTATGAACAACAACAACATCGTAGTTGCAAAACTCCCTTTTTGGCATTACTTAGCAATTAGCGATTAAGTGCAACGTTGCAAATCTCAAAATAAAATACCTGCAATAAATACATATTTCGTGTTCTTTCTTTTTCTAAGTCGTAAGCATTTAAAACTGTAAACGGTTTATGCAGATCGGTGGAGACTTGTCTTACGAGTCGTACAAGACCTCGTTTTTTAAAATCCGATCAGAATTGGCCAAGATATGAGCTTGGAAAGATCCGCCCTGGCGGCCAACTCGCGGCCCAAAATTCTTCAAATTCGTATGGCAAGAAATCTGAAGTACCAGGCGAACAGAAATCAGCAGAAGGTGGATCAGCAGCTGGTTCCACCACCCCCTCACCCTACCTTCGCCAGAAAAATAACCCGATTATCCCTTCACTGGCACCAGGGGCTTAACATTCCTTTGCAATTCTCGGAGGGCAGGATTGGTTTTTAACACCATAAATATGTGCACAACTGCTTTGTTTTTATTTTTGTTCCAATTTTAATCCATTCTTCTTCAGTAAATAATTTTTTTAATGTCCCCAATCGTAGTATTCTCTCTAACTTTAAATAAATTCAAATTAAATTATTTAAAATACAGCGGAAGGGTTAACATCAGAATGAGGGGCAAAATTTAAATCAACGGTTCTGTAATCCATGATGGCCGAAATTTGACCAATCACAGCATCCCAATTTCCCCTCCAGAACGGTAGTCGGCACCTAATGATGGCAAAACTAAAATGGCACACGCTGTTTTCTTGCGCGTGACACGATTTGGGGCTCGCGTGAGTCAAAATCCTTAGTTTTCTATGGGGACGCCCCAGCGTGCTGAGGTGGCGTGCCGATTGTCGTGCCAAATCCATCCTGAACTCCCATCACTATAACAGCCTAATCTGTCTACCTGTCCCCCTTTTAGAATAACTAGTAGCAGCATCCCGTTCCCCCCCATGGTGTTTGATCGGTGATCTCCATTCCATAAGGGTGTATTGGGGGGGTAGAGTGCCACCACAGTGGGGTTTCTCCCTTTCCCACACATGGCAAGCTCACAAAAATTACTATGAACTGCTTGCACTGCTTGAATTCGGCGACCTTCTGCTGATTTCTGTTCGCCTGGTACTTCAGATTTTCTCCCATACGAATTTCGAGAAATTTTTGCCGCGAGTTGGCCGCCAAGGCGGATCTTTCCAAGCTCATAACTTAGTTATTTCTTGACGGATTTTGAAAAGGAAGGCCATTTTGTAATCAGGACGTGAATATCCTTCGATCTGCATCCCAAGATTCCCAAAAATCAAACAAAAAAATTGTTGCTCAAATTTTGGCAAAAATCCCGACCGTGAGACCCTTTCCTAAATTGCGAAAATCGAGTCAAATTTTTTTTTGTCGATTTCAAAAATCTTGGGATGCAGTTTGAAGGATATAATAGTCCTGACGACAAAATGGTACTCCGTTTTTAAATCGGTCAAGTAATGGCGGATATATTCAATATTAAAAATGCGTTTCTTGCTTTTTGGAATTTTATATTTTTGATTGTGAACGTCGTTGCCATTTGGAAACCGATTTAGGAATAAAATACTATTTTTCAATTAGGAACTCATTCGTCATTGAACTGCATACAAAAATCCTTGAAATCGGAGAAAAACAATTTTCAACGATTCTAGTTATTTTTCAAAGGGATGTAATTTTTCAAAATCACAATTTTTTTGCAAAAATTGGAATAAAGTTGGACTGTCCGATTTTGAAAATCTTTTGATGCTGATCGAAGGATATTCAAATCCTAATTTATAAATGGTATTTCTTTTCAATATCGTTTGGATATTGACTGAGATATTTACTATCAAAAATGCGTTTTCTTTTTTTCGTTTTCTGCTGTTTCGACCTTTAACCAAATTGCCCCAAACTTTTTTTCCAATTAAAACAACGTTATTTTCTTTAGTACTCAGAAACTCCGAGGCGGCCCAGATTTAAAAATGGTATGATAAGTAATCGATTTGAATTATTTATTACAACTTTTAGTTTCTATATAGTTATGTTAATATAATTTTGTGTATAATACCACTCTTTTGAATAAAACACGTTTTAAAAATCATATGTTGTTTACATTTCCTTTATACTTTGAACTATGTAGATTATAATAGGTATACATAAATTTTCCATTTGTCGGTTATATTTGTTTTGCAAAAATGAGTTCATTTATAAATTTTCAGATGTTTCCGATTTCAAGCAACGAAAACCGGATCACCAGGCAACAGGAACGATACAGACGGTGTTTCTGGTCACAAACCTAGAAGAAAAGAACATCATTAATATTATTTACTAATATTTTACATTATTTGTATATATTCTTTAAATTTTATAAAGTCTTTTAAATATTTTAATATTTAAAAACTAATTTTCACAATTTTAGAGATGAAAAATTTAAACAGGCGCCCTATCGATTGCAGAGCTGATATAATCGATATCGGTCATAGACGTTTTCCAACACATTAAATATATCGACCTATCGGTAAGTGCGGCTGGCGTTATTCAACACATATATTATATCGACATATCGATAGTTGCCGTTGACGCTTTCCAACACTCGTCCGTTGGCAACACACTTCCGTTGGCAACACCAAATTCAAATTTTGATTTAATTATTAAAACTTGATAAATACTTGAATTAGGAGTTACTCGCTTAATTCTAGTTTATAATTTAGAATCATTTAACCTATTCCGTTTTTCTATCAGTTTCGTGATAGGATAAGAGCTAAGAATCAGTTTAACAATGTTGCCAAACAAATAAAGTTACGTTATTTCATAACAAAGTAGGAAACTTTGAATTTTCAATTAGATTTTCATGTAGCTATATATTTTAAAAATATGTTTAAATATGTATTGTTTTTTACTAAAATAAATTTAACTAAAAAAATATTTGAATAAGATAACTCTCGATCGATAATAAGCAGGTGGAGCCAAAGAACCCGAAGAACAAAAAGAACTGAAAAAGCCGGCGGAACTGGTGGAGCCAGAGGAACTATCGGTACCAGTCCTTCTTCAAAGCGGAACCAGTGGAGCCTAGGGATAATTGGCGGCTTTTTGTGTGAAACTTCGCCGCACCTGTGATAAACATGGAGAATGCCCTGTTTACGAACGTCAAGAAACTGTATGATCACCAGCTCTACGAATGCGTAATCCCTCCGGTAAGATATGCTAACTTGGTCATAAAGATCAGTTTTCTAAAACCAAGAGTTTTGTACACCAGGCGAGCCTGTTGAGCACTCTGCTCCACAATGATCGGAATGTGGCCACTCTGGAGATGGAGTACCAGGTGCAGCTTTACTTGGCCAACTCGCACTACAAGGAGCGACACTTTCGGATAGCTGTGCGGCAACTGGATGATCTTCTGCAGCAACGACGCACTATGATCCGGTACAAGAACGCCTGCCTGGTGGCCATTGAGAGTGCCTATGCTCAGTTCACGGACGTGGAGTTGCGACGGCGCCTGGCCGAGTGCTACAAGGAGATCGGAGAATTCTTTCAGGCCATTGCTACGCTCACTGCCATTCCGGTCAAGTTGAGAACACCGAGAGTTAACTTGATGCTTGCGCGCCTACAGCATCGAGCCCGAGGATCGGGTACTATGGCTACTTCCATATCCAGTTTAGGCTGTCGCAACAAGAAGGAGGCCACCTTGGCATACAAGGATCTTGTTCGCGATTGTCCAATGGCCCTGCAGGCCATAGAAGCTCTTCTGGAGCTGGGCGTGGATGGGAATGAGGTTAACTCTCTGGTTATGAGTGGTATGTTGTTACTCCCTGCATTTTTTCAGTTTCTATAGAGTATTTCTCTTCTAGCCGGTACAACTCCCAACAACATAGACTGGTTGAGCAACTGGATCAAGGCTCTGGCCCAAATGTACGACTGCAAACACCTGGAAGCGGCTCGAACCTTTCAATCCCTGAACGACACAACCACACTGCGACGGAACGAGCACCTTCTGGTGGCCATTGGAAAGTGTTATTACTACCACGGCAGCCTCGGCCTAGCGGCCCAGTATCTCTCCACGGCGGTGGCAGGGAGTCCACATAACCTGGAAGCTATCGGACTGCTCTCCGTGGTGTATGACATCGGGAAAATGGACGGAGCCGAACGGGAACGCGAACGTCTCTATGTCCAGGTGGCCGCCGAACGGGAATTCACCGCAGGACATTGGTTCGTCCATGCCCAGCAGATGCATTCGATTGGAAAGTATGAGCGTGGCTTGGATTTCGTGGAACGCTGCTTGGATATAGAAACGCATCACGTGGAGGGATTACTGCTACGAGGGCGAATGCTCTCCTCGCTGGAACGCTCCACGGAGGCGGTGGAAGCCTTTCGTGTGGCCCAGACAGTGGCCCCGTATCGTTTTGAGGTCTACAAGGGTCTCTTCCATTGCTATGTGAGTCTGCGGAGGATTAGGGAGGCGGAGGCCATGTGTACGTGGACTATTCGAAGCTTTCGCACCTCGCCAAGAAGCTATACGGTGGGTATATCTAACAAACTACTTACTTGCTTATCCTTCATCCTTTTTTCCCCTGCTAGATGCTGGGACGCACTCTGTTTCACTTCTCCAGCAAGGACGTCAAGAACAGTGCGCGCCGTTTTGCCGAAAAGGCGCTGAAAATCGATCCCAACTACACGCCCGGAGTGGCACTTCTGGCGGAGATCTATCAGGCGGAAGGGGACACCAAATCGGCCATCAAGCTGCTGGAATCACATCTGGATCGGTCGCCGCGCGCCAATCTGTTCAGTATTCTCGGAGACATAATGCGTTCTGAAAAGCAGTCTGTCAAGGCCTTGGAGTATTATTATTTAGCACTGGGGTACGGATTAGATTACCTGATATCTTGGCCACAAAAATATATTATTTTTATCTCAGATTGGATTCAAAATACCGACAAGCCTTGCAGGGTATCAATGCCTTGAAGAGTTCTGGGATTACCGATAGCTCATCCAGTGATGATAAACGTTCCACTTCCAGTTCCAGTTATTCGGATACCTTGGCGGCCGGTGGACAGCAGGCCGCACCCTGCTTGACCCCCGATTTTGTCCTTAGCGATAACGATATATCACAGATCCTCGGTGATCCAGCCTCTTCACCGGCACGGAGTCAGCATGGCGATGCCACGGGTGATACCGATGCAGATGCGGATGCGGATGCTGATGCTGACCGGTTTGCGGAAGGTGAAGTCGAAGGCTCGGACACGATGACGGAAACCTTGTGGCACGATGTCGATACCGAAATGAACAACTGAAGTCATCTTGTTGGCTCTTTATTTATTTTGTCCTTGTTATTTGATCTTGCCATTTAAATATAAACGTTGTAGCTTTAGATTAAGATAAGGTTTGTTTGTTGAGAATAAAGTGAGAAATTATATTTAATAGTTAAATTGTATAAATATTAAAGATTAATAATAGCGTTGCCCATATTTGAATCGAGCCGCCAAATACCAGTGCTGATAAACACAACCAATATACGGACTAGGGACGGAAAGTACTTGGCGGTTATTTCCGCCGTTACTAACACTGATTTGAAAACAATTCCTTTCTGTTTCTAGAGGATAATAAAGCAATCTAAAGGATTTTATATATAAAGTCTTAAAGAACAGTTTTATTTTTATGAAATCAAGGAAAAATTAAACTTTTATTCCTATTTTTGAATCTTGTTTGGCGTAAAGTCCCAGAGATAGATGCCAAAGAGCAGTAAAGGATAATCTATTCTAACTGGCTATTTATACGATTATAATGTATATTAAAGTATTTAGAATATATTTTACTATAATATAAGCCTTGTATTTGGAAAATAAGGAATGAAGTTTATTCTTTATAGTTACATATATATTTTTATATTCAAAACAACTTTTGCGTCATTCTGCGGCTATGAATAATTAAAAAAAAATGTCTTTTTTTAAAAACATATGACACAGAAAATACATGTCCCAATGTTGGTAAAATAACTAAGATAATTAAACTTAGCTTTGTGGCTTAGAATAGACAGTATTGTCACAATATTGATGTACAATTCTTGGCACATTCGTCACTTCTGGTTTACTTTTCGAAGATGTTTTTAAAAACCTTATAGATAAATGGGCATAGGTCCTAAATGCCCAAAACTTTGCTGAAGAAACTGACAATCTGGCTTCTTAAAACTAACCATTTCTGAATTCAAGCACAGTTTCAAATTTAGGCGGAAAACGAGCTCTTTTAGTGAGTTATCAGGGCTACTCAGTCGCAGTCCGACAACACTGGCATGACTGGTGGTGGCTTATAATATAACACGAATATAATATAAGTGGGAGTATAAGAACAGCTATAAGGGGGCACTCGTATAGCCCGACAACTTGTTTTCAACTTGTTGTTTATCAATCGCGAGCCGCGTTGCATGTGCTCCGTTCCGGATCCGATTCGATACGTCTTTCGTTTCGTTTCTATTGCCCGCGGCATTTTGTTAATATTTTTTTTTAGTTTTCAATAAATTTTTTAAAAAATTCCATGTTTAAAAATCAAACTAATCGAAAAGTGCGAAATTATAGCTCCAAACAAAAAAACAAAACAGTTTCGAACATCAAGCGAATTTTAAATTTTCAATTGAATCAAAAAAATAAAGAGCGGGCAGCCCGCGTAAAGTGTGAAGTGTTGACAGAATTTTCAAACAATATACCCGCAAATATTGATGTTAATTAATATGATTTGATTCGATTCGATTTCCATTTGATTTTTCCCACAATTTTTTATGATTTTGTGCCGTGTGAACAAATAAACAAATGATTTAATAAATTTGCAACAAACTACGATTTATGCATGTAGATTTGGCGGAATTCAATAAAAAAGGTAGGGGTTTCACTTTTGAATAGTTTTCCAGACTTGTATAAAAGATTCAAAAAATACCTTTAATGCCGGACTTCCCTGGGATTGGACAAGGCTTTCGGTTGCTGTTGCAATCCAATTTTATAATTATTTTTGTGGCATCTAGATCTCGTGTATTTTGTAATATATTTTTCTTTAATTTAATTTTTGTTTGGTCTAGTTTTATTTTATCGCCCCATTATTCACTTCTGCCTCGGCTAACGGCTCACTTAATCGGCCTGTGTGTTTATCAGCGGAATTAAAGCATTCGGAGAGGGTTACACATGTTTGGTCCGATTGTGATTCGGTTCTGTATATTCTATATAGCACTCTTTCGTTCCGTCGATAAAGCAAAACAGTGCAGATCGTTGAAATATGTTTCTGTTGGTCGAAGCATAAAAAATAATAATATCAACGATATGGACATTGTAACAACAAAAGCCCAGACAACTACACGCACTTGTTGATTGCTGCAGTTTTTTGCATTTTGAGTTGCAAGTTTCTCTGCAAGTTCATTTGCCGATTTCCTAGAACCACACGATACGACAGCGGTCCACGCAGATTTGTCATGTCAACAAAAGAATATGCACATACGTAGTACGTACTACATCTGGCCAAAGTTCCCTTGGCTTTGTTTGCTTTTTTTTTACCACCATAAGTTCGGGGTTCCGGGAAGTCGATGAAGCCGATGAAGCCGATGAGGCCGATGAATAATATTAAAATCTGCTGCTGCACATCATAAATTTATTTACTCACACATAACCCTGTCCCTCTCGATCCAGTCAGCCCCGTCGGCCTAAGAAACTGCTCAAAATATTGCCCTCTTGAAATCACTCATACGCCCCCGGTGCCCCCACTTTGCCGCATTTTTTTTGTTTGCTAATTAAAAGCAATAAGGCAGGACGCAACATACAATTCAGGGTATTTGAATAGGTCCTTTTTTGGTAATAGTTTTAAAAGTGAGTATATGAAAGCACAACCATGTGTAGTCTTTCTTGTTATTTTTCATATTTATTTTGTTTAATTTTGAGGAATATAATCCATTAAAATAGATCTTTCACAAAAAGGTATTGTTTTTGATAACATTCTTTAACCTGATTTGGGATTTGTATTCGCTTTTTTGTAATAATTGTTTTAGTAGATATTTTTCTTATGATCTCCCTATGAAAAAATTGGTTAGGTTTCATAAATTATTTGATTCATAGTTATAGAAGGAGTATTATTTATTGATTTAAATATAAAGTTCTTTTTACATACTTAAATTTTCATATTAACTAGTATTTTAGAAACAATAAATGGCTTAAAAATGATATTTAGGTGCGAGAAAAGACATATATTTCCTTAGGTCTTGGTTATAAAGTTTTTGGAATAAAAAGATCACGTATTTTGAAGATACTTTCGACTAGAGATACTACTTTTAAGGCCTTCAAAGGTCTATAGTGTTGTGGTTTTTTAACCAAAAATGATTAAAAATTTTTCAGAAACTAGTTACCCTAATATTTGACCCTCAATTGTATGCTGCATTCGTGTGTGAACGGGGAAGTGCCCGGGTATGTGTGTCAACAAACAACTTACAGCTGTTTACGCCTGTTGGACGCCCACAACAACAAACACATGGAGAGCAGATCCTGCGAAAGGAGCAGGAACGCAATTCAGGATTTGCCAGAGACGCAGAGAGCGGGAAAGAGAGTGCTACGACTTTCTCCCTTTCTCTGAGTGTTAGTGACAGAGAACCGTGAGGTTTTGGAAAATTCTCAGGCCGTTATTCAAAGAAAACACTAAGAAAAAAAAAGAAGCTGATAAGGAAATCAGTCATATATATGTGTATATGTATTTATGACTTGTGTGTAACGAATTGGCTGATAAATACATTTGCTTGTCTTTGTGGGAATCGAGAAGCGAGATTCGAGAGTCTAGTGATAGTGGTTCTCTGGGCTGGGCCCTTGGCCCTCCATATGGTTCCTTGGATTTCCCAAGCCCTGGGAAACGCATGCGCCACCCCACCCACTACTATCCCTTCTCCACCCCGCCCCTGGTCCTTTATGGATTACAATAATTTCCAGCCTGCGACAGCGAAATCAATGCACAGTGGGCACTGCCCAAGTAGAGGTCCCCCACTGTTTCATAATTAATCACAATTTAATGGGTTTGGCTATTAGAAGGGATAACAGTAGATGTTGTGGATGAGAAGGAATGTTTTTTGTTTTGTTTTTGGGTTTAGAAAGGGTCATAAAATCCTTTAAGATCTAAGAGTTATTCAATTTCAAAATAAACTTTTAAGAAAAATATTAAATGGGATTCTTATTCGGGTTCTATAACTCTATCTTTAATTACAGGGCAAATTTATTTTAACAAAAGTAGTTTTTTAAAAAATCTCTAAGATGAAGAAGTATAGAAAAAGTTAACTAATTTTGAAGGATATTTTTTTTTAAAGGATATACACATTCTACAATATTATAGTTTCTATTAAAGAAGTATTTATAGAATTTCTCTGATATTTTCCACAGTTTCCTTTAAAAAAATATCTATCTCCCACTTAAAAATTTCAAAATCATTTAAGATTTATCCAAAAATATTTCCATAATAAAAAAAACCCCATTTAAAGCCCATTGTGTCCTCCACTGGGGCGTCCAACTATTGCAATGCGTGTGCTCACTTCTCTCCCAAATAGTTGGGCAAGGACTTGCGCGGAAGCTGTCTGCGGAAAAGGGGGCGGTGGGTGGCTGGGTGGCTGGCTGGCGACTGGCGGCTGAAAGGTAGTAGTGAGCGGCAGCAACAACCCCTCGCTGTGTGGCATAAACTTCCCCTAGAACCGTAAGGCCCGTGGGCCCTTCAGTCATATGGTCGCCGCCGAGTTGCGGAGTTGCGGATTCCGTAGAGCGGATTGCGGATAGCGGTTACCGGGGTGGTGTCGCGAAATCGCGTAGTCCTGCCTCCTGCCAGTCTCAACATTCCACTCTGCTTCCCAAATCCAAAACATTTAGTTTCGTATCCTTTCCGTTTCAACTTCAGAGATTCTTTTCGGTCTACAGTTCCGCCTGCATTTTATTCCAATACATTGTTTTTTTTTACTGTGCGTGAGTGAAGTGTAAGATACTTTTTGTTGCCTGATTGTTTTGTGGTTTTCTGTGAACTTTGCGACAACAAAACAACAACATAAAAGTTGGCACCGTTGGCGTTTTTTAGCACATTTACCGCTATATAATAACGTGCTTCCTTGTCTGGCCGAAATTTGTTTTTTTTTTTGCGAGTCGCGTGCAGAATTTAACGTAAGTTTTTTTTTAGTGAGTTTATTGTTTCTTTTTTTTATTGGGGTGGCAACCATCGATTTGCGTGTCGCGCAGAAAAAAAACCAACAACCACAATCCTAACTTTAACTCCAAAATCGGGAAACAAAAGCTAAAAAATATATGTATAATAATTATTATTATTTATAATTTATTATTAAAGTTGGCCAACTTATCTGACTGACTGTCTGTCTGGGTTGTCAATATTTATACGATGTACCATAGCATACCATCCACCATCCAATAACTGCAAAAGAATGTGCTTATAATTCCGCATGCAACCAGAGACCCCCATACGCTTCCTCTCTCTATAAAAAATAAATAAATAAACAAAAAATATAAACACAAATACAAGAATGACAGCTCCGTTGTTACGTACACTCCAAGAAAATGTCACAGTTCTTATCCGCCAGAGATCGTGTATATATGTTTATGTCTTTTCGCGGTGGGGATCCAGTTTTAACCACTTAGGGGTATAGCAATTTATGGTTTACTAAAGAACTTAACAACTGGCTCCCCATCCCCCATCCCCCTGCCCACCGATATCGCCGAACAAAGAGCAATATGCCATTATGGCATTATGGTTCCATTATATATTCTTGCCAGATAAGAAAGTAAGGCGCCATATAGTATAGTTTGTATTGAATTATTGTGAAATATTGAGAGTATAGTTTTTTATGGTTCAGAGTGTGGGAGAAACTACTTTTTTGTAAAAAAGATCTTGTCCAGAAAAATAAGTAAGCAATATATTGGTATTTCAAAACCCCAACTATAAGATCGAACCTCTTTATAGAAATAAATCAAATTCCAACAAGACTAAAGTTTCCTTCTCTATAACAAATAATTTACAATTTGTGGTCTGAACATTTCTCATAAAATAGTTTCTCAATCAAGCATAAATACTTCAATATGTTCTTTGAATTTTCCATTTTCCCCTAGTGACTTTTCCGAGGTGACTCATGGCTTTGGTGGCGCCTCTTATTCATTATTATTATTTTTTACTGATTTTTTTGCCAGGAGATTGAGTCACGTCAGCTGTTTTGTCTAATGAGTAACGGGATGCCAGGGGCAGAACAGGGGGAGGCCAGCGGTGGGTTGACCTTGGTGACCGCATGCGCAGGCACATTCGTCACGCACTCGAAATGACCAGGAGTTTTCCTCAAAAAGGTCAAAACTCAAGCCTCCCTGCCTGTGTGGTGTGTGTCGGTGTGGCATTGACCTTGTCTTGTACATTTTTACCTGTTCAGGTAATAAACCAAAACTATTTTGTAAAACCTCACCCGCCGGGTCGGGCGATCCTTCAAGGTCCCAGAGACAAAAAAAAATAAAAGAATAAAAATCAAACAGAAGGTGTCAAGAAATACATAAAATTTTTGGTCATCAATCTATGGAGTTTCTTTGAACATCTCATCTTCAAAAATAAATAACTTGGAAGTGATATTTTTGTGTTAAATATCATCCGCATAAATGAATATTTAATCAGTCATTAAATTAATTTAAGACTTTGTTTAGAAGTCGATATGAAATACAAGTAAATTTAATTTCTTTGTAAAGGTATTTGCATTAATTATCTAAAGACACTTTAGATTGTAGTGTTTTATCTTAAAATTAGACATTAGATACTTTTAGATTCTTATTTTTTTTTTTTAATCCCCATACCATTTAGCAATAATCTTGGAATTAATTTTTTTGTTGAGGGACATTTAAGTATAATTACATTTCTGTTGTCAAGGGATTATTTGAAGGCTTTTTGTTGAGTCACTGCCAGAGAATGGGGGGATTACGGGTCCCTAAAAATCCACACCCAAAATATTTCTAATGGGTTTCAGTATTATTTTCATTCTCGGCCCGGCTTGCGTGCGAATTTTTGTGCACTTTTTATTGTTGTTTGTTGGCCTATTGTTTGTTTGTTAGTTTAATGTTTTTTCTTTTTGGTTTGTACTCTCCATTGCCATTTCCGCTTGTCAAACATTTGTCAGCTTTTAGCTTATTGCCAACTTCTGTAGCTGATAGATATATACATGTATATACACCCAGATATACTATAGAGAGTCTCTGAACGATTGCGAAACAAGCCTACACCGATTGTGAGTCTGAATGAGAGTTTGGTTTGGGTTTTGGGTCTTGAGTCCGAGACTTATAGCCCACCTCGGTTTCTTCTATTTTTTTTTGTTTTTTTTTTTGCTCATTTCATCGCATATTTACGTAGGCCATTCGAGCCAAGTTAACGCCTTTATTTATTGACTTATTTGTTTAGACCAGCTCTCGCCATCTCTCTCGTGGTATTCGTAGTGGTGTACGCTCACTCACGTTCACTGACAACAACAACAAAAAAACAAATAAAAAACTCCATTTACCGTTATTTCACTTACGTTTCTAATGATGATGTCACTAAAGAAAAGCCCAAAAAACCCTATCCCCATTATTTGCATATTTTATTCACAATTTCCTTTATTTCTTCCAGGTTCCGGCCTTTGAGAATCAAAGAAAAATTATATACGAAACCGAACCAGAAGAAAATAAAAAGCAGGAACTTCAACACCCGATCGGTAAGTTCATCAACTTTTCACTTTTTTTCTTTGATTTTTCTGAGGGGGCTGGGTCGAAAGGTCAACTTGTGGAAAATGTGGGGGAAACACATCTCGAGAACTTTCATCAAGAACTTTTATGGGATTTCTGTGCGACAGCTGTGGCTCATTTATTTTCCAATTATTTGAAACATATTTTAAATTCCATTAAGATTGGGGCTTAAAAATAGACTTCAACTTTAATAGGGCTTAAATAGGTTGGAAGTATATACTTTTAAAAAGAGTTCATATGTTTTTTAAACTCTTTAAAAAAAACTCCTTATATTACAACCCAAAATATCCCATTTGTCATTATCATTTCTTAGCCAATTATATTTTCTGAACGCCTGATGAGTTATAGCTCATCTAGAAAAACATATAATCACTCTGCTGATTTCTTGGGAAAGTCAGGCCATGAATCATGATACTATATACTGAACAGCGTACACCCCATGTCAGCCCCATGGCTCTATCAAATGCCTATCTCTCGGCCAAGATAAAAATACTAGACGGTTTCGTCATAGGCGCCCAATGATGATGACGCCTCGTGAAATACTCGAAAATAAAAAGAATTATATATATGTGTGTATACTTATAGTATGAGATTCGTTGAGGGGATTATGTCGTAGGTCAGGGAATCTGAAAATGTGCGAAAGAAATGCTCATTTTTATGAATGGGCACTTCGCCAAGAAAACAAACAAAAAACTGACTCACTTAACACATTTTGGCTGCAGTTTTGTTTTCATTTTCTTGATTCGTAATGTTATCATTTATTTTATACATATATGTTCTATAGATATTATTATCGGCAGTCGATTGGCGTTCGAAAAAAGTAACTCTTTTGGCGAAAAATTCATTCAACGAATGGACGATCGATGGCCGGATAGCCGGAAAGTCGATTTGTCGTCATTTGTCATCCAGGTTTTGAATATTTATGAGTATATGTGTACGTCTCCTAGTTCCTCGATCACTTTTGGACAGTTCATTTATTTCATTTCGACAGCCAGATAGTCGGATAGACGGATAGACGGGGGAGAGTGTGTCAAGTGATCGCCAAAGGGCCCAAGATGTAGATGTTTGGCATACAAATGGGATATGGTATGGCTTGGATCATTCAGTTGATCAAACAGAGATAGTCCGGATGACAGACAGCTAAAGGGATATTATTCATCAAAAGGTGCCAGGAGGATCGACATTCTTTGGAAGAAAATCAAACTGAAAGGAGAGCTCAGACCACCGCAACTGCATGGCATTACATGGCATTTCAATGAGCAAGTTGGGGGCTTCCTTTAATGATTTATATCTATTTGGAGATGGAAGATTATTATAGATAAGATAAGATTCTATAATATTTTGAAGAACATTAATGATTTTTTACATATTTTGTAAAAGTTTCAGAACATTTGTAGACTTTATTGGCATCCCTGTGAGGCATTTTTATGTTTTCATTGTCTCCCCTGGCCATCTCTTTGTGTGGCAGCCACACATCTCATTCAATTAATTGCAGACACAGCCGCAACTTAGTTGGTTGCACATCCATCTCAATCTGAACACTGCCACAGTATCTGTATCTATATCTGCGGAGAGTATCTGCATCTGCATCTTGCAGTTTCCCAAGCCCAGGCGCCTTTTTAAATTTAGTTGTTACTGCACGCAATTTTCTGCTATATAGATGCATATATATATTTTTTTTTGATCCAAGATGAGAGTCTAGAGTCATGTCTAGAGTTTTGAGTCGCAACTCAAATTAATTCGAGTGAAGATCAGAGATGAGATGCTCGCTGTGGTCATGAACCCGCATTGTAGTTGCCATTTTATTTGTTTATTAATTGCTCAGCCCCCTGATGGATGATGTGGCTATATATCTGTACATCTGTAGCTTCATCTTCATCTCCATCTCCATATATATACTATATATGTATGTATAGCCATCAGCATGTCGTTGCCATGTGGGTTGTGGGTGAAATGAAACCATTCAAGTTGACTCTGAATGATGACAATGAAATGCCGGAGTTTCACTTGGCTCTGCCACTCTATCGCTATTTTTTTATGTTTTTAATGATTTTTTTTAATTATGATTTTTTTTTTGCTATGAATATTATGCAGCGTTAATTGGCTGTGATTTTTCAAGCGATTTCTAAGGAGTTATTTTACGAAAACGTATTTGCTAAAGATTTTTTTATAGAAAACGGAAATCTGTGTTAAGGCAAGAGAAAATTTGTAAAGTGTCTTTAAATAAAGTTTATATTTTGTTAAGCCATTTTAAAGACGAAATCCTATAACCTATAGCCTATAAATGCCGCAACCCTCTCCCTTTTAATGATTTAAGAAATCTCCCCACTTTAAAAGCAACCTAACTTATTGCAGGCATTTAACAAAAATCAAATCATTTGTCAAATTCCCAGAAGAACCCGACCATAACTCTAATGAACCAAAATCCAAGTAATCAGTTTAAAAAACAAAAAAAACCTAAATGTTAATGATCCTAAGTTTCTCTATATGAATTCTCGATTTTTAATGTATTTAACATCTGTCAGTCAGTCAAGAACTCAGTCAGTCAGTCATTAAAAAAAGAAACAAAAACCATCATCATAGCCCACATCATTTTTCGCGATCTTTGGCAATCTTCGTAAAGCAGGCGTGAAATCATCGTTATTATGGTGATTACTATAGAGATTTTTTTACCAGTTTTATTTTTTTTTTGAGTTTTTTTTGTCTGAAATTATTATCAAATTAACACGATGCCCCATTATGCGAGGAGTTTTTCCAAGCGAAGCCGATTAAATGCCTTTCGACGATTGTCGCCTATTAACGAAATCATTTCGGATGCGGGCGGTCTCTGATGGCTCTAATCAAAAATGTATTTATGAGATATGCGACACACAGATACAAGCCCTCCAACACACTCGCAGTATTGTGTATCTTAGTGGGTCAGGGGTAGTACGGAAAACAAAAACGAACGAATGTTTCATTACATTTAATGACATTTAGTCATCAAGGGTTTGGTTCGGGGACTCTCTGATTTCAAGAGATTTCGTGTAAGTCTCAGATCCCTCCCTGATGATAAAATGATAGATCGAATGTCCAACAAATTTATGATCACTGATCACAGATCATCAAAAAAAAAAAAAAAAAAAACAAATACAAAATCGCTGCGCATGCGCTGGCAAATTATGGAATTGCCTTTGCGATTCCAAGATTTCAAATTTGAAGATTTAAGTTTTTGGTGTTGGTTTTGAAGTTTTTCTGGGTTTTGGGACCGAACCGGACCAACCTGATGTACGAAAAGGTGAAGACAAATTGGCCAGCTTACATCATGTCTGTCTACCAAGTTTGTTTGTATTTTTCTTTTTTTGCACAAATACCAAAAAATATGAATCGCCCAAAGGCCCCAGCAATTAAGAATTTCTGTGTCTTTTTGGCCTTTAACGTTTTTTTTTTGTTTTTCTGCACTTGGGTGGGCGAGAGATATTCGTGTGTGCCTTTCCGTAGATTTCTGTAGATTTTTGTGTTAGCCTGTAGTTTGTTGCTCATTAAGTGACTCAAATGGCAGTCGGAATTGTTGGCCGGAACAACGTAGCGAAATTCAAAACCCGAAAGGTCCCAGAACCATTATGTCAATGTCACACAGTTACCTCATACCCCTCAGATTCTTTTCAGATTCTTCTCCGACTCTGCACTTGAGCTCTTCTATTCTTGGAGATTTTGCAATCTTACCGATCAAGTGTCAAAAATCAGTTTCTTTCAACAAAAAATCAATAATACCTTTTCCCCTTGAGACTGTTTGGAACTCTTTTGTTGTTTGAATGATTTTTGAGGTCCGGAATGACCAGGCACTCCTTTCCTTTTCAACAAAAAAGGGTCTATCCATCCATCAAGAATACTTGGATCAAACGAGGTAATCCGCACACAACAAGAAAAAGAAGGTCCTAGTTGAAGAAAATCTAGAAATTATGGATCCAAAGATATTTAAATATTCTCCTGAATATTTAAAAATAATTATAGACTTCTCACCAACTAGTTTCATGTGTTTTTAATTAGTAACTTTAGTAACCTTACCTCCTAACTTTTTCGTCTTGATTGCCTTTTTTTGAAAATCATTCAATCTTTGGACTGCGTGTGTGGTGTATCTTCTTTTTTTTCCTGTAGTTTTCTGTAGTTTCTGTGGTGTTTTTTTTAGTTTCTGTTACGATCGTCTAGCTGCAGGGGATAATCTTTGAGAGCTGATCCCATGATTGGCCCAACTCGTAAAACCGAAGCGTGCCTCGTGCACCTCTGAGTTTTATGATCTTTTTTTTCTGAATGTGTCTGTCGGAGCACCAGGAAAGACATATATATATACATATATATATTAAGACCTGAAGCTATGGTTTATACCCTTGATTGACCGAAAAGACCAAGACTGGAGATGCATCATTTAATTTAAACTATTTATGGATATTTTATGGGGCGCTATTTGCATTTTGGCCAACTTTCCATTTGACAATCAGAAACTGAAACTGAAACTGAAACTGAAACTGAGAGCCGACTTTATAGTATAGTTTGTTCATGAATGGAATTCCATTTAACGATTGCCGGTGGGAAGAGAGGTGCCACCTGAAGTGGGAGTTGTCTATTGGGAGATTATAAGAGGATCTCAGAGAGGGTGTTGAAGATTTCTTTTGAAAGAGGAAAGTGTTTAAAGCAGGAAATATTAACAGGATAATATGGTATGAGGGTTTTCAAGCCTCTTTGAAGAAGATTGTCCACAATAGATTGTCTGGAAGAGAGGTTATTGAATAAAAATAAAACATGACAAGGGCTTAAGTAGTTTAATTAAAAGCACAGTGGATAGACTCTGAGATAATAATGATATATAAAGATAATAAATAATAATGATTTATAGAAGCCTGAAAAGTAGTTTCCACATACGTACATACATAGTTCTATATAAACTCTATAGAATAAAGATATAGAACTTTAAAAACTACTCCTTCATAAAGAAATCCAATCCAAACCAAAAGAATAGCCACCCTACCATTCTTCACGTTATCCTATACCCTAAAAGCTATATCACACTTCCGGTTATTATATAAAGATATCTACAACTATTTGGAACTGTGTCATCCATCAACCCAAAAAGGGGGGAGACCAAAAACAAAAACAAAAATAAAAAGGAAACCAGTCACTGGACAAACAGACACTGAAAACACCATATGGCAACATGAATCAAACACAAACAGTGGAGGCATTAGCTCTACTGGCTCTATTCCCTTCCTGGTAAAATATATAGTCCGACCTCCCGACCAAAAACGCGCCAAAGAGTTATACTTTATCTTATCTCCCGGGTGTTTACGTACGATTTTGGATCGATTTTGATTTGGGGGGCTTTTTGCCTCTTTTCGTAGCTAGGAGGGGAATGGAAACTTGTTTACCTGGCCTGGCAAATGGAGTTTACGAGCCAGATGTAGAAATCCGTTTGGGGAATATAGAGGAGTATATATCTTCAAAAAGATCTTCTTCGTTTGCAAACAGAAACAGAAACGCAGACTATTGACTGAAGGAACTTTATTTGCTTGCCCAGAATATGTTGCTTTTCTGGCTCTGGGATCTGTATCTCTTGCCTTTTTTTTTGTATCTGTATCTGCTTCATCTCGGAGTGTTTTTTATTGTGTTTACACTTGACTCCATCATGTTGTTGCTGGTGGTGGATAGGTGGATGGGTGGGTCGGCGGATCGGCGGACTGGGTGTTGAAAAGCCTCTGCAATTAGCACGCTTTCAGCATGCTTTTCCCTCTATTGGGTCAAGGTTAGTAGGCCCAGACCCCAGGCTCCAGCCCATAGCCATGCCTGCAGATACTATATAGACTCTTTATTCAGATCGCTGTGTATTAGCTTTGGCCAATCCATCCATCTTCGGGCCTGTTTGCATTCCTCGTGCGTATTTATATTTGTTTTTGTATCTCTGTATCTTAGTATCTTTGTATCTTTTTTGTTCGCTGTGGGCGTAAACACACGGCAAACAACTTCATTTCGAGTGGAAATCAGACATGAAGTTGTCGCCCGTCGGCCCAGTTTTGTTTTTGTTTCTTCTATACTTTGATTTTTGTATTTTTTTCGTTTTTTTTTGGTTTAGGGCCTTAGCTATTCAGGTCATTTGGGGTCAAATGGTTAGCAAAACAGTTACTTTACAGCCCAAGAGTCTGAAATTGTGGCTGACAAACAAGGCGAATCTAAGTATCTGTCTTTATGATTTTGTGGTGTTATGGGTTGTTTGGAAAATTTGGTAACAAAAAATGGCCTAAAAATTTGGGCTACAAAAATTTGGCTAATTTTATGGACTAGGAATCTAGGTCTTATGATATTTCTTAAAGTAATAAGGGTTACAGTATTTGTCTTTCAAAATATACCTTATACAATATACAATATATATACAATATTATTCTACATCTTGCACTACTTAAAATTCTAGGTAATACTTGTAGATAGAATTTTTCTAGAATAAGGACATGATATCCTATTCCTTTCAAAACAAACCTAAGTGAAAATATCACCAAAAACGACCCCCTATTCTTACCGCCTCTACAAGAACCTAATACCACCACCCTACATAGTATGTTACCCTATAAATTCAATTAATTCCAGACATTCTGGCCTATTCGGGGAATGCATATCCCTTTGGGAGAGCCCGGAGACCCGGGCAGGGAAATGCATTTGAAAATGGAATCAGAGACCAAGTCGGAGGAGATTCAAGATGGGAGGAAGTTGTTGTTTCAAAGTCGGCGACCTAACCCCTATATGAATGTGAATGGCAATGTGAATCTACACATATATGTACATATAGTATATATAATTCTATATATATGGAGAGCATTTGCAGCTGTAACCCACCCCCTTGCCACCACCCCTCTGACCTCTCCTCTCCTTTCATCTTTATGTATGGGGAGCTGCTCCCTAGCTTGCCGGTTCCTTCTGTATTATTTCCTTTTTTTCTGGTGTTGTGACGTTAATTAGAACGATGCACCATGCGTGGCTGCTGCAGGGGATTGCCACGGGGTTAGAGGGGGGGATTGGCAGGGTGGCAGCGGGGCTGGGGGGGTGGTGGTGGAGACGTTGCAGCCTCGACTTCTGTTGGATTAACGGCACACGTGTCCGCATCTTGCGCTTATTTATTACCTTTCAGCACCGACTGAAAGAATTTTCTTTCCCTTCTTCTTTTTTTTTTAATTTTCATCACATTTCTGATTTAATACCCTTACTTTTGGGCAGTGTAGTGGAGGTTTTAAATGGGGGTTACTATATAGAATTTTGGAAGGCATTAATAAATACATAAATTATGTTCTTAAAGGGTCTATATATATTGAAGATATATTTTCCCGCTTAATCGACTGAGTGGCGCTGACTCATGATGTACGGCTGAGTATTACTCCAAGAAAGAGGTTAAAAGATACATCTTTTACCTTCACAGGAAGGCAATATAACTTCCCTATAACTCCTCTAATGCCTCTTCCTATTCATCCTCTTCGTGATATCTCCTCTAAAGAGTATCCAAAATTCCTTATAAACATGAAGTATTTAAGGCCCTCTTTGTCTAATATATCGCATATCGTATCGTTCAGTGCTCCCTCTCCCTTGAATTCCTTGCCGGGTGCATTCCTTGTGCGCCAAAATAAAATAAAATTCAAAGGTGAACCGAGGGGGGAAATTTTTATATAAAAAAAAAAAGGAGGAATGGAGGAAAATGCAGAGGATGTGGCTGAACAAGAGGTGAACAAAATAAAAGGAATGGAAATTAAATCCAGAACAGGCCCAAGCAATAACCGAGCCGTTGAAGCGCGAACTGAAAATCACTTTGGCCCGGAAAATGGTAAAGGCCTTTACCAGCACATAAATATTTTCCAATTGAGCAAGCCATGCAGTTTATTGGTTTTCACTTTTTTTGTTTATTTTTTCAGCCCTTATAGAGTGTATGTACCTTCACCACCCATTGCCACCCCCTGGCATGCCATCTCCCGTACCTCTTTTGGCAATTTAGAACACCATTTGAACCCTGCAGTTCTTCTTCAGTTCGTGTCTTGTCCAATTTTCTTTGTAGTTGGCATTTTCAAATTGCATTCTGGGGCAATAAATTATATGGACTATATAGAGTATATAACCATCTATATAACTAGTTATCTACTTATCTATGCACATATGTTTGCTGGTTTTATGGAGCATTGCTTTTCTGCTCTCCAATTGCCGGAAATTGTCGTTTAACGCCTTTGGTCTGTAATATCTGATATACTTTATAGGCTTTTAGTGTTATAGATACTGTTGTGAGGTAAAAATTGATGTTTAAGAATATTTGAAGATATTCTTAGTATTTCTTTAAATATTTATGTAAAACTCTTTAAATATCTATTGAAATATCTTTAAATCATTCAAATAAATCTTTACCCCCTGTATTTATCCCCTTTTCTTGCTATTTTTTTTTCTCGAACTACCTGCTTTCTAACTAAATGTAAAATTTAAATATTTTTAGCAGCATCCGCATTCTTTCCTAAAGTGAAAAGTGGATGCCCCGCCATCTGCGATCTAATCTGTTTTTTTTCTGCTTTAATCTCTTGGCTTTGATTAACATAATTGAGATTGATGTTTCTCAAAGTCTGGCTTTAGTTTCTTTTTCTTTTTTTATTTGGTAATTGTTTAATTATTTGGCAATCATTGGTTTTCCATAACACAGATTAACACTTATGGAAATGTCATTATTTTTGTTCAAGTCTGGTTGTCCCTGAAAATGCCTCGATTTGTTGTTGCAACTTTGTGTGGTGCGTTTCAATTTGTTTGGCTTGTTTTCTTTGCTTTTTTTTTGGCATTAATTAACAAGGTGCCACAAACAGAGAAGGGGGAGGAGGGTAGGGGTGGCGGGTGTGTTGATAGGTGACCGGTTTTTGGGGTCAGTAATGGGTTAATGGCTTGCTCATGTCGGTTTGTTGTCGCAGATTTGTTTAATTATGCCAAGACATGTCTGTGGGTGTTGACTTTTATTTTTGACTGTATAGGGGGGGTATCTATCTGCATATATTTGTTGTTCATTCTCTGCGCATGCGCAACTCAATAACAACAAAAACAACAGCCACTGCAACCTGTCAATGTCGTTGCAAAAAAAAAACAAAAAAAAAATCTGAAAAAAAACTATGAATTACCTTTGACAAAAAGCCGACAATTTGTTGAGCAGCTATACCCCCTCCTTCTTTAACCCCCTAAAAGCCCACTCGTTTCAAATTGCAAAAAAAAAAACAAAGTCTGAAAAAAATAATAATAATCAAGTAAATAACCAACTTACTCTCAAAGTGCATTAAGTCTCATATACACAGTCACAGATACTTGTGTCTCATAGATACACGCCAGCACACACACCCAGAGATACTTTAGTTCAGATTTATGCTTGTTATCAATGGAAAAATGCATTTCTGCTACTTCTCTGCTTATTTTTTGCATAAAATTTGCATAAATAATCCCATTTGGACGAGGCAAGTGAATAAAAAAAAAATGGTTGGGAAAAAAAACTGAAAACTAAAGTGCCATAAATGTGATGTGTCGCCCCCGCCATGCCACACCAGCCCCCTGGCCTCACACCCCTTGATTAAACACTCATCCGGTTGCATGTTGCACATTGCACGTTGCAAGTTGCGTATTGCAAGCAATGAATGTTGCACGGCTCTCGGTATATTTATATTTTTTCCCATTTCGGGGTGGCATATAATGTCTTTATTTTGTGTGCCTCCCCCCACCTTTTGAGGATGTTGAAAGATGAGGTGGTTGCAAGGACCTGGACCAAGGGAGGCTGTGGAAAAAATGTGGGTGTTGCATGCCACAAGGCCTGTGGCTTCAGGCCCCAGGGCTGGAGGGTGGAATTGGATTTTCTTGCCGCACACACTCCCCTTTCGTGTTTTTCCTAATCTCCTTAGACAAAGTATTATTTCTTTTCCACAGACTTGATTTTTTCCCCCCAACTTTCCTCAGTTTTCTGGCTTTCCCTTATTTTTATTTAAAAATTCCTTAAATCCTTTACATGTTTTTGGGCATTTTTCTGCTGATCGGCTTAAGAAAACATAAGTTTTTGGTTCGTTTTTTTTTTTTATAGTTTTTGGAGTTTTTCAAGTCCTTTGTTGGGGATTTGACTTATTTTTGAAATAAGGTTGTTTGTATTTATATATTCATTTTATTGAAACATTTTTTAACCAATTTTTATTTCTCTATTTAATAATATATTTTATTTTTATTTGCAGATTTTTGGCAGACTTTTTTGTTCAAAATTGTGTGATCTAAAGGTGTTTTGAATATGAGCTGAAGATTTTCCAGGTTCTTTTTTGTAAGTTTCTTGAAATGTTTAATTTTTGAAAAATATTTAAAAATTAGTAATACATTTTTCACCTTTTTACCTCCATCTATAACATCCCAAATTTCCTGCTGTTTTTATACCCTTGCAAAATGTATTATAATTTTGGTCAAAAGTGTGCAACGCAGTGAAGGAGACATCTCCGACCCTATAAAGTATATATATTCTTGATCAGGATCACCTCCCGAGTTGAGGATCACCTCTCCCCCTTCTCTCCGTCGGTCCGTCCGTCCGTCTGTCTGTTTCTACGCAAACTAGTCTCTCAGTTTTAAAGCATCGACTCGAATCTTTGCACACACCCTTCTATCCTTTGCAGGCAATATATAAGTCGGAATCGGCCAACTATATCCTACAGCTGCCATATAACTGATTGATCGGAAATGCCGATACCAAGATAAGCTTACGAAGCTTTTATCAAAACATAATTCTTCTATAATTTTTAAAGGAAAACATGTTTTTTTAATAAATCTTTAAAGTTTAAACTAAAAATGTAAACACTCATATTTTCATTGCCTACTGTTAAGGGCACCAACGAGGGTTATACTAATGAAGAGTATAATTTTACGGTTTATTTGCGTATAATATAATTGAAGAATCAACTTTATGTTGGTAGATATTCAATGAAAATAAAAAAAAATAATTAATTAAAAAATAGCGCCCTCCTCCTCGATTCTCATAGGTTGCACTTAAGCAGGCCTGAAAAATCAAAAAATTCATTATTTATTTTTGTGTAAATGTTGGTGTTTATTTTTCTGGACTTTTATTGGTTTGTTTTTGTTGTAGTTGTGGTTGTTGTAGTTTTTGTTGTTGTTGTAGTTGTTGTTGTTGTTGTAGGTTTTTGTTGTTGTTGTAGTTTTTGTTGTTGTAATTTTTTTTTGTTGTAATTTGATTTGTTGTAATTTTTTTTTGTTGTAATTTTTTTTGTGTTAATTTTTTTTTGTTGTAATTTTTTTTGTTGTAATTTTTTTAGAATTTTTTTTTTAGTTTTTATTGTAATATTTATGTAGCTTGTATATCCGACTATATGTATCTTAGAGCTATCATTTATCTAACTGCTTGGGCATACAACCCAAACTCCTTTTTGCGATAAGGATCGGCCAAGTCGATCCGATATTTGCAATATAAAGCCCATCCGATATACAACATATGTCCTATAACATAAACCGCCACTTAACTGCAAGGGTATATCAACTTCGGCTCAGCCCAAAGATAGCTTCTTGTTAATTTTTAAAATTGTTTCTATAATCTAGAAACTCCTTTGCCCTTCCTTTTCAGTTTCCCATATTTTCTTATTATCCCTACAGACCCTTTTAGTGTCACGCCAGGACATTTTCTCGTCATCCTTTCACTTTAGTTATGCCAAAATAAATCGATTTGGAGTCGAAATGTTACGCCTCGGACTGATTCTGTGGGCGTTGCGAATTCTTTGTTCATTTATCGGCTGCGCAATTCGTTTGGGCCATTTGTTACAATTTTTGTTGTTCTTGCCGAGAAGTATCTGTATCTGTAGCTGTGCAACCTACCAGATACTCGTCTACTTTTCCTGTTGCGGCAATTAATCGATTAGCCGGCTGAACATTTATTTTGCATCTCAGGCATTGAGCTTCTTATATAAATGCTTTTTTATTAATTCTTATTCGCAATTGGCGCCAATTTAATACGATGTCACCATTAACGATCTTTCCCAGCCATTTCCAAGTGAAATATGACGGAATAATAATGATAAAAATAATAATAATAATAATGCACTGGGCGTTGGTCAGTTTTCAAGCGATTCCGATCGCCTCTGGAATGCAAATTGGAAGCAATCGATGTGGGGAGGGAGAGGATCCAAGGAATACAAAAACACTTACTGAATGCGGAAATGTTATTAGAGAGTCGAGAGACCAAAGATCGATCTGCAATTCTATGCCGTGGGTGGGTGTATCTTTGTATCTGTGTATCTCGAAGTGGAGCGAAAGGAACGCTCCAGTTGAGCCTTGAAAGCGTGATAAATTGACCAATGAAAACATTGATCAATGAATTTCTGATCAAGAAATGCCAATGAACTTTTCATTTTCATTGTGGACTGTGAGTTGAGGAATAAGCCTTGAGTTTGTGGGGAAGTAGGAAATGAAATAATATATATATCAATGATATTTGTGAAGTATGAGGTAGATAGTTATATTAAACTATTTTTTTTAGAAACGGAAAACCTTTTTTAATTCTAAGTCTTGTACTTGTTAGTCTCTAAAAGAACAAACAACATATAAGAAAGATTTAAATTGATAACATTGATGTTTATTATTTTAAAAGAAAATATAGATATTTTATAGATATCTCTTTAAATACCAGTTCCCTTTTAAAAAACTGGAATTGTAAGCTTAATAATTGATTTGCGCCAACATTGATTCCCCAAAAATGGACAAGTATTTCTAAATGGACGTTCAATGACCAACGATCGCTAATTCGAGCCCAAAACGGATCCAATTATGTCATTTAATTGATCGCCACAAGTTCATATCCGTGTAATTTGTGGACCGGCCAACAGCTTGTGTCAAAGTTGAGTCGATAATGCGATCATTTGTGGCAAAGTGGCGGAGCCTAGTGTGGCCTAATGGCATAATGATCATTGCAGTGGACTCAATTTTCAAAGACTCGGTAAAGAAAACAAAAAATATACTAATTGATAGCCAGCACCTCTGATCACCGATCACCTGCTGAGTTGGGTTTATGTTTTATGTTTTCTGTTTATTTTTTTCTTTTTTTGCGGGTTGGGGGGTCTATTTGACAGTTTCCAATCCACTTGAAATTTAAATTACGAAATCAAAATCGAAATTGAAACTGAAAACTGAAAACAGAAAACTGGCCCATAGATTTCTTGGGATCTCGCGGCTCTGAGGCCATTTGACATGGCATTTTGGACCACAGACCTCCTTTATTTGATTGTCGGATCATTATCAACAAAATGATGTTGTTTCGTTCGGTTTTTCTCTCTTTTTGTTTTTGGCTAGAGGTTAATGATTTCAAATGTGATCATCGGCATCGCAGCTTGATCACTTTTAATTGCTCTAAGCCCTCTTTAAAGGGCCCCGTCATAAATTAATTTAAAGCATTTTGCCATCCAAACGAACCATTTGAACGCCGCCATCGCCCGAAATCGAAAGTGAATTTATTTTCAATTTTCGTTTAACTATTATTGAAGTGCGCCCAAGATCAGGCACTTGTTTTCATACACTGAACGAAATCGATTCTCTTGGAATTCCACTCATAAGGTCACCTTAAGTCTATAAATTTGTTGCTTCTATCTTTGTTTGTTTGCCGTGTGACTAAAAAAAGACAAACACTAATTAATTGTTCTAAAATTGACACAAAAATATCGCCTGCAGTCCGCGAGTGGAAAGACCTTTGCCGCGTTTCCATCTATTTGCTTTTTGGAGCCACAAGGTTAGCCATAAATAGCCCTGGGAACAGCCAAGATGACAACAACAACACAACTCCCCCACAACCCGCAACTAGCCAAGGGGGTATATGGATATTTTTGTACAGAAATAGAGATAGTGGGAGAACGCGCAGTCTTTGAGGGGGAAAAAGTGTTAAAAATATAAAAACACAAAAACAAAAGAAAAGATAGATCCGTGCATTGTGTTGTGGATAATGATGATCAATGGAGCCAATAAACAACAACGACAACGGACAGCAAGCGGACAAACGGACAACAAAACGCCCAACACTCATGCCGGAAATTGTAGAACGTGTTTATGCCACAATTCCAAGTTGTTAAGCCACGCACAGAGACAGACAGACTGACTGACAGACAGAAATGCGTCAGACGCGACGACAGGCAGCAACAAAAACAGCAACGCGACATGCGTGCCAAAACAGATACATAGATGCAAAGATACAAAGCCGTAGCTCCGCACGGATACAGATACAAAGATGCACCGTTTTGTTTTCCTCTTTTTTTTTTCTTTGAGTCTTGAGATCAGTAACCAGAATGCAGACTCCCGATTCCCAATTCCCGCTTTTACCTCCAAGACTTCATGTCTAGAAGGCATCTGTAGAAAGCGAAACTATCTATGAGATACACTGGGAGTAATGGAGTAGCTTTTAAGGCATCAACTTTGGTTTAAAATAAAATTGACTGAATTAATATTTTGAACAAAAATCATGCTTTAAAATATATATATTATTATTTTTTAACCATTAACCACTAGCTCCAAAAGAAGTACTTTCTCTCAGTGCATTCTACGCTCACGCACAAGTGAGATCCGAACTGATCCGAACTGGAGTGAACCAAATCCGAGCCACATAGCCAGGCTCACAAGCTCTTCCATTCATAAATTCTTCATTCAGATTTGGTTCGCAGCGTTTCGTCTTCAGATCACGTGCCTGTCATCAAGGTAGAGAACACACCTGGTGCCGGGGGGGAGGGCTACGAAAGTGGGAGGGTCCAGCCAGGGGAGGGACAGGGGGCAGGTACATATGTGTAGTTGATTGAACCGATTCAAAGTACGATTCGTAATAACGTGGCCGGACTCACGATCGAATTGAGTTGTTTATGGAGGTGGCACGTTGTGACATCAACGCCTCAAACTTGGCTTTAACTTCGGCCTGAGAAGCAGCCACCACCTCTTCACCGCTCCTTGGGAAAGTCCAAGACAAAGTCCAAGTCCAAGCCGAAGCTTTGGATTTGTTTTCCTGGTCGTTCGATGCATAAATTGGAGTGATCCATGGCTCTGCGTGTCGCATGTTAATTATGCCCTCAAGTTCATGGAGTTATTCTCAAGAGCCCCCAAGCGACAGTGCGTTTCGCAATAATAGGTCGCGATATGATTACATGATTTTGTAACAAATAGAAGGTCAATGGTCCGAGTTATTATGGTAAATTACGATGATTGCTTGTAAGGTTAGCTTTTAAAATAATTTTAAAGACTATTTTTTGTAAAATTGTTTTACTTTTTAAGCCAAAAATAATTTGCCCGCATAACACACCCTCTATTTAAAAATAGTTTATTTAAAAAATGACAATCCTCCCCCGCCTAGTGCACCCTGCTAGCCATGGCCTGGTTGTTCCTGCCGCGACTTGGCCTCGTTTCTCGTTTCCATGGAGAGGTGATCGCCGGTGATCTCAGGTGCTCCGATTGGAGCCAGGCCTTAAATGGCTAATTAACAACAACGCATAACTCTCACCTGGGCAACGTGTATTGTCTAGCCGGCCAATAGGAATGGTAATGTTAATGGAAGTGGAGATGGTCTAGAAGGCCCCGTGGACAATTGCCAATTATGTGCAAAGCAGATCCAGTTCAAGTTCCATAGCGAATTCTAGTTACATATGTGCATGTTTTTTTTTTTTGTAGGTCTAGTCCGAGACTTGGTCTTGGTCTTGGAGTCGGTTTCCATTACCATTTTCCATTTGCCATTTCAATCCGGGGCGATGGTTTTGTTTTGTTCTTGGCAGCGTTTCTATAATATCGTCACTGGATATGTGGCAATTGTGTCACACCTCTTGGCCACCAACTCGGTCTCAGTCCGAGCTTGGCCAATGTCAATTGTCACTGGATAGTGGACAGTGGACGGTGGATAGTCCGTCTCTCCAGAAACGACAGCTCCCACAATTAAGCCAATGGTCACGCTCAGTTCCCAAGGGTAGTCCAACAAAATTCATGTTTCATATTTTTGGGAAGTTTACTTTACTCTCACTGTTTCAAAACTTAAACTTCCCTTCCCCAACCAAAGCCAAATGTCAACTGATTGTGTTAAAAAATAAGTAATTATTTACTAAAAACCTACCTCATTGTTTATGAAAAATTTGCAAACTTGAAACTGTTTTTTTTTGTAGAACAAAAATTAAGGAACTAGGTAGTCATAGAATAAATAACCTTGCAGAAAAAGCGAACCAAGGTGTGTATTTTTGACACTTTGTTATTTTCAAACTAAATATATGATTTGCAATATTTTGTCAGAGATTAGATCACTTTGTGTAAGCCTCTCGAGTGACCTAAAAAGCGTATAAACGCCCTGGAAATAATCTCAAGCCAATAATCAATCAATGGGGATTACTATATCGATGGATTTGTTCATTTTCCAATAAAATTCCTCTGATCGAATTGAAGTTATTCTGGGAAGTTGGCAATAAAAACGAGAGAGTCTAAGAATCTGGCCAAAAGGGGTATTTATGAGAATCGTATAAATCTTGTTTGCATATAGAAATTACAGAGGATGCCGATACCGATTTCGATTTCTGCATAAATACTAAAAAATTACCCTTTTTTTGAAACTTTGGTTTTTTTTTTTTGGGTTCCCAGAAGACTGCGAGTGAGATGGCGACGGCATTAAGCCTGATTAGGCCGGGCCAGAAAGAAAGGCAACAATAAAGACACATTCAAAAAAATGTATAAAAAGGTAAAAAAATAACAGAAACAAAAAAAAGCATAAGTGATGGCGAGGCGACCAAAGAAAACAAAAGTAAACCCGCCACAAGTTCAAGGTCAAGAGCAGAGCACGACCGAAGAGCGGAAAGCTGCGCTTCAGGTCTGTCTCACACACACAGACAGAGACAGAGACAGAGACAGAAGGCAGGCATACGCACCTTTGGGCGAAAGGTGAAGGCAAAGGCGACGGTGTGAGTGAGTGAGTGAGTGGGGGAGAAGATGTGCAACAGCGACAAGTACAGTCATGATTGGGGAACTTGCATGAGCTTTCGTCACTGGTAGTTCACTTAGTCAGCAGCTAGTTTTTCTTAGAAATAGGTTGTTTTTTCAATAATTAAATAATGAAAAAATATTTATGCTTATCTTTTATCGAGTCCCACCTGTAGAAGGTGAAAAGAATCAGGCAGCAGAGATAAAAACAACAAAAAACGGCATGCCTAATGAAAGTCAGACAGAAGGCGGGGATGGGGGCGTGTGGGGCGGCGACTCCAAGACGAAGGAGGCCCCTATTAGAAGTGGCGAGGCAGAAAAACGATTGCAATCTTTTGCCGCCTTTTGTCCTTTAACGTTTTCTGCCTCCGTTACTCTTTCTTTCCCACTCCTTTCTCCCGTCTTCAGTCTCCAGACTCCAGTCTCCCATCTTCTCTTCTCGATCCCCCAACAGTCTTAACCCACTAAAGTGCTACCGTCATTACGTCATTTAACTGGGGAGTACAGTAACTACAAATGTGTGTCTCTAGGTGCCGTTCTGGTATCTAAAAGTTACTATAGATAATGCAAATAAAAACCTTTCAGGTTTGCTCAATGTAATCCCCTCATTGACTGATGGATGGGCTGATAAGATTTGAAAAATACCCTACACTTATAGAAATAAATAAAAATAAATAGAAAATGCTCACCTTTTAGGTTAAATAAAGTTAAAAGGCTTACTGTCTTTAATGAAACTTTAAATTATAAACTTAAATAGTACGTCATTGTAGCTCATTGTAGAATTCGTTTTAACTGAACAATTACATGACCCCCTTGGCGACGTACTCGATTTCCCCCTTTTTTGAAACTGTTCTCTGCCACTCTCTTAGGTTTCAGTCCCTCTCTTCCGAGGCAACCCACACCGTGCGACTGCGCGAATGACTTTGAGTTCGACTCCGGCCTGAAGCTATGTGTTTTTTTCGTTTTTTTTTTTTTTCGTCATTTAAAGTCTAATCAAAACATTTGAAGTTACTTAAGAAACCTACGCAGCTTAAGTTGAGTTTCTTGTTTCGAATTCTTAACTTGTCGCAGCTTTGTCTTTCTTTTTTTTTCTCTTCCAACAGACGGAGGCAAAATAAATTGTAAATTAAGTTTCTGCGACATTTATACAAAAAAAAAAAAGGCGGCCATTCAGAGACAAGTTTTTATTGTTGCAGTTCTTGGGGTTTTAGTTTTCTTTGCCCTTTCAAATGAGCTACAGACGGCTTCAGAAGGTTATCAAGTGTGTGTGTGTGATCTACTTTAAGTCACACAAAAGAAAAAAAACACTAATTCCTCCTTTGTGCTTTTTAGTCGTATTAGTATCTAAATTATTCGCTCTGGATGAGTCAGTTTTGTGAACTTTAGTTTTGGCCTAATGCCAGCAAATCTTGCGACTGGTTCTCTTCCCATGACAACACAAAAAAAATACAAAGCTCCCACATAGTAAGCCGGCTAGTCCAAGGTCGTCGTCCTCCTACACACGCCACGCCACCCCACCCCACTCTACTCTACTCTACTCTACTCTCTGCTACTCCCACCCACTCCACTCTATTGCACTCGAAAAAACAAGTATATGTACATACATACATATATGCATTATAATAATCAGGCGACATCACTGGCAGTTCCCACAACACGTCAGTCGGCACAGTAGACACTGAGAACAAAGGAAATGGCTGATATTTTATTCTTGTTAGAAATCCGAAACTTTAATTGTGATAATTTTTATGTTTTTAAAATTAAGAGGGATTTACAATTTGTTTATAGGATTGTAAGATCTCTATTTATCGCAAGATCTAGAAGTCTATTTCAGTTAGGATATGATACATTAGTAATTTTATATGAATTTGGGATCATAAGATCTCCATTTATCTCAAGATCCTATTTGATATTCCACAAAGGTATCATTTTCTATGATATGTGAGTATCTTAATAATAAGATCTTAATATTTAAGATCTAAAATAAATGATATCATACACAAGTAGAACTTTAGAAACTCTAATTTTGTTTCATATTTTATATTCCTAACTATATATGACCTTTACTTAGCTTAACCGTATGGTTTTTAAAGTAATGATATTCCTTTATATTATAATATTTAGAATACCTCTCTAAAATTTCTCTCACTGCACTAAAAACCCCCTATTTTTTGTATTATTTTCTTGGAAACTACAAAATGGCGGCGCCGGTTTCCTTTTGTCCGACTTGTCTATTGATTTAGCCACGAATGCTGAAGGGAACTCCGGCCAATGAGCCAGGAGTCCAGAGTCCGGCGGTGGGAGGAAAAAGGAAAAGCCGGGGAAAATCGGCGGAACAGGAACAGGGGAAAAAAGGGATAGTGCCTGACATTTATGGCGACGATGACAGAAGTGTCTAATGATGAGAAAACATGGCAACGTGGCATGGAATGCAGATGGAGATGCAGATCCCCAAGATATATGTACAGAAAAACTCTATACATCTAGTATCCATACATATGTATATATAGATGGATGACAATGCATCAGGCTGCCACAAAAGGAGTTGAAACATTCGTATGAGTATGCAAAATGGGTGGAAAGAAAAAAAGGGTAGAAAAATGAGGGCCAAAAAGGGAGAGGCAACTCCGTTCGAGTGCCTGTTACCATTGTTGGTTCAATGGCTCAAAATGGATAGATAATAACTTGTGAAAATAACTTTTGCACTTGAACGAGATTTGAGATGGGGGACTGGGGGCACTCGACAGATACAAAGATACATCCGTACTGCATCGTAGATGTATGAATGTATGTACTGTATGTGTTTACTGTCAAAATCATGGTCCATGGTCCATATTCGACACTGAAATTTCTGACAGATGCGAGTGCATCAAAAGTGTGTGGGGGGGTGGAGAGGGGAGGGGAGGGAGGGGAGGGAGTTTGAGGCCCAGTCAGTGTCAGTGGCGCTGGTGAAGGGGGCCTTTTGGTGGGAGTGTGAACTGCAATCGCATTGATTGTTGTTGCTTGAAATGAAATCGTTTCAATTGTCGCTTCAAGTGTCATTGAACGTTTGGGTGGCATGATGTTGATATTGGAAAAAGTGGGGGGGAGGGAAATGGTAAATGAGAAGAAAACTCTAACAAGAGTACACTTGAAAAAAGTGTATTTCTATTCAAGAAATAAAAAAAAACTAAACCATTACACGGACTAATCAACTTCGTTTCATTCATAGTTAAGTGTGACCAACTTCTAGTTTGATACAGTTTTCCTAACGGTCTAGATCTAGGGAAATCTGTGAAGATCTTTAATCTTTTTAACAGTGCAATTGCAAAAAGACACTTGAAATTCAATGCGCTTGGCATTTCTCATTGGGTCTATCGTATATCGATATCCCATAAAAACAATAGCTCCCTCGACCCGTTTCTCCCCCTCTTCCGTTCCACTTTTAAAAAATTGTGAAACTTCATCGCCTTCGAGACCACGTATGTAATTGTTAATTGAAAAAGTCAACAATAGCAATTCGTTACCTTTATAACATATATTTTCCATTTTCTTGGGCCATCCATCCATCCAACCATGCCTCGATACCTTCACACTCTCGATCACTTTTACTGTCATTCAGCCACAATTCACACTTTAAATGGAAAAACTAATAAATAACAAAACAAAAACGTATCCGTAAGGTGAGGAGTGTGGAATTCATTAGCTTAAAGAACCCAACTTGGCAACTTGAGGAGCTAATAATGAAAACAAACAAATATGAAGTAATAATTCTATAAATGCTTAGACCCATCGCCGTCAAATGAAATTTATTTTTAGATAGTTGTAGTTGATAGTTGTGGAAATTGCAATAAATTCAATTAATCATTAGAGATATTTAGTCGTAAATACATCTGAAATGAATCAATTATTTTTTCAGTCTAGATATTGGAGAAAGATAAGAATCTATAAGGCCATATAACACTCTAAATATTGCTAAGCAGATAAGAACTAATATATTTTTGTTGTTTCATCATCAATCGATATCGTAAAATATAGTTAGATAAGGAACAAGTTTTGCACGTAACTCACGGGGAGTACTTGTCCATAAAATTGCACATTCGGTGACAATATATATTGCGATTGGAAATAATGCCAGAGGAGATTGTATTTGGAGAATGGGACAGGCCTTATATGCGAATCGATGCCGCATGCGACGCATCCTATCCTATGTTGTGTTGTGCGATTGTTGGCTGATTTTTTAATTAAATTCACTTTCAAAAATACCGCTAATCATTCGAACAAAAGGCCAGCGCAGTGAACATATTTGCATATTTGTTTGTCTCGAAAGTTGGCGACTTAACTTTTGCCTCTTCACTTTTAAATCTTGAATCTTTTTACTTTTTTGTGTTTGGGTTTTTTCTCCCCTCCCGAGAGTCATCATTCCCACCCACAGCTTCAAGCTCCAAGGGGGGCGTGGCATGTGAATAGCCTGAGATTGATCGATCTAGGCAATATACAATATATTTATGCATATATCTTGTATACTATATTATTTTTTCGCAAGTGCGAAAGTGAAATCTTTGGGATGAGATGGGGATTTGCCCACCCCCCAGGGCTCACAGAAAACCGAAAACCCAAAACAATCCGCCATCAATGGTTACCAAATTAGCCAACATACATACCAATCGCATGTAGTATGAGATTTTCTACTATTCGATTTTTCGATTCGAGTACTACTTGTTGGATCCCCAAAATCCGTTGCTGATCATTTTCGGCTAACATACTTCCAACAAAAAACTCGGCGAAAAAAACACGTAAGTTGTGCCTTAATTAAGACCAGCCTCATCGGAATTGAGTGTCTGTTACGTAAGTAGTTAAAACAGCCGGACCAAAATCACTGAATCGCGCGAATTAAATACACCACAACAAAAAAAACACAAATATAAAAAATAAAAAAAAATACAGCACACACAGAGGGAAACATTTAAGAAACACATATCGAAATCCGAGTGAACAACGAATGCGAATGGGATTTCTTCGATTTCTTAAGCTTTTTTGTTCCCACTCTCTCACCATTGAATTTTTCCTTCATTAATACCAACGATCGGTCTTACCAGATTAGCACCTTGGCCTAATTATGCAGATTTCGGTAGTGGGCTGCTGTTTATTTAACTCGGGCCATTTAAATTCTCGACAAGATTTTGAGTTTGCAGGAAACTGTTTCACGATTGCCTAGAATTTTATATTTTTCCACAAAAAGTGTCTCTAACTTTGACATTTCTAATGCAATTCCTGAACAAAATACTTTAAGCCATTCCTAGTACGATTCCCCAGCAATCTTCATCAAAATACTGCAACAAAATATAAAGGATTCCAAGAAAATCCACGATTTCCATACATGGCCTACTTCCATAGCTCTGCCAATTCTAATCCGATTCCCAAGCGGGGTACCTTAAACGATTTATGGCTCGATTCCCCACCAATCTGCATCAAAATCCAGCAACAAAATATTTTTCAGATTTTTTTTCATTTTTTCTAGGGGTACCCCTGCAAAATCCACGATTTCCATACATAGCCCACTGCCATAGCTATATCCCTGCCAATTCTCACCCGATTCTCAAGCGGGGTACCTTAAACGGTTTGTGGCTCGACTCCCCACCGATCTGCATCAAAATCCTGCAACAAAATATTTTTCAGATTTTTTTCCATTTTTTCTAGGGGTACCCCTGCAAAATCCACGATTTCCATACATAGCCCACTGCCATAGCTATATCCCTGCCAATTCTCACCCGATTCTCAAGCGGGGTACCTCAAACGATTTGTGGCGCGATTCCCCACCAATCTGCATCAAAATCCTGCAACAAAATATTTTTCAGATTTTTTTCCATTTTTTCTAGGGGTACCCCTGCAAAATCCACGATTTCCATACATAGCCCACTCCCATAGCTATATCTCTGCCAATTCTCACCCGATTCTCAAGCGGGGTACCTTAAACGATTTGTGGCGCGATTCCCCACCGATCTGCATCAAAATCCTGCAACAAAATATTTTTCAGATTTTTTTCCATTTTTTCTAGGGGTACCCCTGCAAAATCCACGATTTCCATACATAGCCCACTCCCATAGATATATCTCTGCCAATTCTCACCCGATTCTCAAGCGGGGTACCTTAAACGATTTGTGGCGCGATTCCCCACCGATCTGCATCAAAATCCTACAACAAAATATTTTTCAGATTTTTTTCCATTTTTTCTAGGGGTACCCCTGCAAAATCCACGATTTCCATACATAGCCCACTGCCATAGCTATATCTCTGCCAATTCTCACCCAATTCCCAAGCGGGGTACCTTAAACGATTTGTGGCGCGATTCCCCACCAATCTGCATCAAAATCCTGCAACAAAATATTTTTCAGATTTTTTTCCATTTTTTCTAGGGGTACCCCTGCAAAATCCACGATTTCCATACATAGCCCACTCCCATAGCTATATCTCTGCCAATTCTCATCCGATTCTCAAGCAGGATACCTTAAACGATTTGTAGCTCGATTCCCCACCGATCTGCATCAAAATCCTGCAACAAAACATTTATTACAAAAAGTTCCACTTGCATGTCTGATACTTTTCCCTCACAAGTCTTTTCATAAACTTCCATTCCGATTATTTTCCACGAATATGTTGAACTTCCTCATCGGTGAGACTTTAATGAGTAATAACCTGTTCGAGGGGCCACTCCCCCAGCCACCTGCCGACTGGCACCTGCCTCAAGGTCGAGTCCTTTTCGATAATTCGATAAACGCTTTGATAAGCCGTGAAGTTTATGAGTGGCCTTGGAGTCCAGGTAAACGTTAATCGCCTTAAAGGCTAAAAAACGAAGATCCTCCCCTTTTGGCGCTGAAGTTCACAGTTCAATTGGGTTTACCGCTAATTAGTCCCCAGGTGATTAAGTTAAGAAACCCCAAAATGGAGGAGAGGGGATTTGCTGCAACTTTGTTTCATTATTATTATTTTTTTTATTATTTTTTTTACGCTTTGCTGCGAAGCGAGTCTGCGAGGCTTTTTCAAGTAAACCGACCATAACGACTAGGCCGCGAGTCACTTTTATGTTTTATTTATTGATTTTATTTGTTTAAGTTTTGTTGCTGGCAGCGGCGATTGTTGTTGTGTTGCCGTGTCTGTTGTGTTGCCACTGCTGCGGTTTTGTGTCCCATAATTATGTCAGCTGCAGTGGCACAATCATAAATTTTAGCGCTTTTTTTTTTGGTTTTCTGCGCCGGCTAGAGGGTAAAATATTTTGTGTAAAAATTTTTCGCAAAATTTATTATCCACTTGCTGGCAATTTGATTGCATATCATCAATCAGCTAGGTTACGGAAATTCTTTAAATGAGTAACTAGGTGGAAAACTGCATCTTAATAACAAAATCTTTGTTTTCTTTTCATTTTCAGCTTAAGCTCTCCGAAAAAAAACTTGACTATTTCGAACCAAACCGAAAATTAAATCCGAACCAGACGCGATGAGCTGCAAGCCAAATTCCAACGAAAAACCTACGAACCTTTACTAAACTCTCCTCTAGAAACAAAAAATAAATTTAAAATAAAAATATAAATTAAATAAATTCCAAATCGAAACAAGGAATAAATAAATCGAAAAACCAAGAAAGTTTTACAAGAAAAGCCAGCAAGATGGCCATGTTGGAGGCGAGGCCTTATAGGCCATTTAAATCCAGCGAAGAGTATTTGGAGGCCATGAAGGAGGATTTGGCCGAATGGCTGAGTACCCTATACCCCGAGCTGATGATAAATGCTGAGAACTTTATGGATCGACTCGACACTGGCGTGGCATTGTGCAAGGTAAGCGGCCGGCCCTTTTGAATAAAAAACTCACTTTACACATTTCTGTTTTTTTCTCTCTGATACTTTGGCTGGGAAAGTGCTAAGAGCTTTAGAGCCTCTACTTTGATGGCTAAAAGGCTACCTTCCTCCTGCCTCATCTTTTTTATGAAACTGGGTCATTTCCAGAGGGGTTGGGTTCATTGCTCAGGTGAAATGCATTCATAACTTAAATGAGGGTACTAATGCATTTTTTCTCCAAAAGGTTGGAGTGGGAATCCTTTGAAACATGCTTCCTTTTGGTCGAATATCTATTCTTAATTTTAGACTTAGAAACATTAGTAATGGAAAAAAAATGAAAAACAAGTGTGCTGTGGCATATAATGTCAAACCGAATTTCAAGACTTGTAACAAAGGCACCCCAAGCAGTTCAGTCTTGTTCAGATTCTGATTCGATAATCACTTAATCTCGTAGATATATTTTCATACGTTTGTATATTAGTATCGAGTGTACTTGTAAAAAACAACTAGTATACTAATGTACATTTCCTAATGTTGAAATCCGAAGTAAAGCCAAAGGAGGAAGTCAAAGACATGGACTCTGAAGGTAGACGGTTGGGGGATGAGGATAACGAGCCCTCCTCTTCACAGGCTCCAAAAGAACCAAAGACCCCCCCTCAGAAGAAGCCCATCAATTTTTTTCAAGATGACATCTATCAAGTGACAAAAGGCATGAAGTTTGAATCCCTTGAAGAGGAAATGCTGTACATTCAGCGTAAAACGAATCCAGAACCGATGAGGTTTAGCAGTCCTGAGGGGTCAATTAAGGGCGGAAGAATTAACCATAAAACGGAACCAGTGAAGGTTAGTAGTCCTGAACAGAATACGAAGAGCGACCCGTCGCAGAAGGTGGAACCTGTCGCCACTCCGAAGAATGAAGCACCAGCTCCATATATAGACCCCAGCCTGGAAGACCCCAATCTATGCGGATGGACCAATGTGGGTGCTGGCAATGGTAAGGGGGGTTGGCAAATGGTTCCCCGCTCTGGACCTCCAAGGGTGTTGGTGCGGAATAGTAGTCCTGAATCTGTAGATGCACACCCCGTGCGGAAGGCGAATGTGGCCCCTCCGCCGGACTCGAAGAAGGACTCACCAGCTCCATATATAGACCCCAGCCTGGAAGACCCCAATCTATGCGGATGGACCAACGTGGGTGCTGGCAATGGTAAGGGGGGTTGGCAAATGGTTCCCCGCTCTGGACCTCCAAGGGTGTTGGTGCGGAATAGCAGTCCTGAACCTGTAGCTCCACCACCCGTGCGGAAGGCCAATGTGGCCCCTCCGCCAGAAGAACCAAAACCAGACTCAAAACACGACACACCAGGATCATCAAATATGGATGGACCGGAAGCACCGAAAAAGGAGGAAACTCCCAAACCAAAAAAACAAAAAAAACACAAAAAACAGAAAAAATCAAAGGAGGAGAACAAGCCAGAGGTCGGGGAAGAGGAAGCGCCCAAAGTGGCAACATCTGACACGGATGAGGTCGGTCAGTTGAGGAAGTTTTTTAATCTCCCGTTGGACCAATTGCTGGAAAAGTGCGCTTCACGAGAAGAGTTACTCAAGCAACTCAAGAATTTAGACTTGACCGGTGTAAAGCCTGGCGTACTCTTCCAACCCAAGACATGTGCGGAACAGTCTATTATCGATCAGTGGAGGGCCCAAACCAGATCCAAGTTGCAAAATAGTATTACGCAGACATTGGGTACGGAAAGGTGTGGACAGTGCGGCCTCAGACCGGCTTACATTAGGACCCACAATCGCAAAGTATTCAGTGCCTCCTATGGCGAGGAGAGAATCCACGAAGATCCCGAGTCCGAAGAATGCGCCTGCGAGGCCAAGCTCAAGGAGATGTCTTCATCGTCACTAAATAATACAGGAGAGAGCGGTGTCCAGAACGCCGCCAATAATATTGCCACCCCAACACAAAAAAAGAAGATTAGGTCCCTGTCAGCCACTCCATAACTTTCCTTAATCCATATCCCCCAAGGCATACTCCTCCTTGTAAATCTACCCAAATAAATGTTTAATTGTTCATGAGCATTCCAAAAAAAAGATTAGTGCACTTTTTGTGGAGAATTGTATTTAATTCCGTTTGGAATTAGTGAAAATAAGAGCTCCGTAACAAGTCTATCTTAAAAAAGAGCCCTTCTACACGCTTCTCACAAAGTTTACTTCATAAACCTTCAAAAAATGCAATGTCATATCTATATTATTCCCATTCTTAATATTTAAACTTGTTATATTATTTGATATTTTTATTATTTCGAATTCAATTCCTAAGAACAACTTATTCTGGTCTCTGCTCTTTTTCGCTTTTGGCCAGATTGTTGTTTGGTCGGATGGCATGTGCCATAACCGCAGTCCTCCCCCTTTGGCCACGCCTCCTCACCTTACCTGAGTGTCTTGGCCCTCTTTTTCTTTCTTTTTCTCTGTTTGGCTGTTTGGCTGTTAGTTGGCTTTGTTGTTGCTTTTAGTGGCGCCAGTAGCACCCGACATCGTCACGCTGGAGGCCAATAGCAAGACCTCAACCCGTAGACAATTTGTCTTGACTTGTTGTTGCTGTATGGCTGCTGCTGTTGGTGGTTTTTGTTTTTTTGGATTCGTATCGGCAACAAGATCTCCTGCTGCGTCTCCGCATTGTTGTTGCAATTGCTGTTGCAGTTGCAGTTGCATTCAGAGTTGTTGATGCCGCCGCCGCCTCGATGGTTGCTTTTTTTTCTGTTTTTCATTTTTTTTTTGCCACAGAATCCAAAGCCAACTTAGTTTTTGTGGCCGCCAAGTACATTGGAACTCTATTCGGTTCTTTAGGTGTTGATCAATAGGCCTAGGATTAGAGCCACAAAAAAAATACCGAAATCACTCCAAAATGTTGGCTTTTAATAACCAAATGTCATGCTCTTATTTATTATTTTAATAAGACCTTTATCCTTATTTTAAAAAAATCCAAGTACCGGGTATTTATTTCAAAAATTATTCTAAGAAGCTCAACCACTGTAGCCACACACAGCGCTGCCTCACCTGTACAGTGGAACACCTAGACCCCTCTGCAGACTCCCTCTCAGGCCGCCAATATTTTCCGAAAAACAAAAAAAAACTCCGCCCCGGGCCGGGTAGTCGTACTCCTTGGATCCGTACTCGATATGGTGATGGATATGCGTGCAGCATGATCATGAAGTCGCTTTGATCTTCTGTCTGCGCTGTCTCGAAATAAATGAAATGACTCAGGCAGGGGCATAAATTTTGCATAGAAGAGAAAAAAAATGAGTGCCGGAAATGTCATAAGCGCATAAATATAATTTTTTGATAATTGTGTGCGTTGCGAAGCGTTAATGGAACTTTAATTGAAACTCCTTCAAAATCGGAGAAATAAAACCGACATGTTGCAACCAAAACAAATCTTTTTAAATAGCCAAAGATTCTTGAGGGGAAACTGTTGATGTCTTCATCTCATGGTTGCTTTTTTTTTATATTTTTTTTTAACAAAAATATGGCAATTATGACTTGATGGCCTGCAAGAAAAGCAACAGCAAAGGGGTGGCCAATTAGCCAAAGGAGATCGTTAGCTGTCTGGCGATCATTAGCGAATTGTCTTAACGATCTGTACAGCCAATTGCTTGCCAATTTATCTAGTTAATTATACGGATTTTCTATAGTTAGAACTCTATAGTTTGGCGGCATTTCTTGGGCAACTTTGTTGCCGAGTGTTTCCCGTTCCGTTCGGCTAATTGAATTTGATAAAAAGCCCGCGAATGCTTCTAATTGAATGAAACGCACAAGCACACAGACACTTCCTACCCATAAAGTTGGTAAGAATATCTAAAGATAACTAGAACGTTTATATATATATTAAATATATAACGTTCGTTCAATCGATAAAGTTGCAAAAATCGCAATTCAAAATACCAGATTTGGCGGGCTTACTAACTTACTAACACTGATTAGCTGCCAGTTAGCTTGCTGTCAAATTATTGGATAAATTTTTATTCAAGCGAAAAGAACTGAGAAGTGAAAACTTGGCAGAAAAAAAAATAAGGAAAAAAAACCTTCAAGAAAAACTGTGCAAAAATGGGAAATCGCCGTGAAAAGTATCCAACTCATCGTCCTCCAACAAAGGATTTGCGGGAGGAAGCTGATTCCCTGAAAAGCCGCGAAAAAGAAAAGGAGCGAGAGATGCGTTCGAAACGTTCAGGTAGCTATGATGTTAACTCGAAACCTGTGCAGCCGCGGTCCCTAACACCGCCATTGGCCAAACTTCCGGAGAAGCCGAAGATCGCTTCCCAGGCACCAGCCAGCTCGGCGTCCAGTGCTAGTGAGGGGCGCCGTTCGACTTCGGATAGCGATTCCGAGTCAAGTTCCGGTAACAGCAATAGGCGCAAGTATCTTTTCAAATCAAGAACCAAAGATGGTAGTAACAGGTGCGTCCAAGGGGGGTTTTTCCATACTCTGTTCTTATTCGGTAATATTTTTTTAAGGACGATTGCAAAGCCCTCAGCCACTGATGTTAGGCGCCGCAGCTCTTCCAGTACCAAGAGCCGCTGCAAGAGCAGAAGCCCCCTTCGCAGTGACAAGATTAAGGCTTTGCTGAGCATCAAGCAGGAGCCGAAAAGCAGCGTTAGTCGCAGCCCCAGCCGCAGCTCCACTCGCTCCAATAGCAGCAGTAGCATCAACAAATCCCACAGGCTGATGCTGCAGAAGGCCGTTTCCAATAGACGAATTGTGATCAAGCCCAGCACGTCCAGCGACGAGGAGAGCGAGGACAAGCCCTCGACCAGCCAGAGCGCCAGCAAGAACCGTGAAAGAATCATCAATAGCTTCTACGCCTCCTGGAACAAGAGTGCCGGCAAAGATTCCGAAACTTCTCGCAGTGTAACCGAGAAGTCACGCAGTCGAAGCCGCATTCGGGACGAGCATGGCTACCGTAGTGCCCTCCGCAGCACCGTCATCCGTGTTGGCAGTCCCTTGCGCAGGTCTCTCTCCAAGTCGATGGTGTCCAATGACTCATCCAGTCGCAGCACCAGCCGCGACAACAGGAACTGGGTTACTCCCAAAAAGGACACCGAAAAGAGTACCAGTTCATCCCGTAACTTCACGAATCCCTGGAAGATGGAGCCGAAGAGCCGTCGCTTAGCCTCCGCCGAGGAAGCCAACAACCAGGCGGAGCTGTACCGCAGCAAGCACGAAATATCTGTGGGCAGTAACGATCCCAGGCCGATACCCAAGCCGATGACTACATTTCAGGCTACAGGATTTAATGAGAAGCTCATCAAGGAGCTGGAGCGACAGGCTTTCAAGGAACCGCTTCCGGTTCAGGCCCAGGGCTGGCCAGTGGCCCAGGCCGGTGTCAACCTGGCCATCACTGGGCCATCCGGCTCGGGCAAGACCTTGGGCTATTTGCTGCCAGCCATCGATCATATCTTGTCCCGCAAGCCCTTCGGCCACAAAGCTATTGGCCCGATAGTTGTCATCCTGGTTGCCTCTCGTGAGGCCGCCGCCCAGGTCCAGAAGGAGGTAGAGGCCTTCACTCCGCCCCGCACCTTGCAGAGCCTTTGCTTGTGTGGCACAGGGCCGCGCCATAAGCAGGTCTCCTCGTTCCGTTCCGGCAGCGAACTGGTGGTTACCACTCCCGGCCGTCTACTGGACATCCTGGCCGAGTCTGGATCCGATCGTGGCTACGGACTGCAGCGTTGCACCTTCATGGCAGTGGACGGCACCGATCGGATGTTGGAGATGGGTCTGGAGGGCCAACTGAATCGCATATTCCGCCAGCTACCCAGAATCGCCCAGCTGGTAGTCGCCTCCGGTTTGTGGTCCCGTGGACAGGAGCGCATGGCCCGGAAATTCCTCGGAGATTACACCCTGGTTCGCGTGGGTTATTCCGCCAATGCCCACTACAAACTCAACACTCGACAGCGTGTCGAAATTTTGAATGAGGAGGAGAAACAGGAAAAACTTAAGGAGGAACTTACGGAGATCTACGATTCTGGCAAACCGGGCAAGGTGGTGGTCTATGCGGAACGCAAGAAATGTGTCGACGAGCTGGTGACCTTCATCCAGGACTATGTGCCGTGCGAAGGCGTCCACGGCGGACGCACTCAAGTGGAGCGCGACGGCATTATCCAGGAATTCCGTGAAGGCGTCTACAACATCATCGTGGCCACGGAGCTGACATCCCGCGGTCTGGAGATTCCCGGAATCCGCTATGTGATCAACTACGACTTCCCCAGCTCCATAGACGGCTATGCTCAGCGATTGGCCCGCACAGGCGGTTCCCCCTCCGACGGCTGCGAGGTGATTAGCTTTTTCACCAACGAGAACGAGAAATGCGCCCAGACTCTGGTCAAGATACTGGAGGAGTCCAACCAATTCGTCGATCCCCGCCTCAAGGAGTGGGCCAAGTCCAATAGATTTGGGCCGCTGGATCAGCCCGGGAATTTCACGAAGAGCGGTCGCAGGCCGGGAAAGAGGGGTGGACGCGGCGCCAAGACCAGGAGGAATAGAGTTCGCCAGCGTACCGGCCGCAAGCGCTAATTCTGATCGATAATCCGAAAAGCTCATCTCTAATAACTCGAGAGACTTAATCCCTTTTTCAAAAACATCTTGCAAATATTAAAAAAAAAGCTTTCGTTACTCATATTCTTAAAAAAACAAACATCCACAACAACTCTCGAATCCACGCCTGCGTGGCACTCGTTAGCTTTTATCGATAACACCAAAAACTCATCTCTAACGAAGTAATCGACTTCCATGGACCACATCTCTAATAAATAAAACGAGAAAAATTTAATAAATAAATTTAAAAAAAACACATATTTCAACCACAACTTGAATCCATTCCGGAGCCAATAACCCAATAAATTTGAATTCGATTACGTTTCTGGAATTGGAGAAATGAAGAACGAAGACTGTTGACTTGAAGACTGCACGTCCCCAGAAGAAAGTTGTGCATTCAGAGCGAAGACGTGACGAAATGCAAGTGTCATTTTAACTGCCCACGAGGAGAACAAATAAAATCAAGAACATTTAAATATTCATATCATGGAATTCCCGTAAAGCCTTTTGGCCAAAAAGCAACACATTCATATCCTCATTAGCCTTAAAGAAAGAAATCTTCGATGTATGATATAAATTGTTTGCAATTGATCAGCCATGGTAATTCCAATAAACAACCTTAACAGCGGGACGGAAAATATTCCACAAGATCTTGATTCGAGTTCGAATTGAAATCGTTTTGATTTTCAAATTCGATCGGCTGCTCGATCGCCTACCGTCCCAATGTGACATATATGGGTCAATATTTTTATTTAGTTGTTTGCGCCAAAAGCAAATGGAAATGAATCAAAATTCATTAGAGTTGAATTTATTGTGTTGGCCATTTGATTTCAACTCCAACTGCCTGATTGGAGTGCAAAAAGGGGGGTATCTACATACCTATATCGCCTTCCGATATCGGTTCAACACAGGTGGCTTGCAGCTGAGTTTTATGTGCAGAAAAAAAATATATATATATTTTATATATGTTTGTATGTATATGAGAAAAAAGGGGGCGGCAGGCCGTGTCTAATCCGATTTTGACTTTATTAACGGTGCAATTTGTACCGACAACGGGAACCAAACTGCCAAACTCCCAAACTGCCAAACTGTGTTGTGATTTTAGCCATTTTACGGTGAGTTTTTAATTTATTTTTTAAGGCTGCATTTTTTAGAGAAGTTCGTGGCCATGTTCTACAGTAAATTCTTGATAACTCATAGGATATCTACAGATCTCTTGAGATTCGAATTATTTTATGTATATTTTGGAAGAGAAAATATAGATATACATATGTAGGTTCTATATTCCAGAGATCTATATTTTATTTTAAGGATATTTTAAATTTCTATTCATTTTTTAAGCATTTGTTTTAAAGAAATAATGGCCACATATCTGTGTAAAAACACTGTTAGTTTTTGTAAACTTATCCCTATTTGGCAGCACTAGTCTTTGGGCCAAAAAAACCGCTGGCGATTATTATTTATGGCCCCGAGTGCAAGCCCCCCACAAATTGTATGCTAATCGCTCGGACTCCAAGACTTTGGCAGCTGTCCCAAGTGGAACTGGACACTGGACTGTGGACTGCGGACAGTAGACATGGGACACGGGACACTGTATCTGGACATGGGCACTGGGATACATGGAGTTCATGGAGTGTAGACCCACCTCTATTGTTTCAGCCTTTTGTCTAGGAGTGTGCCTGATTTATGGAGTGTCGCTGACTAATTTGAGCTGTTTGGGGTGTGAGTTGATTTTGGTCTTTGGCTTGTGGAGTGATTTTCAGCCCAACTTGCAAATCAACATTCTAGGGATGGTGAGAAAAAATTTATAAAGAAAGGGAATTAAACTCTAAATTTTAGAGAGAAGCTTGGAGCATATTAGAATATGTGAATTTTAGTCTAATTCTCAATTGGTTATTACCATTTTTAATAAAATAATATTTAAATATGAGAAGTAAACAAAATATAATACTTACATGCCTTTTAACATTACATGGATGTAATTACATGGATGTATGTTACATAATTGTTACATCTTTATGCCTTACGTATTGTGCTCTTGTTTTCAAAAAATAGCGGTACTTTTCGGGGGAGACTCTTGCAGGCGGCAGCTCTCTCCATAAACAGAAGCGACCCCATTGCAAATTTCAACATAATTCTTGAATTGTGTTTAAAAACTATATTAAAATAGATTTATAGGTTGATCCTATATTTAAGGATATTATTAATATATTGCTTACCTTGTTTTAAATGCCCAAAACACCGATTTTTTTATTTAAAACACAAAGACAAACGTTTATCCAGAATTAATGAACCTTTAGAACAAAATGACCTTTACAAACAAATCTTACTACTTTCCAGTGTTTTATATTATTATTTAACTTTTAAAAAATAATTTTAACTAAAAAAATCACCTAAAAGACACAACAAACAAACACACAGTGAAGGATCAATAGAAAGAAGAAGAACCAGAGGAGAGAGCGCAGGATCAGGAAGAGCAAAAGTCCTAGGGAGAGCAGATTGCACTTTCCAGTGGAAAACTTTCGAGTACTATTTTCAACACTGATCGCGGGCGTGGCGCGCAAAAGAATATTTTTAAACTTCAGTTTTTGTTTAATTGCAAAAATAAATAATAGTACATTTACCAAGGGTATACGAACATCGTGAAAAACTCACTCACGATCAGTGTTCTAAATTTAGAAACCGATTTGGTAAAGGTCAGGAGGCGGAGGTGCCACAAAAGGCAACAATCGGTGCAACAATCGAACTAAACTTTTTTATTTCTTTTTTTTTGTGTGTGACTCATGTGAGGCAATTGTTGGATTGACAAAATAGGAGTTAATACATTAAGGAAGTTGTGGAAATTATAGGGTTTGCTTTTAGTATTTATTTTTCAACTTTTACTTGATGATCAGTGGCCAGGCTTTCTCCACAAACAATTAGCCAGAAAAATTAAGATAAACTGGCACGTACATATGTACATTTGACGAATGTCGGACTTGCACTTCAAAAGACAAGGCCGCGCTACAAAAAAGCCACCCAACTCCTTGAAATGCCACCCCCTTTTGTGGAAAATTCCCACGCACATCTGGTGCGTGAGTGATGGCCGCAAAAATACTTTTTTTTCAGCCTCGCAAATATTGAAAGGCCGCTTAGCAAATATTATATATATAGTTTCTTTTTTTTTGTGTGGGTTGTCGTGTCAGTAATGTCAATGTGTTTTAAGCCAAGTCGCTTTGAGATCTTGCAGTCACGTTTGCTTAATAAAATTAATATTTACATATGTTCCGTATTTGCACACACACAAAGAGGTAGAGGTAGAAAAAAAAAATGGCCAAAAGTGGACAAATGGCTAAAAAGACCGGCATGGCCAGGCAATTTGCACGATCCACAGTACTACCCCCCTTTTTGGTATTATCTCTATTTATTTTTTCGTGATCCATGATCCGTGATCCGTTTTGGGGCAAAGGAGAGACGCCGCCGGATGACTCACTTCTGGGCCGATAAGGATCACAATTGGAAATTAAAACGGAAGCATTTCAAGATCGTGAGGAAATTCAGTAGAAAAATAATAATAAAGACGAGGATCAAGAGAGGGGGGATCCCTCAAGATCATTTCATTTTACACAGAATGTCTTTTTTTGCTTAAACGGAAAGCGAAATTAAAATCGTGATGATTTCAAGGAGCTATAGTAGGATCAGAAGATCAGACAAAGAAAATGTTTATATCTTAAAATAAAAACTAATGTCTTAAGCACTTTCAAAGCTACTTGACTTAAGGTCTTAGTACCCCATACTACCCCTTCCAAAATTAAGTCCAAAAATCATTGACAAACAAAAACCAAAAACCCCTTAATGCTTTTCTCGTGTCTCTTAGTTTAAAGTTTTTTTTTTATTTTTTATTTATTTTTTTTTTTTTGGCAATTCGAAACAGGAAACACACCAAATCGGACAAATTGGACAAGCGCAACAAACAGATCTCGACATTTGTGGCATGTTCTGAGTCAAGAGTCGGTTTTCAGTCTGTATCTGTAAATCCATCTGAATCTGGCCAACTTTGTATCTTTGGATCTTATGGGACAGTTGTTATACACAGGAAAAAACATTGTTTAAAACTGTCTAATGAAATCATAAAGATTTATTTGTAATAAATGGGCTAAGATCTCGAAGAAGGGTTAAGATTTTAAATAAAAAAGAAACTTACATCTAGACCTAGAAGTACAAATTTCTTGGATTCATTTTCTTTCTCTGCCTCACTTTTCTCTAGTTATAGACTCTAATTTGGCCAGAAACTAAATTCAAGTTTATAACTAAATATGCGCCAAGTTTGTACAGAGAATCTAAGCCAAGTCTAACCTCGATTGCGTTTGCTTTTTGCCACATTTTTTGTTGTTGTGTGAGTTGTTTATTTTTTTTTTTGGTTAACAACTTCACCCACATTCAAAATTCGCTTTGGCTTTGGCTAAAAGCAAAACAACAAAACCAGTTCAGTTTGGTTCAGTTTTTGGGCTTTGGCATCGAATTCTGCCACTTTTTGGCCATATCAGCCCATCTAATAGCCAGTTTTGGCCCTAGAATCGTAAATTTGTATTTGCATATTTTAATTTTCAACAGTAGTTTAACAAAAAGGAGAAATTTCATTTTAATTAGCCAAATTTAATGGTTATTTAACCAAAATACTTAAAGGCCTTAATTGATCTTAAAAATGCCTTTAAAAAATGTGTGAAAGCCTTACGTTTTCCTCACATTACTCTCTGGAAAAATATGTTTTTGCTTTTCACAATTTTTTAATCAAAGAAAAAATATGTTTCCCATGAAATTACTGAGCTGGAAAAATAAATAAATAAACAATAGCTCCTTACTGGGTTAATTGGTTTTCAGCTTCTCCTCGGATTTCCACAAACACACTTGTTAATTTTAAATTTAATTGACAAATGCCAGACGGAAATGTGTATTTCTGTTTATGGCTTAAATAATTATTAAAGGCATTGTTTTTTTTTAATATATATTTTTAAGAATATTATTTATTCTGAATGATGTCATCGATTCTACTTGACATCTTCAGGGTCGATTCGAGTTTTTTCCCACACAGAGCAATAAACTTTAAACCAGAACGCCTTCTATGGGTATTATGGAAATACCGTTATTAGCCGGTAAAAAAAAAAATGTAAAAAAAAGATCAAAAGACCTCCGAGAGCAGGTGAGTTGCAAACGGAAAAAGATCGATCATTGTTTAGGTTTTTTTTTGTTGCAGATTCGATCGATCCATCATTGCCATATTGCCATATATGTGATATTATTCATAGATCTACGGTTATACATTTGATATGTGGGTAGGAAGTCATCGCATTGGTAGAACCTTGAACTCCAAACCCCTAAAAGACAAAAGCCGAATGCCGAATGCCGGACGGTTGGCTGAGTTCATTCATTGTTGATTTTTGATTGAGCAGCTACCAGTACAGTACGTTTCGGGGTTGTCTTCTATGGCCAATATCGATGCCAATCTGCTGATTGGCAAAAAATAATACAAACAAAAGAATCAACAATAAAAAAAACAGTCAAAACGGCAGCAAATCCGCTTAGCCAACTCCCTCTCTTGTTAGTTTTTGTACGAAATGGCCAAAAAAAGCCATTTTTTTTCAAAGCCTCCAAAAAAGAGGTGGCGGCATCTGTTTGTAATTTCAAAAATCAACAATTGTCTGGTACAGTGAGGCTTCCTTAAAATGTATTTCTATTCGTATATATTATTACAGATTATATAATAATAGTTTCAAAAAAACAAAACAATATTAGTTTTTTAAAAGGTTTTGTAGGAAAATACAAGTTATTTGGCTTTTCTTTTGTATAATTCTCAAATGGCCTTAGATCTTTCCTCCAAAAATGCTCCATTTGGTTAAAACTTAATCTTTAAATAAAATTTTTGTTTAAAAATAAAATAAATAAACTTCCTCTAAACCAATATCTTTACCATTTGTTTTAAACTTTAATAATAAATGCCTAAATAATATAAACTAAACAATAAATTAATATCCAATTTATGTTTTGATTTTAAAACATAAATCCACCTTTGAGTTATGACTGTATTTCTGTTTATTGTTATTTATTTTTTTTGCAATGTCATTTTATTTATTATTTTTTGACTGACTGCTGTTATTTCTGCTCGCTTTAAATTTTGTTTTATTTAATTTGCCATTTGCGGAAGCAAAAAAATAAAAAATATATGTATTTTTGCACTGACTGCTTGTTGACTGCGCTGCTTCTGTTGCCGCCTCGGTCGCAGTTGACGCCCGCGCTTACGGAACCGCGCCGGTGTTACGGTATAATGCGACAGTTGCAGTTTATTTTTATGCTTTTTCTTCTCACCCACCCGCCCCTCTGGCCCCACCCCATAGCAATTGCTTTTAGTAGTCATGTAATGTTATTAACGCCATATTGACACACATTTTGCAGAAAGCAGAAAAAAACGAGCAAAATCTAAGCTAATTACGTGACGGCAAACGTAACAGAGCTTGTACCTGTACTGTGTGTGTGTGCGTGTGTGTGTGTGAGTAAGTCTATAACCCCTTCACGCACATAGACAGGGATGGCTGCTAAAAGAGGGTAGAAGCAGAATTTAAATTTCTAAACAATACTATGCAAATTATTACAAAAAAAAGTAGTTTTATTTTTTAAACCCCCTTTTTAAATATATTCTAAAAGTAACATAATCCCCCCTTTCTTGCCTACACCCATCTCTATTCTCTCCTCTTCTTCTTATAAATCTCATCGTTTCCTTGCCGGAGAAATGCTTTCTTCTTGGCTTTTCTACCTGTATGCTTACATCGCGTCATCGTCACGTACTTCTGATATGATTGTGGGCGTTGCGGTGGAGGGGGCGTGGTCAGTGTGATACAGCTATGTGGGAGGTGGGAGGTGGGCGGTGGGTCAGAGGTCGACCCACTTTTTCAACGTAGAAACCATATGGATAAGACGCTAAAGAAGAAGTGCGAAAGGAATAGAGAGATGGAAGAGACGGAAGAAGAGTCTGAAGTCATGTTAATTGCTTCGACACTTGACTCTTAAGGTGGCGGATGCGGATGCGGATGCGGATGTCAGGGCACTGGGTTAGTTACTGCTTTAATTTATTCTGCAAGTGTTTAAAAGTTAAAGAAATTTTAAAGAAAATTATATTTGCATATATTTTTATACAGAAATTATTCTTATTATTTCAATTAAATGTCTCACATGTCGTATACGTAATTTATAAAGAAATTTAGTTTATAAGAGCTTAATCATCTTTGTTAATATCTTTTAATAAATAATTAGTTAAATGATTAATTTCCATATTAAAGGAAAATGTTTTTTTAATAACGAGTAACTTCCCAACAAATAAATCATACATGTCGTATACGTAATTTTTTACAAAATAAATGGAATAATTTTTTTATAAACAAAGTACTACAACAGCAGATCTTACTATTAGAAGTTAGACCATTTTAAGAATAAAAAAAAAGATAGTATTACTGCTATACATTTCCTGAAATTTTAGTTAAAAAAAAAAGAAAAAAAATCCCAGAATTAAAATCAATCTCTTTTAGATTTCCGTTGATATTTTACCCCGTTAGCCAATATCGATTTATCAATGCAACCTGCACTTGCACTTGCCTCATCGGCATCCCAAGAAAGCCAACAACAAACAACAAACAACAACAAAAACAACGACAAGAAACAAAATACAAATACAACAAGTGGCACGTGCTCTCGCTCCGTTGATGCAAGAAAGTTGATGTCATAATAACCGTTGCCACGACAATCCGCCTCCACCCACCTATTCCCTCCCCTTGCCAGCCCCTCGGCGCCTGAAAAAGCTGTCGAATTTCGAAAGTGAAAAGGCGATGCTGCATTTCGATGCTCCCCGACTTCTGCCGCCGCAACCGCGATTATCAAATATGCATGTGTCAGTCCATCTCTGTCACACCATTCCAGCCACTCTGAATGCATTATTCAGAAGAGGAAGCAGAAGATAAACAAACAGTCTCAGTACACCTAAGCTTAGAATAATAGGTTTGCTTTGATAAAAAAAAATAAATAAAACAATAACTGTACTTTAATATCTTGAAAAAATAATATCAAAAGAATAACGAAATATTTGTTGTATAAGGGGTTTTAGTTTAAAACCAACTCCCATCGCACGTTAAGTGTGACCTCCACTGTACAAAAAGCTCCGCTTCGTTGCGGTTCTAAGCCGCCGCTGTTGCTGCTTCTGCCGCTGCCACTGCCTTTAAAGTGAAACCAAGGCCCAAAAGCAACTTCGTGGGCAGCGGCTCCGCAAGAGAGAAGAAGATGAGAGTAAGCTTTTGTTGCGAGGGGCGGGGAGTATGGAGAAGATGCATTTGACGCCTCTGGGCGGTCGAAAAGTGTTGTGGGCGTCGCAGTCGCAATCGCAGTCGCAGTCACAGTCGCATTCGCAGCTTACCTTGCAGGCGGCATGATAAGAGCTTACAGAAGAAGAAGAAGAATAAGAGGGGCAAGGCAAGAAAGAGAAGGAAATGCTAAAGTTCGACTCCGAAATGCTCTTGAAACAGGGCGTATGAGTAATATTATGTGACACTACTGTCGTTACGTGTCGCATGCGTAATATTTGGTAGATATTAAGATATTTTTCATACGTTTTTAAATAAAAATGTTATTCATTTTAGCAACTAAGTTTTATTCGAATTTTTTACAAATATTATATTCTTCTTAAAAGTGTAAAGAAGGTGTATATATTTCACACCTTATTTGAATGAATATTCGCAATTAGTCCAACATACCCCCCCTCCGACCGAAAGTGCATCCTTGGGGGAAAAAAAACGTCAGCAGAGCGTCATAGTCATTGTCGTTGTTGTGGCGGGATGCCCTTTTTTGGGGTTAGGGTATAATATGGTAAAGTGAAACAATAAACACCAAATAAAGCATTTGTCAGAAAAATAAAAATAAAAAATACAACAACAACAACAACAACAACAACAACAAAATTATGAAGAGGAGAGGCGTTGCACGATGCCGCGCCAAGAGAGATATAATAATATTGTTTAAATATTAAATTATTACAACAAAGTGTGCATAAATGAATATGGAATGATGCAAATGGAAAAATGGAATTGGAATTGAAATTGGAAAAATGGAAATGCATGACACGTCGAGACACGATTGCCGTACGCCATATACTTATGACTATAACTCTGGCTATATCTGTTCCTGTTATTGTTTTTTTTTTTTTTTTTGTTTATTTTTTTTGTTTCATCTTGCCTCGCCTTGAATGGAACTTGGTTTTGGTTTTGGGTTTTGGCCTGGAGATCTCAAATTGCGGATGATATAATCCCAAACGTCAAATATGCCAAAAGGCAGTTAACCTCAAAAAATACCTCAAATTCCAATTTATTTTTAACAAACCCAATTATTCTTAAAAATAATGACACTCAAAAAAAAAACTGGGGGGGAAATTAAAGGAGAACAGCTACAAAGTATTGTCGCGACGTTGATCGGTCGGCGCGTGTTGCAGGTTGCAAGTTGCAATTTGCTAAATGGGCAGCTATGATGTGGCAAGAGGCATGCAAATCAGGGGAAAGATTAGGCAGATTTGGGATTGGAGGGGGGCAGGGCGGTGAGCAGTCTAAAAAATGCCGTGCTAAATTCTTTAGCTGCTTAAAAATAAATCGGTTTGGTTTTCTAGTTTTTGTATTTTTGACTTTCACACATTCGGGCGACGCGGCGACAGTCGCACTTTTATTTATTTATTTTTTTTAAAAATATATATTTCTGCCTCATCTCGTTTGTAATGTCTCCTATAATTCTTATTTCTTATTTATATTTATATGTGTGTTTTTTTTGTATTTTTCTCTAGCATGCAAATAATGTGCGACAGGCGGCAGAGGACTATTTGGCGCGACGTCAGGCTCGCAACAAATCGATGACCCGCTCGATGACCTCCGGCCTGGCGGGTCCGATCCTGGCACTGGGAAACGTCCACTACCTTCCGGCGGCCAAGAGTGGCACCTTCTTCTCCCGCGACAATGTCTCCAACTTTATAACCTGGTGCAGGTGGGTTTCTTTCATAAAATGGTACTTTAAAATCATACCTTCCAAGGAAACAAAGAGACTTACTTGCATTTATTTATATATTTTTTTTAATTTAAATATATTTCTTATTTAACAGAAAAAGCCTAAAGATCATCGAGTGCCTGCTGTTTGAAACAGATGACTTAATTATGCGGAAGAATGAGAAACATGTGATTCTCTGTCTTCTAGAAGTGGCCCGCAGGGGCGCCAAGTTTGGTAAGTTTTTCAAATAAAATTACAAAATTAAAAAATAATATTCGAAAATGAAATAGGTATGCTGGCGCCGATGTTGGTGCAAATGGAGCGACAAATCGACCGGGAAATCGCCGCCGACATCAAGGCCAACAACTCCTCGGAGAGTGGCACCCAGACGGAGGCCCTTAACTCTGGTATCAGTACTACCACAACCACGACAATAACCACAACTACAGTGGAAACGGATCTGTACGATGACAGTGATGACTCGGATAACGAGGATGATGCCGATGAGAGTCCCATGATGATGTACGGTCCTCAGCCGCAGATAATCACAAATGACTTGAAGAGTTTGGATGAAATGGTAAGTGATGTGGATTTTTTTGATTGGATTTTTAGTTTTTATTTTATTGGGTGGTTTGCTAAGGGTGACTAATTATATATTAGTTAGTTTCAACCCACGGAGGGGGGGGCCGTGTTGAGATGTCAAATTAATTTGACAAGACGCTGACGATGTGCCAACAACAATTACAATTACAACAATTGCAATTGTCAATGTAATTGCATGTGTGATGGCAGCAACATGGGGCATCAACATGGGGCACGAACAAAAAGGATGAGAGAGGATGCAATGGAAATCATTGACGGCCAAACTAATGAAAGCCATGCAAACATTTCCTCACGCCGCCAGCAACATTGACAACAAAAGCAACACAAGCAACACAAGCAACATGAGCAACAACAACATTCGACAGCTGGAGGATGGATGGTCACTGGATAGATGGGACATGGACCTGGACATGGTCTTCCTCCTCCTTCTTTCTTCTCAAAAAAAAAAAGAAAAAAAAAATACCACTCCAAGGCAGCCAATCAATTTGTGCAGCCACAGGAGCAACAGCTACAGCAACAGCATTAGCTGCCACAGTCGTTGCAACTGCAACGGCAGCAACTGAAGCAGCAACGGCAGCAGCAGCCAAATCAGCAAATAGCCTCAACAACTTGTCGAAAATCAAATGATGTGCCACCAACAGCAGAAATGAAAAAAAAAGGAAAACAAAAAAATAATAAGATAGCCAAGTTTAGAAAAAAGGTGAAAGTCTGGATACTCTTTCTTCAAAAATACATTTTCTTATGAAAAAGTTAATAGAAAAGTTAATAGAAAGTTTAAAGAAACTTTACTTTATGGCTTACATTCAAAACTTTTATATTATATAGAAGATATAGGATATATAGGATATAGTCAACCGGTCCACGATGTAAATAAACCTAATAACTCCCTTAACTAAAAATAAATTAGTAACAAGAAGACTTGCAATAACAAGAGAATTAATGAATAAAAAAATTCCTAAAATCCTTTTTTTTTGTATATATAAAAGCTTTAAGATATAGTCATTAGATCCCCTAAGTATATAAATAATATCTCAGCTATATTTAAAATAGTAAGATTTTCAAAACATGGCTTTAAATTTAAAATAGTTTCTCTCATAGAAACACTTTTAAATAAAATAGGATAAATATATCCAAATAATAACATTAGGAATGTCCTTTTTTTAAAATACTATAGTACCCTTCCTTATAGAGCATACAAAGCCAAAACCAAAACCAAAAACCCAAACCCAAGACAGCCACGATCATTTGTCGACTCGAAAACTCTGGAGCTCCATCTCGAACTGAAAACTCTGGCACGTCCGCATAGCTAGACTGAGAAAAAAGATACAAAACTTTGCCAAAATATACATATATAAATATAAATAAAACATGTTTACTTAAAAATATATTTTTTATTTAAAATATGATTCTAATTAAAGTAATACAATAAAAATTTCTCTTGCTTTGATCTGAGATCTATTGACCTTAGGAGATAGTTCAGAGGACTTTAGATGCGAGATAAGAGGAACTTTAAGATAAGAGGAACTACTAGAAATAGTGGAAGTAACTAGCTTAAAGTTAAATATTTTTCTCACTGTACCTTGTCTGTCTTGAAAAGCCAAGTTGCTGCCGCTTTGTGTTGCTGCTGTTGGTGGCATGCGATTTATGGTTAGGCCAGGATCACATCGCCATCGCCAGCCATGGCCAGCTAATCTCGTATGCGTCAGAGTCACGCCGATCCCCGATCTCTGGCAGATCGCTGCCAGATGCCTGAATCCCAGATCCCAGATGCCTGATGCCTGATGCCTGATGCCTGATCGCCCCCCAGCGGAAAGATTTATTGTCATGTCGATGGTTCCAGCATGGAAGCTGGCAACTTGGAGTCACCACCATTCGAGTGGAGATCGGAGTGGAGAGTAGCTTGGCTCCACCTGGGCACGCATCCCAGAGTCGGCCCAGAGTCGGAGTTGCAAAAGTTCAAAAGGTGGCAAAGGTGCGTTGCAAACTCCGCGACTTGCCACAAACTACAGTAGCAATGGGCTAAAAGTTGCAAGATGCCAGATGGAGTGGGAGATTGGGGAGATGCTGATGGAGCCAGGGCCAATATACACTGTGAGAAAAATATATAAAGTTTTTCACTAAAGCAGGCTCTCTAAGAGAAGCTTTGAAATTCAAAACTCAGGCTCACAATATATGTAATCAATATATCTTAAAAAAATATCTTATATGTTAAAAAACTTCAATGAAAAAAACCAATTTGAAAGCCCCGATTTATCTCAGTGCTGAATGAGACCCAAGTCGTCATTTGTTTGTCTTTTGCCGCCCGCTGGGACGGACAACTGATGCTGGAACTGGGAGGCTGGCAAGCAGGCAGCCAGGAATACTGGACTGGTCTTTCTGGCTCCCATGGCCCCCTGCCTCTCCCTAGGGCAAGGGTAAACCCCGAAACCCCAGATACCCTCCTCCTCCTTCTCCTCCTGGTCAATCCTTAGGTCCCATGAATCCCCCTGGTACAAATCATTTGTTTGTTGGACAATGGCAGCGCGTGAATTTATGCAGTGAAAAACTATTTGGTGACCCCGATGCTCGTCGCTGCTCCTTCTGCTGACCCCTTTCCCCTTTTTTTTTTCTTTATTTATTTTCCTTTGGCTTTCTTGCAACTGCAACTGCAACAGCAACGGCAACGGCAGACAACCAGAAACTGCCACTGCCACAGAAGTCGGGAGGGAGTTCGTTTTGAAGCTTTTGAACTGATCGGGGGTCAGGCTTATGCAATGCTTCGGGGTCACCCCAGGAAATGGAATAGTAGGATTTTGGTTACAAAAGACAGAACAAATTGTTATTAATTATACAGTCATTAGACTAACTCAAGTGGGCCTAACTAATTGCAAGCAATAATGCTAATTAAATTGTGGAAAAAATCTAAAGACTATGGGCATCTGTCAACGTTGGACAAATATGGGGCGTCTATACTATAACAGATGCTACAATGTATCAAGAAAATAGTTTTAATTAATATTTATAGATTAAATTACAATACATAACTAGCTAAGAATATTTATAGATAAGCCCCACTGTAATATATCTTTTTTCCTGTTTTTAGGTCAGGGATCTGGTGGAGAAGTGCACTTGCCCCTCACAGTTTCCCATGGTCCGAGTCTCCGAGGGCAAGTACCGCATCGGCGACACCAAGGTTCTCATCTTTGTGCGGGTAAGTTGGCTTCTTGACCCTCCATTCTGGATCCCCTAGATGATGGAGAACTAACTTCCCATCACCTTCTCCATAGATCCTGCGCTCCCATGTTATGGTGAGGGTGGGAGGCGGTTGGGACACCTTGTCCCACTATTTGGACAAGCACGATCCGTGTCGGTGTCGTGCCCAGCACCGTAGCTCTGTGGCAGCCCGCCTCATACCCCGCCAGTCGCCCAATCACAATCCCAGCAATGGCATCGAGCTCCACAAGGCCCAGGTGATATTCGAGAGGTGAGTGATGCGGCAAGTTCCTCTTCCAGGATCATCCTCAGACCTCCGTTCCCTCTCCTTGCCAGATCACCCCCAGCAGCTCGTCGGGTTTTCCAATCCAATGCCAATTGCAGTGGAGGAGGAGCAGCATCAGGATCTGGCACTGGATCCGCAGCAGCACCCGTTCAAAATGGAAACAATAGCCTCTCTCCGAATTCCGGAAAATATCGCAGTCGCAGTCCAACTCCACAACGTAAGTTTCTCAATCAGCAGCAGCAGCAGCCGGCACTCTCCAACGGAGGCAGTGCGTCCACTGCGGAGGCCACAAACGGACAGTATCTGGCCTCGCCCAGCCTCGCCAGGCGATCCATGTCGCCGAGTCCTCGTCGGTTGATCGATATGCGAAAGAAACAGAACTCCCTGGACTCGTACAGCAATGGACCCAAATCCCTGCCGGGCTTCAGTTGCTCCCTGGAAGATGCAGCCGGATCGGGAGCCAATGGCGGAGGTGCAGTGGGGTCGGGAGGAGCCACCAACGGAGCAGGCTCTGGAGGGGAACAGGGTAATGCCAGCAAGTTCGAGAACATCAGCGACAATGGCAGCGAAATCAGCGACGAGGGATACCGCAGCTTGGGCGTCATCCAGTCCTCCAACGCCCAGAAACGCGAGTCCCTGCACAGTCAGGCCTCCATCGAAGATGCAGAAAGCAATGGTAAGGATCTGGGCTATAAAATAAACTATATATTACGAGGATAACTAATTTTTTTTTGAATACTTAGCGCGTCTCGATCAGACATCCAGTGACTCGCAGATTTCGCCCTCGGATGAGCCGACGGAAAAGGCTGCCGGGGATATTCTAGAAGAGGAGGACCTCAACGGCCAGGATCAGCATCACGAGCAGGATCATGACTACTCCGTGTGCGATGGCCCACAGTCTCTGCCGGCCATCCTGTGCGTGCCCCACAAATTGGACGACAAATTCGAACAGTCCGGAGTCTTCATCACGGATGACGAGATCACCGTGGACATGGGACAGAACCAGAGCAATGGTCCAGCGCCACAAAGTGCTGCCCCAGTGCTGAGCAAGATTCCACGCTCTCCGCTGGCGCAGCGACGCAGGAGCATCGATAACAGCACCTGTGGCGGAGCAGGCGGTAGCCTCCAGGACCTGAGCAGTCGCTCCAGCTTGCCAGCTCCAGCCTTTAGCCGGAAACAGCCAGTCTACAGGTCAGTGAGGACTCGCAGCTCCACGAATACCACGCCAGCGCCAGCGCCTCTGCGATCCCGACAGAACACCCAGCTCCCGATGGTCCGGGACGTGACGAACACCTGGAGCGGACGAGGCCAGGGGGCGGCGGGAAACAAGCGCCGGCCTCCGGTTACAGCGGATAACTTTGTGGCCCCCAGTCCGTCGCCGTTTGAGAGGAATTCAAAGGCCAGATCCTCCCAGATCCTCTACGATTCCAATGGAAGGAGAGTGCGTAGTGGAGGGCCGGGATGCACTAGCTCACTGACCACATCGCCGGTGAAGAATCACGCCTCCTCGCCGCTGGCTCAGCAACTCCTGGAGGCGGCCAGCAGTGCCAAGAACGATGCCCAGATCCTGGAGAAGATGAAGACGCTCCTGTCACGCTATGCGGCCGGAAACCAAGCTAATGCTGGCGGATCCGGAACAGGATCTGGCTCTGGATCAGGATCGGGCTCTGGAAAGAATGGAAATGGCAAAAAGACACCCGTTTACGAGGACTTTACCAGCGCCTGGGTCCACAGCAACGGTAATCTGGAGCGTTCCGATAGCTGCTCTCCTCCAGCGAAGGCCCGGTCCAAGCGCTCCTCCGCCGCCAGCTCCTGTGACTCGAATGGAGGCGGCAACTCCGCCGCCACCGCCAATCCGGGGGCCAGTGTGGTGTCGCCGAGGAGGGAGCGAGGCATGTCCAAGATTCCGGCGCCTGTGCGTCACAATACAGAGCTTTACTAGCAGCGCCGGAGGACGCCAAGCGTCCAGGTCCGTTTCCAAGCCAAGTCGAGGCTTTTCTGAAAAGCCTTCTCTCAACTTCAAAGCCGGGAGTCGGGTCGTGGTTAAGAGTACTAGATAAGGATTAGGATTAGAGCCAAGCTGGAATTGTCTAAAGGAGGAGGAGGAGGAGGACTACAAGGAGAAGGAGGGACGGACAGGTGTGTGTGTGTGAGAGAAAGGATCCCCCAAAGGCCATAGGTTAACCAAAAAAAAATAAGAAGAGGAGGAAAGAGGAAACTGAAACTGCCTCAAAAAGTCAGAAGGTCCTTAGCAGCCCTAGTATCCTATATCCCTGGCATATCCTTTGAGAACTTCACCAGAATATAATCAATTTTCACTTAAAACCTATAATCTATATACTCTTTTTATAAAAAACTATAATCTTTTTACATTCAACTTCCACTTTAAAAAAAAAAAGTATGTAATACCCGGTACTTGTGGGTAAAGATTTTGCGACTTTATTAGTTGATAAGTTTTTGGTTTTCCTTGGGATATAAAAGCTGATCTAGGGTTTAAAATAAAAACACAAAAAACAATCCAATTTTGAGACTCGAGTAACAAAAACAATTTTAAATCAAAGGATTTTTTTTTTGCCTAGAACCTAAAATCTAGCTATAGAACAGGAATTTTAAATCTATGAAATCGAATAAATATATCTCAAATACACACACACACACACACACACACATGATATAGAGGACACGCATAAATAGTTTTCTAGAAATTTTTAAAAAACAAAAAGCCAAGACAAAAAAACACAATTCTTCAGACTCAGATTCAGATTCAGATTCGATTTAAATCATTTATTTTTGTACGCTATAGAGAGGAATATAGAATGGGTATTTGCAGAGATCGGTTTGGATCTGGAAAGGTAGAGATACGAAAGAAAAGCTTTTAGAGAAACGCGACTTTTACAGTATACAGTATATAGGTATATATTATATACATGGATATATGGCTTCGGATTAGGGATTATATAGCAAGCATAGCTAGGAAATGAAGTGCTCCCACGACCACACACATTCTCTTCAAAGCCACAACCCATTTTCAGCATCAGTGCGTTTTTTGGGGCAACTTTATAGTTCGAATTTAATTAAAAAAAGCCTAAAACGCACTAGAAACACACAAAAAACAAGAACAATATTTAAAAAGCAGTCACAAAATACAAAAAAATAATTACATTACTGAACCTATAGCTTTCATCGTTATAATATCCAAAAACGAATAGCTTAATTTTCAGAAAACCCTTTTTTGAAACTCTATAACAACTATAATTGTATGAATTATAAATATATATACTTTTTTTTGTTTTTTTTTTTATACTTTAGATATATGAATGTTAACATCTAGTTTAGTACATCGTACCTATATATGATCATAACTATATATAGATTGTAAATTGTGTTTTTCCTTATTGCCCAATCATGTTGTATAGTTCGTATAATCGGCCTTAAAAAATATCTGAATTGTTCTCTTGTACTTTCTTGTTTAATTATTATTTCATTCAACCAAAATAAATATATATAGTTATATATTGCAACCAAAATAAATAATTAAGCAACAATTCAATTGTTCCAACCAGACACACTTACACTTACACACAGAACCGTGGTGTAATTATAATTAAATACTATAAGCAATTCGGTGAAAAAAAAGTGAAGAAGACCATCTCTCACAATCACTTTTGGGCAAACAAAGCAAAAAAAAAAAGAATATATAATGGATATACATATATATATCGCAGAACATATAAAAAGTGTATTTTAAATACAGATAAAATGTAATTATCAATTCATTTCGAAAGCAAACTAACTATTACAAATGGAATAGTGTACTTTAAGCTGGCGACGAGCTGCATAATTGATTTTAATCACAAGAATTTAATTAATAAAAGCCTATATACAACAAAAATTATATAAAGTAGTTACGTAGTTACTTAATGGTTTTATTTTATCTTTTAACATACATACAATATGCTTGGAATCGAAGCCTCTATAATCTACTTGTCTTAGACATCTCCCAGAGAGTCCATACCGCCCAGTTCCTTGCCAAACTTGGCCTTCTCCTGGCTCTCGGTCCAAGCCTTGGCAATCATTTGCTTCGTCTTCGAGTCCCCATCGTTGTACATCTTCTTCATGATGTTGACCAGCGCCGATTCGGGATTTTCAGTGTCCTTGGCCATGTCGGAGTCCTGCTTCTGTTTCAGCCTCTTTTGGATGGAGGTTAGCACGTCCCAGTTCTCGCCCTCGTTAGCCTTCTTCAGGTATATGGCCACCATATCCGTCTTGATTTTGCGGTAGCTCTTCTCTACATCGATGGCATGCAGCAAGTTGTTGACACTTAAGCCATAATCCTTGCCGCTGAGATCGCGTACGTGCAACTGCAGTGAGTTCCCCGTGTAGTTCACAGTGACATTGTCCTCCTCGCAGCCCTGGACGCCGTTCAACGTGATGAAGAGCTTTACGAACTTGGGGCTCTGATCCCAACCGTAATCCGTCAACTCCACCAGGTATCTGTAAATTAAAATTGATTAAATATCTAAAGCTATATTTGTACGGTAAATGGAAAACTGATCGATAAGGCTTCGTCCATAATCGAAAATTCTAGAATTTACGCAAAAAGGACTGCCAGGAACAATAAACTTTTATTGTCCGCGACTTCCAGTCATCGGAAAGTTCTAGAATCCTTGCTCACCTCTTGGCATCCCCGGTGCCAGCCGATGCACGTTCTGCCGCCAATCGGGCCTTTATTTCCAGGTTGACAATCTCGCGTTCCGCCTCAGCTTTTCCGGCAGTGAGCACGCCTTTTACGCGGGCGCTTTTCGCCTCCGCCAATAAAGCGGCAAATTCAGCAACATCACTTTTCAGCTACCCGAAACAGACAATTCTCAGTTAAGCTGGAATTTTCCTTATGAAAATCTTCTACTTACCTGTTCCAGGGCCATGTTTTGACAATAATAAGTAAATAAGCGTGGGTAATTGTGACAAAAAAACCGCAGAAATTTCGAGTAATGATGTCGAAGGTATATATTGTATCGAAATATCGATATTTTCTGTTTGGTCACACTAAACCACTAGCGGTGGGATACCTTCGATAGAGCCATCCCACATTTTACAACACTGGTATCGGCACTACGTCTCGATATTTACTATCGCTAAAAAGTTCAACCTTTAGTTCACCACTAATATAACGGCGCTTTTCCCGCCCATTGAAATGTTAATTGTAATTTGTAATTTCTTGGTCTAATTTTCTTGATATCTGTGTAATTCCTGGCTGCGGAATGAGTTTGCAGGACGAAAGTTTTCCGGCAGACGATTTATTCGACCAGCTTAATAGCTTGGGAGCCAGCAGTTCCCGGGACTTCAAGCGACAATTTGCGGAGCACCATCAACCGGAGGCTTTTGAACGCAACCCGACGCCATTTTTGGGCAGCGACTTCTCCGCGGAGAATTCCTATACGGATGCGGCCAACAAGAGTGCCAAGACCTGCGTCAGTGATCCCACAGGCCGCGACCCAGACGAGGAGGAAGATGCTGATGAAGATGGCCAGGATGGTGGGTGATATTCTATTTGATGTAGTAACTTCATTTCCAGAAGTAACTTCATTTTCCGTATTTCCAGACTAATAGAGAATTAATCTACCTTTCTTTTAAGGTGTTCCACGTAAGGATTGAACGAAAAAATAGAGAAAGATATTATTTAACTGTGACCTATATTTCAAAACGCATTTTTGTCTTAAAAGTTTTATTTTTTTATTGAACTAGAAGTTTTGTTAACAGATAGCTAGAGATTCGATCCACGAATCGTTTAAGGTATTCCTCTCCAGGATCGGATGAAAATTGGCAGAGATATAGCTTTGCATGTGGGCCACTTACGAAAATCCCCATTTTCCATGGGCTCTCCCCACAGAAATTGGAAAAAAATCCAAAAAATATTTTGTCGCTGGATTTTGATGCAGAAAGCTAGAGAATCGATCCACGAATCGTTTAAGGTATTCCTCTCTAGAATCGGATGAGAATTGGCAGAGATATAGCTTTGGATGTGGGCCACTTACGAAAATCCCCATTTCCCAAGGGCTCTCCCCACAAAAATTGGAAAAAAATCCAAAAAATATTTTGTTGCTGGATTTTGATGCAGAAAGCTAGAGAATCGATCCACGAATCGTTTAAGGTATTCCTCTCTAGGATCGGATGAGAATTGGCTGAGATATAGCTTTGGATGTGGGCCACTTACGAAAATCCCCATTTCCCAAGGGCTCTCCCCACAAAAATTGGAAAAAAATCCAAAAAATATTTTGTCGCTGGATTTTGATGCAGAAAGCTAGAGAATCGATCCACGAATCGTTTAAGGTATTCCTCTCTAGGATCGGATGAGAATTGACAGAGATATAGCTTTGGATGTGGGCCACTTACGAAAATCCCCATTTCCCAAGGGCTCTCCCCACAAAAATTGGAAAAAAATCCAAAAAATATTTTGTTGCTGGATTTTGATGCAGAAAGCTAGAGAATCGATCCACGAATCGTTTAAGGTATTCCTCTCTAGGATCGGATGAGAATTGGCTGAGATATAGCTTTGGATGTGGGCCACTTACGAAAATCCCCATTTCCCAAGGGCTCTCCCCACAAAAATTGGAAAAAAATCCAAAAAATATTTTGTCGCTGGATTTTGATGCAGAAAGCTAGAGAATCGATCCACGAATCGTTTAAGGTATTCCTCTCTAGAATCGGATGAGAATTGGCAGAGATATAGCTTTGGATGTGGGCCACATACGAAAATCCGCATTTTCCAAGGACTCTCCCCACAAAAATTGGAAAAAAATCCAAAAAATATTTTGTCGCTGGATTTTGATTCAGAAAGCTAGAGAATCGATCCACGAATCGTTTAAGGTATTCCTCTCTAGGATCGGATGAGAATTGACAGAGATATAGCTTTTGATGTGGGCCACTTACGAAAATCCCCATTTTCCAAGGGCTCTCCCCACAAAAATTGGAAAAAAATCCAAAAAATATTTTGTTGTTAAATTTTGATGCAGATAGCTAGAGAATCGATCCACGAATCGTTTAAGGTATTCCTCTCTAGGATCGGATGAGAATTGGCTGAGATATAGCTTTGGATGTGGGCCACTTACGAAAATCCCCATTTTCCAAGGGCTCTCCCCACAAAAATTGGAAAAACATCCAAAAAATATTTTGTTGCTGGATTTTGATACAGAAAGCTAGAGAATCGATCCACGAATCGTTTAAGGTATTTCTCTCTAGGATCGGATGAGAATTGACAGAGATATAGCTTTGGATGTGGGCCACTTACGAAAATCCGCATTTTCCAAGGGCTTTCCCCACAAAAATTGGAAAAAAATCCAAAAAATATTTTGTTGCTGGATTTTGATGCAGAAAGATAGAGAATCGATCCACGAATCGTTTAAGGTATTCCTCTCTAGGATCGGATGAGAATTGACAGAGATATAGCTTTGGATGTGGGCCACTTACGAAAATCCCCATTTCCCAAGGGCTCTCCCCACAAAAATTGGAAAAAATCCAAAAAATATTTTGTCGCTGGATTTTGATGCAGAAAGCTAGAGAATCGATCCACGAATCGTTTAAGGTATTCCTCTCTAGAATCGGATGAGAATTGGCAGAGATATAGCTTTGGATGTGGGCCACTTACGAAAATCCCCATTTCCCAAGGGCTCTCCCCACAAAAATTGGAAAAAAATCCAAAAAATATTTTGTTGCTGGATTTTGATGCAGAAAGCTAGAGAATCGATCCACGAATCGTTTAAGGTATTTCTCTATAGGATCGGATGAGAATTGGCTGAGATATAGCTTTGGATGTGGGCCACTTACGAAAATCCCCATTTCCCAAGGGCTCTCCCCACAAAAATTGGAAAAAAATCCAAAAAATATTTTGTCGCTGGATTTTGATACAGAAAGCTAGAGAATCGATCCACGAATCGTTTAAGGTATTCCTCTCTAGAATCGGATGAGAATTGGCAGAGATATAGCTTTGGATGTGGGCCACTTACGAAAATCCCCATTTCCCAAGGGCTCTCCCCACAAAAATTGAAAAAAAATTCAAAAAATATTTTGTTGCTGGATTTTGATGCAGAAAGCTAGAGAATCGATCCACGAATCGTTTAAGGTATTTCTCTATAGGATCGGATGAGAATTGGCTGAGATATAGCTTTGGATGTGGGCCACTTACGAAAATCCCCATTTCCCAAGGGCTCTCCCCACAAAAATTGGAAAAAAATCCAAAAAATATTTTGTTGCTGGATTTTGATGCAGAAAGCTAGAGAATCGATCCACGAATCGTTTAAGGTATTCCTCTCTAGAATCGGATGAGAATTGGCAGAGATATAGCTTTGGATGTGGGCCACATACGAAAATCCGCATTTTCCAAGGACTCTCCCCACAAAAATTGGAAAAAAATCCAAAAAATATTTTGTCGCTGGATTTTGATTCAGAAAGCTAGAGAATCGATCCACGAATCGTTTAAGGTATTCCTCTCTAGGATCGGATGAGAATTGGCAGAGATATAGCTTTTGATGTGGGGCACTTACGAAAATCCCCATTTTCCAAGGGCTCTCCCCACAAAAATTGGAAAAAAATCCAAAAAATATTTTGTTGTTAAATTTTGATGCAGATAGCTAGAGAATCGATCCACGAATCGTTTAAGGTATTCCTCTCTAGGATCGGATGAGAATTGGCTGAGATATAGCTTTGGATGTGGGCCACTTACGAAAATCCCCATTTTCCAAGGGCTCTCCCCACAAAAATTGGAAAAAAATGCAAAAAATATTTTGTTTCTGGGTTTTGATGCAGAAAGCTAGAGAATCGATCCACGAATCGTTTAAGGTATTCCTCTCTAGGATCGGATGAGAATTGGCTGAGATATAGCTTTGGATGTGGGCCACTTACGAAAATCCCCATTTCCCAAGGGCTCTCCCCACAAAAATTGGAAAAAAATCCAAAAAATATTTTGTTGCTGGATTTTGATGCAGAAAGCTAGAGAATCGATCCACGAATCGTTTAAGGTATTTCTCTCTAGGATCGGATGAGAATTGACAGAGATATAGCTTTGGATGTGGGCCACATACGAAAATCCCCATTTTCCAAGGGCTCTCCCCACAAAAATTGGAAAAAAATCCAAAAAATATTTTGTCGCTGGATTTTGATTCAGAAAGCTAGAGAATCGATCCACGAATCGTTTAAGGTATTCCTCTCTAGGATCGGATGAGAATTGACAGAGATATAGCTTTGGATGTGGGCCACTTACGAAAATCCCCATTTCCCAAGGGCTCTCCCCACAAAAATTGGAAAAAAATCCAAAAAATATTTTGTTGCTGGATTTTGATGCAGAAAGCTAGAGAATCGATCCACGAATCGTTTAAGGTATTCCTCTCTAGGATCGGATGAGAATTGACAGAGATATAGCTTTTGATGTGGGCCACTTACGAAAATCCGCATTTTCCAAGGGCTCTCCCCACAAAAATTGGAAAAAAATCCAAAAAATATTTTGTTGTTAAATTTTGATGCAGATAGCTAGAGAATCGATCCACGAATCGTTTAAGGTATTCCTCTCTAGAATCGGATGAGAATTGGCAGAGATATAGCTTTGGATGTGGGCTATGGAATCCCGGACTTCCGGAAGAATTTCCCTTGAAGATGTGCCCTTCTCATACAGACATATTATTTCGGCAGGGTTCGCCGATCAATTGGAACGCTCAAGCTCAAAATGCAAGGGCAACGGGCGCAGCAACAAGGCAGTGTCCTATCAGGACATCCACTCCGCCTACACCAAGCGACGCTACCAGCATGTGACCAGCAAGGTGGGCAAGTACATTGCCGACATACAGGCCCAGGATCAGGCGCGTCGCAATTCGGGGGCGAGTATGCTTCGGCATAGCTCCATGCCCGAGTACCTGACTCCGAGGTCACGACAGCGGCACGGGGGGGGCCACTACAGCGTGGACGAGCTGCACAAGAAGGACGAGTCGCTGGCCGACAGCAGTGAGGGCGGCAGCGCCTCCAATAACCAGAGCTACGACCGCCTGCAGAGCGAGCTGGAGGCACTGCAGCAGGAGCGTGATCGTCAGACCTCCTACAACAACTATCTGCAGGACAAGCTGGACAAGAAGGTGATGGAATCGATGCAGTTGAAGATGAACTTTGAGGTTCTGCGAACCGAGTTGACCGACTGCAAGCAGAAGCTGACACGCTACCAGGCGCATTCGTTGCGTTCTCTCAACTGGCCCCCAGTGGGCATTCCGAAGGCAACGCAAACCGATCGCCAGCTGGCTCCAGTGACCGCCATCGCCTCCTCGTCGTCCAGCTCGAATCCGGTCCAAAATTTAATGGAGAACTACCTAACCCCGCATCCAACTGGCAATGCCAACCTTACGTATAATAGCAGCGATGGATCTATTGAGATAGCCCTGCTGAGCGTCGCTCCAACAGGTCGTCAGGCCAATCCTGATCTGCTGAAGGTCCAGCCCATGTCGTTGGACTTCAGCAACGAAAGCGCCGATGGTGGGGAAGCTAACAACGCAAATGGTATGTGTTCCTTGGAAAGGTTTCCGTTGCTGATTACAGGGAACCTTAAGCTTCCATTTCCTCAAGTTCTGGAGCCCAGAACATGAGCCTCGACTCTAATTGCTTCGGTTTCTTGTTTACGTCGCAGAAAGAGTCGTGCAATTCAAATGATTTCCTAAAATGTAAGCCGAAGATGAATAAATCGTTCCTTTGTTCTGATTTCTAGGAGAAGCCCGTGGCAACAGCAACAGCTCCTCTTCCAGACCCCGCACCCGACGTGAACATGGCCCTGGTCCCAACAACTCGGAGAGCAGCCACCCGAGTAGCAATGATTCCGCCATCGAGGTGGAGGGCCACGAATCGCGTTCCCCGTTCCAGCCCCAGGGGGAGCGGGAGTGGCGACACCGACGCCATGAGGAGGCCGTCTACTACTTTGACAAGCGCAACAATCGCGTCATCGAGGTGATGGCCATTAATTTGGGACAGCGCCACAATCAGAGCCATAATCTGAGCCAGGTTTCCGTCTCAGACAGCAGAGCCCAGTTGCTGAACAACTCCCAGTTTCTGTCGCAATCGCAGGTCCAGATCCGGACGAAGCGTCGAACGCTCGGCAGCCGGGTGATGCGGATTTTTGGACCCTGCGTTCGGTGCAAGTACACCGACGATGGCAATCCTGCAGTCAATGGCACATACACGGTGGGATTACCTTTGCTGGACGAGGAATTCATTCATATAAGAAATCAACGTTGAACCCAAACATGGTTCTTCATTTATTTGTTTATTTATTGTCATACTGGCTTATTTTTTATGTTTTTTTAGTCCCTCTACTTGTTTGAGTTTATATTATGGCCATTTCTTCCATTCTCAATTTTTTGTAGCCCTTTTTTTATTTATTTATTTATTTGTACACTTAACCACTATTTATGTATTCCATGTATTCATCAAAATCAAGAAAATAAAATTTTCCTTCATATTTTTTTATTGTATAATTATATCCAGGTCTTACAACGGAAAAACATGATTTAAAGAAGAAAAATAAACATTATTTATTAAAAAAACAATATTGAAATTTGAGTTTTTGAAAACTTATCGATAACAAAGTAGGCACATAACTAGCTTTCTTTCCACCATCCCTAACCAAACGACATAACGGTGCTTTTCCCGCTCAGAGCAGTGTGGATTGTAAATTCTATATTTTTGGCTTTGTTTTGATTCCCAAAATATAAGATGAATTCGGAGAAGCAAGACGTTTCATTGGAACAGCTAGTGGAATGTTTGGACGACTTCTTGGCCAGAAAGTCGAGGGATCATCTTGGGAAGCAGGCTCAAAAGTCATCGACGCCATTTTTGAACGGCGCCTGCGCGTCTTATACTTCGCTTCCCGATGCGGCAAGCGAAACTTCATCGGGAGTAATGAATATCAAAGGGATGGATGCCTCCGATGCGAAGACACCTAAGGGAAACGGAAACCGCAGCAAGGCTGCCTCTTTTCAAGATATCCATTCGGCCCACATCAAACGCCGCTACCAGCATGTGACCAGCAAGGTTGGGAAGTACATAGCCGACATGCATGCCGAGGATGAGGCTCGTCGGGCCAGCTTGTCTTCGTCGAGCTTTGAACGGCATTGCTCTTTGCCGGATTCCTTGAACCCAAAGTCATTGAGCCCTGGCGAGCTGTTCAAGAAGGATGATCCGCTGGCAATCTTCAGTGAGAGAGGCGATGCTTCCTACAAACTGCCCTACTATCGCCTGGTGGAGGAGATAAAGGAACTGCAAAAGGAGCAGGAACGTCAGGTCTCCTACAACAACTATATACAATCAAAGCTGGATAAGAAGGTGATCGAATCGATGCAGATGAGGATTAACTTTGAGAATCTGCGAACGCAACTGAATGATTGCAAGGCGAAGCTGAACAGCTACCAGACTGGTTCGACCAACTGGCCGCCAGTCTCCAAAACCCAGGGCACCCAAACTGACCTCCACAACCTCCAATCTGATGTAGTTTCGTCAGCTTCCCCTGACTCCACCATGAGGGACATTACAATTGAAAATTCATCTTATAACAACAGCCATACGTTCAATATGATCGCTAAACACAACCCTCATGCTGCTTTAAGTGAGGAATTGACGTACGAGAGCTTCAGGGGCGCCGGCAAAGGTGGGTTCATATTCTATTCCTCGAAATGTCTTTGGTTGTATCAGCCTCAGCCCTGTCGTTTGTAAACCTCGATGCAATTCCCGCGAAGAAATTCAATTCTTACTCCGTTTACTTACTCCTCTTTCTAGGCGGCGAGGTAAGCAGCAGCTCCAGGTCGGGCCTGGCACTTAACTCTTTGGATGTTCACGTTTCGGGCGACGATGACTCTATCGTCGAGGTGGATGCCTCAATGATGCCCCCAGATTGGCACCTTCGCCGTCATTCCAATGCTCTTTACTATCTAGACAAGAGCCAGAATCGTATCATTGAAATGGTGTCCGTAGACCTCGGCCAGCTGAAGAACGACAGCCTGGGTCAGGGAGGGGCTCCGGTACTTAACGACTCCATGTCGATGATCAAGTTCCAGACCAAGCAGCGATCCCTGGGCAGTCGCATGATGCATATGTTGGTACCCTGTCTGCGATGCAGTGAGGCCGATGAAACCGTCTCGCTTGAAATAAAACAGTGTTCCATTGACCAACTGACCCAGGAGGATGGAGACGCCGCCGCTACGACGACCGATCTTCGTTAATGTCCACATATATATATATTCGTTTAAATTATGTATCCTGTTTATTTTATGTTCTCCTTTCGTTTATCCGATCTATGCTCGCATATAAAGTATTTGGGAATACTATAAGAGTTTATTTGTATAAATATCGAGTGAGGCTAATTGGATTATGCCAAGCTTTTATTTTGTTTATTTTTTGTTTTTTTTTTCTTATGATTAACAGTTTCTTATTTTTGTATATGTACATTTATATCCAGACGTTTCAATAATAAAGCGTATAAAATTAAAATCAGCTTGGTTATTTAGCTGTTTACCCTTTAACTTTAACCCTGACCAATAAGGACCTTTATGAGATGATAATCTCATAAGGATCGGCCAACTATATCCGATGTTTGCGATATATTTCCTTTCTAGTTTGTTATAATTTTGGTTTGATCCAAAATCTTTCAAAAAAAGAAGGCTGGGTAAAGGCACTCATCCAAACAAATAAGTATTACTTTCAACTGAATTTGATTTAAAAAAAAAGAAGTAAAAAATCAAAATGTTTGCGGAATTTATGTATTTTTTTGCACCTCTTGTCGCTGTTGTGGGCTTCGTAGTTAAGTGCTCCTGGCCCATTGTATCTGAATTTCAAGAATTTTATCGTGTGACGGAGCTATTGGTGGCAGAAGCTGAGCTTATAGAGATGATTCATTTTTTGCAAGAAACCGGAGCAGCTCAAGAAGCAACTAATCTTTGCCAAATTACCCTGTCCAGTTTTCGTACAGATGCACTTCAACGTTCAGAACAATCAAATGTGTTAAATTTTAATATAAAATGTAGGTATTTTATTAAGTTTTGAATTCATTTTAGTCTTTGATATTAATTTTTCCATTTTATATTTCAGAGTTCTGTGTTATCTTTTTTTTGTTAGGCAGGTATGTGTGGATTTGTTAGCTTTGTTTTATTTGTTAATTATATATATATATCATATTTCTACTTTTAGTAATAATTAATAATTAATAAATTAATCTAACACTGAAATGCTGCTCTGCCTGCTGCTGCTCCCAGTGTTCCACAGTCCTGATGTCCTGGGTGATTTTAAAAAATAAAATAAAAATATTAAAATAATAACGATAATAAATAATAATAATTTTTATAAAATAATTCCTTTTTCTAAGAACCAGTCCCGAAAGGAGAAGTCTTTCAAGGATCGCATATGGCTTTTATATATATTTATCTAAAATATACGACTTTCCAAATCTTTTAGCTACAGTTATATATATGTAAACTTTATACATACATATATGCCATTATAAAGGCTTTTCTTTCGCTGTTTTTGGTTTAAACTACAAATTCGGATTGAATTTCAATCGTTTTTATAAAATAATTTCAAATATTAATGCTAGAAAAATAATAAATCTAAAAAAAAATAATTATAATAACACCGCCCTCCTCCTCGCTTCTCATAAGTTGTACTTAAGAAGCCTGTTAATTACATTAATTTTAATGTTTTTAAAATTTAAATAAAAACAATAATAATTTAAAAAATATTAAAAATAATAAATAAATAAAAGATCGCCCTCCTCCTCGCTTCTCATAAGTTGTACTTAAGAAGACTGATAATTAAATTAATTTTAATCAATTTTTATAAATTTAAAAAAAAAAATAATAATTCAAAAAATATTAAAAATAATAAATAAATAAAAGACCGCCCTCCTCCTCGCTTCTCATAAGTTGTACTTAAGAGGCCTGATTATTAAATTAATTTTAATAAATTTTTATAAATTAAAAAAAAATAATTGGAAAAATATTAAAAAGAATGAATAAATAAAAGACCGCCCTCCTCCTCGCTTCTCATAGGGTGCACTTAAGAAACCCATAATTTTATTTAAATAAATACTTTATTTGAACTAACACTAATATAGTAAACCAAAGATTATTTTCCATTTCAAAAATTCCGCGCCATAGCGATGAGAGTTTCCGCGATCGGTTCGTACTGCGCGTCGGTTCACGAGCTATCGGTATCAGCCCACCACCAGCGTATTGCTCCGGCCGGAGGAAAAGCGACACAAAACAGAGCAACCGCCAGAGCCAGCGATACACCAGTCGCTCATTAGATAATAGCCGTTGACCAGGTTGCGCCGGGAATCCGCTGGAGCTCCGCCACATCCAGGACCCAAGCAGGCGGCGCAGGAATCGGAGTCGGAATCGGATAAGAGACGGAGCAGTAAGCACCCTTGGTGATTCTTAGGCACTTTCATCCCAGTTTACTCATTCTCGTCTTTTCCTACACACAACCTCGCAGGCACTATCTCACACTCATTAATTTGGAATAATCTCTTACCTACGATTTGACACTAACTGGAGCTAAGTTTTGCGTATTTTTTTTATCAAAAGTGTCCGTGTGTGTTCATAGAGACGGACGTTGTGAAAACATTCAATTAAAATCTTCAAAAAAGGAGTCAATTCTTCATCAGTCGATGCGTGGCCCTAAAGGAATACTTGGAACGGATATCGAGCTAGCAACTAGGAGCAGAGAGAGCTGCCGGGGGCGATGGCCGAGCCTTATCAGCTACGAACGCAGATGGCAACACACTATCGTCGTCCACGACCAGGACACACTGGGCAGTTTCCCCACCAAGGTGTAGTCTATGCAAACGGAGGCAGTGCTTCCTGGAACGAGGCACGCCAACTTCAGCAACAACAACACCAGCACCAGCAATTCCAATATCAACAACAACAACTTCATCAGGAGCAGCAACAAAGGTACTCGTACCAGCAGCAGCAGCAGCAACAGCAGCTGCAACAATCCCAACAGCTGCACGAGCAGTATCAAAACCAACAACACCAGGAGGAACAGCAGCATTATAATAACAATAATCAGGGGCCAGGACCGGGCCTCAAGTATTTGTATAAGGAACCAGTGATTGCCGGGCAGCCATCGGTTGCTGGTCCGCCGTTTGGCATGCCACTAGGAGGAGCCCCAAACATACCGATTGGTTCACCCATGGCTGTGATGCCCACCACACCCCGGGCGCAGAAACCACGCAGCAAGAGCGAGGGTAAGTCAAAAATATACCATAGCTTCAAAGGATTCCATTTATTGATTTGTGTGTGTGCTTATTTCGAACAGAAGCCATCTCAGATCTTCTACTGCGCATTCCGGACATTGGTATATTGTTTGATGTTCATAGTCGGATTGGGAATGGAACGTTTAGTACCGTGTTGCTGGCTACTCTGCGCCGTGAATCGCATTTGCCGGATAATGTAAGACGCAAATTTGCCATCAAACACCACATCCCCACCAGCCATCCGGATAGGATTATGAAGGAGCTGCAGTGTATGACAAAAATGGGGTAGGTCCTACCAGTCCAGTTACACATATACATATGTATAAAAAAAAATTCCTTTTTATTTCTCTGCTTTCGTGTGTGTGTGTGCGTGGTTGGCTTTTTTCGTCCTCGCCTGCGTCAAACGCCGTTAACCGACGTCAGCCGGTAGCAGCTCCATCTATGTACGTCATTGCAATTTATTTCAGTTTGCCGGCAACGAATCAGCGAATAAACGAGACGGCACGAACTGAGACGAGACCAGAGACGAGACGAAACAACAACAAAAAAACGAAACTGACGAACGTTTATTGCACTTTCACACGCCATTCACGTGCCCATTTACAGTTACAATGCCGCCGCAGCCGCTGCCGCCTTCAGACCGTCCCACTCTGGCCCTTGACAGCTGTAATGCTTTGTTTACAGAACTTGCACGCACACACGTACCGTTTTAAAAGAAAGAATGAAAGAAAAGGTGTATGGACATTCCTATATCCTGCAATCACAGTGGGATACACTGGGAGAAAATCTAGATAGAATTTAGGAATTTCTTTTAAATTATTTTTGATGGAAATACTTAGAGAGTGACCCTGTCCAGTTTGTCCAATACATATAAAAATATTCTTTGTGACTTCATCCCTAAACTATTTTTGGCCAGTGTATTGTTTGGCATTGTCTGCCACCGATTGCCTGCTGATAAGATTAGGCGCGTAGGGAGCAGCTGGACTGCGAAAAACCATACAATACCGCCTCAAACCGCCCGAAGCTAGGGTATCGCCAAAATGGTCAGCTCAGCTGGCTGGATAAGATCCAGGTAGAGGGTGAGAGAATGAGAATGAGCGGCGAAGGAAAACATCGGATGAGTGGGCAGTAAACGATGTGTGGGCGCTGCGTGTTTGACATTAGCCGGCTGCCCCCACCACCTCTTACCTCTCACCTCACCTCACTTCACCCCGTCAGGGTCCCCGCCGGACTGCTTCGATTTAGTGTCTATTCAAGCAATTTGCGCAAATTCCGCAGCCCCCAGTTGCGTCACAGCCGCACGATAATTATGACTGGGCCAGGCCGAGTGGCTCCCTCACGTATGCCCATCGTACATCTTCCGTCTCCACCCTCCTGCACACGCCCCCTATGTGTCTGTGTGTGACGTCCGATTGTCTCCCTCCCACCTACAGGCCCCCAGGCGGACAGTGTGTGGGCTTATCTCTGTTGTTTACATTTAGGAACTATACAATACTAATCCGAAATTGATCAAATTTCGAGCAATCATAAAAAGGATTTACTAATTTATATATTCTGCGAATGTTTGCTTTTATTTTTAAATGGATTCTCTGCGAAAATAGTCCGATTAGTCAGATTAGTGGCCTCTCCTCCCACTGGCACGTTGGAACAGTGTTGGGAAGTGGGGGAAACGACCTAGCAAATACCCTGTAATGTTGATAATTATCCTATTATCCTTTTAAACAATTATTAAAATATCGCCATCTCTTTCTGTTTCATTTTTAGAGGCACAAACAACGTGGTCGGCATTCACTGCTGCCTGCGATGCGACGCCTCCGCCGCTTTCGTGATGCCCTACATGGCCCACGACCGCTTCCATGACTTCTTCACTCGCATGGACGTGTCCGAGATCCGCTTGTATATGCGTAATCTGCTAATAGCCCTCCGCCACGTCCACAAGTTCGACATCATTCATCGCGACGTGAAGCCGAGCAACTTTTTGTACAACCGCCGCCGCCGTGAGTTTCTCCTCGTGGATTTCGGGCTGGCCCAGCATGTGACGCCGTCGATGGGAGCGAGCTCAGCCGGAATCGGAGCAGTGGGAAAGCGTGCCCGCGAAGGGGACCACGAAGAGCAGCCCATGCTTGGAGGAGGAGCCGCTGGGACAGGCATTGCCATGGAAGTCCCTCCTGCTGACGCGGAACTGGGCGGAGCTGTGAAACGCATGCGTCTAGAGGACGGCATCAAGATGCCACTGAAGCCCATCAATGAAATTGCTCAGGGCGAGGCACCGCCGGCCGACTTTGGCAATCCCAACGCCGGACTGCAGCCCACCGCCCAGCAACTGCAACAGCAGCCGGAGCAGAACTATAACGCCCCCGGAGGAACCCCCTCGGGAAGCAAATACAACACCAACCGCAATGCAGCTGGTTCGGCTACAAAGTGCTTCTGCTTCGCCAATCCGTCGGTGTGCCTCAACTGTCTGATGAAGAAGGAGGTGCACGCCTCCAGGGCTGGAACTCCGGGCTACCGCCCACCCGAGGTGCTCCTCAAGTATCCGGACCAGACCACCGCCGTGGATGTGTGGGCGGCGGGCGTCATTTTTCTCTCTATCATGTCCTCGGTGTATCCGTTCTTCAAGGCACCCAACGATTTTGTGGCTCTGGCCGAGATCGTCACCATATTCGGGGACCAGGCCATCCGGAAGACCGCCTTGGCGCTGGAGCGCATGGTGACCCTCAGCCAGCGTTCCCGTCCGCTCAGTCTGCGCAAGCTGTGTCTGCGCTTCCGCCACCGCCGGGTCTTCAGCGACGACAAGCTGCATCGCAGCCATGCCAACCAGGATGGCCAGTGCGAGGTGTGCCGCAACTGCGACCAGTACTATTTCAACTGCCTGTGCGAGGACACCGAGTACAACGATGAGCCCCTGGATGCCTATGAGTGCTTCCCGGCCACTGCCTACGATCTGCTGCACCGCCTGCTCGAGGTGAATCCCCACAAGCGCATTACGGCCGCCGAGGCACTGCAGCATCCATTCTTCACCGCCGCCGAGGGCCAGGATCAGGCGGTAACAGCGCCAATACCCTGTGACGAAGATCCCCTGGGGTCGGGGAAGCAATCGCAGGCAGAGTCGCGGAAACTGCGTCGCCAGCGCTATCCCAAAGTGGCTGGTGCGCCGGGCAACGAGCAGCTGAAGCAACAACTGGAGGTCGACGTGCATGCGACGGCTTACGAAAAACTGTGAAACTAGTCCCCATTTGTACATACCACACACTCACCCCCCCTTCACCCATTTCGCCCAAGAACCATGATTGTACATATATATATATACCTTCTCTCATATCACATCCACGCACATCTTGTCCAGTGTAGTGTTCACCATACCTCAGTACCTCTGCGGAACCGCCAGGGAGTAAACCAAATAGAAACACCACACAAAACCAATAAAAAAAATATGAATAGTTCTAGCAACACACACACACATTTTTAAAATCAATCATGAACAATAGAAGACAGTGGAGCATCTCGGAGTATACATGGAAATTTACAAGCAGCAACAACCAGTGGCAGGAGATCCTCCTGCACAACCACCACTACCAAGTTGTACAGTTCGAATAGTGTTAGTGTAACCTAAGTTTAAAATTGTATTTTATATCAAGAAACAAAAAGAAACCCATGTGAACGGAGATATATACAGAAGCGAAATATATTTATACGAATTGTGAATTGTAAACTAAACTAAATCGTGTGGCATATCTAAGCTAGGTCTCCATCTTTTCGGCTTTTTTCCGGCGAGGTGTCGCCTTCGATGTGGACGGCTCTTCGGAGACATCCTCAGCTACCTCCTCCACCTTGATACGTTTGCCGGCGACGACTTCCTCCTTGGTCGGCTGCGTCTCCATGACACGCTTCTTGGCCTTCTGGAAGCTGCCTTTGCCGGCGGCACGCTCCGACTCCTCGATGCTGTAGGGCTCAGTCTCCAATGCCTTTAGCCGGCGCTTGTGCACCTTGGTGCGGAAATGGGCCTGCATGGCCGTGTCGTCTATGAAGTACTTGGCACAGTGTACGCAATAGAACTGAGCGAATCCGGGCTTGTCCAGATCCACATTCTGGTTGATCAGCTCACCGCTCCTAGTGCGCAGATCGTCGTCGATCTGGTCGAGATCACGACGCCGGTTACGCACACGCCACCGCCTCTGCAAATGGGTGTCCCCATAGTGCATCTTCTTGCGCTTCTGTACCATTCCCATGTTGCGGCTGTTTTTTTTTAATCACCTGTTCGTTACGAAAATAAATATGTAAACGTGTGCCTGCACGTGTTTTTGTTTTGGCAAGCGTAATTTTGTTGATTCAGCTCCTTCGTCAGCGGCTCGGGTGGTTTTCAGAATCTGAAAGCAATAACTATTAACTTGATTCATTAATTGATGGTGAGCCTACTTGATAATTACCGCATCTGGATAATAAAGTGTTTTCTTTTTAAACTGCGCACAAAAACAGTGGCCTGCTTCTAGTGACGGTAGCTGCAGCTAGTGATGGCAGCTAGGTCCCAGTAATCGATAACTATATGACTCGATCGGCCGCACTGTTTAATTTATTTGCTTAAAAATAAATAAGATACATTTAGTTTAATATTTTAAATTATATTTTAGAGACAAAATAATACATATTTTATTAGAAAACAAAGCAAAAACCACTATTGGAATTTTAGTCCTTTTTTCCTGTTTTGAAGTGTGTGCACACTGGCCCAACAGATGTTTAGCTTTCGATTAAATAGTAATTATATGAAACTAATTGAATTTTCAAGCCAATTAAATGTGATTAAGATAAAAATAAATTGGTTTGTCCAACTCTAATGGCTCATTACAACAGACAATGCGCCATGGAGAACCAAACATTATCAACAAACGCTTCGTCGTTTTTTAGTGCATTTTTGTGTTTTAAAAAGTAAAAAAAAAACATATGTTCGTAACCAATTCATCAACAATCGTGCGAACAAGTTGTCTGCAGGCGGACGTAGTGCGCATTTTATTTATTCCGCCTAGATCCAGTCGCAGGAAGTAAGAATCAAAATAGTTAAATAAAATAGGTTCGATCAAGTGCGGATGAACGGTTTTAGTTCCGGCCAGAGAGCTCCTCCTTGATGTGTGTGCCAAGCAGAGGCGCACCCACACACATGTGCGATTGGATAACACACTGACCTGGAGGGGGGACAGCTCTCGGCTTTACTCTGTGGGCTGTATATTATCGGGCAGTAGTACTGTGGTGATGCTGGTTAAATCCCCAGCACCCGGCTGGGTCCCCTTTATCCGGAGAGGCCCAAGCATATGTTAAGACAATAAAGCGATTTGTTTTATGTGTGCAGGCGTGTGTATGTTTGTGTTTGTGCATTTGTGCAGGCGATTTAGTGCAAAATAAAGCAACAAGAAAAACAACAACAGAAAACAACCCAAAGCTACAAAGAGCAACAAAGTAATAAACACTGATTGCGAAAAAAAGGGTGGGAGGAGGAGGAGGAGGAGGTGGAGGGGGTGTCAGTGACCACCACAGCTTCTGTTACTGCTTTATTGGCATTTATTGTTGATTCTTTTTTAGCTTCACATTCCGTTGAAACGTTACACTCTCTTTCGTTCACCTTTCGCCGGTAACAACAACAACAACAACAACAACCCAACCAGTTACAACAAATAGAGCACCCCGCCAATTGTGGTAAGTGAAAGGAAAACAAATATTCAATAAACAGAACTCGGAAAATGTCAACTAAATAAAACAAAACAAACTAAAAAGCTGTGTAAAGCTTAGCAAGTTTCTTATCAATAATCAGACGCCTACATGCCCCGATCGCTTATCAACATTGGCATGGCAATTATACCGTTACACGCACAATTAACCGTTTTTTTTTTCGTGTATGCGTGCATGTGTGTGTGTGGTATTGTGTTCTTTGATTGATTTCAATTTTTAGATTTTCAATCGGGATCGGAAAAGAGCACAAAAAAAAAAAAAACAACTCTTTCAATGATATAACAGCTCCCCAGCTATAATACCTCCCTTTTGCACTCCGTCGCGGGGCGCACGCACTAAACAAAAATAATCACCGTCTCCCAGAGCCAGCCTGGTGTGGTGCTCTCTTGCTTGATTTATCTTGTATGTATAGGAATGCTTGATTTTTTAGTCCATATGCCAGTCACGACTTGACATTTTGCAAAGCGATTGCAGCAGCCACAATAAGAGATGAAACGGAATGCGTGTAATGGCAGTGGCGTAGGCCCAACTTCAAGAAGGGGGATTTATATCCTTACATAACATATGTATTTTTTTATGTAATTTTTTTTTGTTTTGAATATATTTGTATTATTTATTAATAAAAACCCCCTTTGAACAGACGCCACTGTTTAATCGAATGGAAAGAGTGAAAACTGGAAGGGGGAGGGAGATAAATGCAGCATACTTACAGCATTCATACGGTTCGATCAGCTGACGCAAGCTGTGATAATGCCATGCCCATGCAAATACAGTTAATGAGATAGAGCGAGAGGAAGAGCACCAACTAGAGTTGCTAATAGGTTCCAATCAGAAAGCGAGAGTGGTTTGAGAGAGTGGGGAACCTGTTTTCTGGCTCCATCTGTCTCTTACTATAATTTGTTGTTTTTGTTTTTGTTTTTGTTTGTCCTATTGCAGCAACGGCACATACATAACATTGGCAACACTGCAACTATCAATTATGTGCTACATGAACATGTTCTCTCTAATTAGCTATTTTGAAAGTCTTTTTGGTATCTCTGAGATACTTATCTCCCAGAGATTAATACCACAAGCGCGGTAATGCTTTAAGCCAAAGATACAAAAATTCGCAGCCAATTCCATCAGTTAACCAGTCTTACCAGTTCCGTTCATAACGATTCGTACCAAAAGCTCTCAAGCTAACCCCACTGACCTATTCCTTAAAGAGGTTTCCTAAGTATACCACATACTATTATGTATTTTCCTCTAAAAACTACATATTTGTAGTACACCTGACTACTTATTCCAGGCGGTTTTCAGATTTCTCCGGACTCTACAGAATCGGAAGAATTTCAGCTGAAACTGGTTTTATAATTGGAACTCTAGACACGATTGTTTCCAACGCTCGTTTGCGGTTTTTTTTTTGTTTCATTCTCTCACAAGATTAATTACAAACCAGTAACGTGTTTAATCTATTACCTGGAATCTATTTTCTTCTACAAACAAATACAAACTGTAGAGTATTTCAATTTAATTAAGGGCATATTCTTATCCTTGACCTTTTTCATTCCCGTTACCGCATATCCTGCTTTTTGCTTTATCAAGCATGCTTTTTGCAAGCCACAAGTAGCCCTCGTAGCCCCCAACCACCAGCATGCATTCATTTAAAAAACAATTCGCGTAAATCAAGGGGTTTATAATAGTTGTACCCTTTCCCAGAGTATAGATAGGTTTTTAAATAAAAAAAAAAATAATTTTTTAAAAACCTCAATCCGGGATCGAACCCTATCACTAAACTGGCACTGATTGTTGAAAATCGAACTAGAACTTATGAAAATAATAACCTGTATATAACCTCAGAAGAGTATACAGTCTTCGCTATACCGTTGCTGTTTATCTTGTCCATTCCCCGATTATATATATGTATATATATTATTTTCGAATGTGGTGTAGCCCGGGACTAATCGCATTGATATGGAAAGCCGAAAATTGCGGTGAACCACACAGTGAACGAAAACAAATGTTCCCAAAAAAGTTCCCGTGCCTCTGTCTGTATTATTCGGTTTTTATAATTCGTAGTGTTCCCATTGGATAAGTGGAACACCAGTTGGAGTTGCAAGTGCCCCTCAGACCACGCCCCACACCCCACGCCCCACTAGGTAATCCAAGGTCGGATGTGAAAGTGGGCGGTTTCCTTCCCAGCTGGATGTGGAGTTATGTCTGGAATTTGTTTATTAATTTCGCATTTTTTCTTATCCCCAATACACCATTCAATGCAATACAATATAGATGTGAAAGGTGGTGGATTGTTGGGAGATTGACTTTCTAATTGAATAGGGTCTTGGGTTGGGTCTGAGTGACCTTCCCCTGATTCACAGCTGGAGGCAAAATTATAGGGTTTGCCCATTCTTTGTTGCTATTTTTGTGAACATAACTGTCTTTTATAGCCCCTAAGATTTAATGCCACTTTCACTTTGCTTTTATTTCACAGAAAATTAACGCAAATCTACTGAAAAGTACGACCAGTTGGAAGCACTTCTCCATCTCTTAGCCACTCAGACATGGACCACGCTCATCACAATACCGGAGGAGTTGGTGAGACTTTTCCCCTCAAGTTTTGAATTATATATACTACTATATATTCTCTTTATATAGATCACTCTATGATGCATCATGATCATCCGGGCATGCACCATGATCATTTAAGTGCCGCCGTTGCCACAGCCACCACAGAGGATCCAGCTGCGTTGTTGGCGCCGCTCTTCACAGGCTCCGCCTCGGACGTCCTCCCAGTGGCGGATGTTCATGCTGGACACCATGCCGGACATCATGGCGGCTCCGGTACTGGCATGGAACACATGATGCCCATGGCGGTGAGTATTTCTTACTATTTGTATCTTTTATCCATCAAGTCTTGTATCTTCTGCAGTTCCACTTCGGTTATAATGAGACGATCTTGTTCTCGTGGTGGCACATTGAAACGGTGGCCGGTCTGGTGGGCTCCATGATCGCCATTTTCGTGCTGGCGCTGTTGTACGAGGGCCTCAAATACTACCGGGAGTACCTGTTCTGGAAGACGTACAACCTGCTGGAGTACCGACCGGTGACGGGGCCGCAACGCAACCCGGAGGCGCCGCGTCTTCCCTCGCCGGCAGCAGCCGCACCATCGCCCGTGCAGTGAGTACCCCGTGGCCTATATCAGTTTATTTTATTTCTTTGAATACTTATATATATTTCGCATGATTTTATTTGCCTCCTGCTTTGCCATCATTTAATTTTACTTTGTACTTTTGTTGTAAATATTAATCTTAATGCTTTCTCTTCTTTCTCGTTTCGTTTTCGTTTCATCATCATCTCTATATATATATATATATATATATGGTATATTACTTATATCATCTGTACAATATGCGCTGCTCTTCATTTGTAAATTGATCCCATTGATAATTATTTTATAAAAAAATACAAAACATATTTTCCAAAAAAAAAAAAATCATTATTGCTGCCTCGCCTCGCATCGCCTCGTTGATTTTTGTAATTGATTTTGTGATTCACGCGACGACCGTAATTGAATACCAACCTATGCCTATACCAACCTAAATATATATAATCTGATTCTGTATCTGCATCCCGCATCTGTTGAATCGATCCGTGAATCGCATCCGCATCCGGCACGCTTCGATCGATCCTTTAGATACGTGGGCGAAGTTGTGCACAAGCAACCGTAAGTATCGCTCTACAATCCCCCCCCTCCCCCATTTCCCTCCGCCCCCTACCTACGTACTTACTACTAGTAGTTAGTTGTTCCCAGTATTATGTATAATTGTATAATTTGTTGGCTCACTTAAGTTTAACGTTAAAGTAGCAATTGGATATCCAATGTCCGTTCTCCAGCCGGGCGTTTAATGGGAAATATCCAGCAGATGGATACAGCTGTACAGCTCCAATTTCAGTCCAAATCCCGCAATTCCCAGATCCACTTAATTTGTACAAATGTCCGCTTTTAAAAATAAACATAAACTACCCACACTTGGTTACACAGTTGAGACGTCGAGTGGCACACAATTTAACCCTATTTTAGTGGTAGAATAGACTAATACTTGGCACACTACAGTAATATTTAGAATCCTTATCGGTATCGATAATTAATCGAAGTTTTGTGTAGTCTTTTTAAAGAAGGGAATCTTTTTAAGACTCTGTGTTTGTATATCCGACCTCCTCCAAGAAAAGTGACCTAATCTAACCCTATTTTAGTGGTAGAGTAGACTAATCTCATCACAATCGATATATAATCGATTTTAATCGAATTTAGGAATAATTTTAAGACTCTCTATGTTTGTATATCCGATCTCCCCCCACAAAGAGAATCAAATCTAACCCTATTCTAGAATAATATTTAAAACCTTTGTTTCAATCGATATTTAATCGATTTAAATCGATTCAAAGTAATCTTATAAGAGAATGGAATCATTGTAGCAATTCCACGTATGTATATCCTGTTTCTCCCTCAAAACAAGGATCAAAAGCAAAAGCTAACACCGAAATTCGTAATCCTTATTGTTCTGTCCCGCATTATGTTTTGTTATCGATATTTTATGGCTCTGTTTTGTCCTGCAATCTAATCGATATATCCCATTATCGATATATCGATATTAGTAACTAATCTGTATAACTTCCCCCCAGACCATCGATGCTGTCGTTTAACCACCTGCTGCAAACACTCCTGCACGTCCTGCAGGTGACGCTCTCCTTCCTGCTCATGCTGATCTTCATGACCTACAACGTGTGGCTCTGCCTGATGGTCGTCCTGGGCGCCGGCGTCGGTTACTTTCTGTTTTGCTGGAAGAAGTCGGTGATTGTGGACGTGACGGAGCACTGTCACTAGCAGAGGAGCAGGGACACAGGACCCGACGCACCAGGCTCAACCAGATACCCGCACCTGAACCTCAGCCGGCGATGTCTGACCTCGGAGGAGGAGGAGGTTGAGGTGACGGCTGCTATCTAAACATGGCAATGTTTTGGGACTCTACCCCCCCTCCCGGAAGTTCTCACCCCACAAAATCATACTTCATAACCCCACTCCCGTTTCTCCTGCTACTCTCTAGACATCTCTAGGAATTACACAAAAAAAAAAAAGAAGGAAAAGAATGGAATTCGGAAATAATGATTTTTAGGCAAAAAGTGTTGTAGAAGCTTTTAGGGAATTATTTGTAACGAAAAGAATGAAAGTGAAACAAAAAACAATTTTTGGATAAAAAACAAAAAATACTGTTAATTCGCAGAACTCTAAACACCCAAAAGCAAATATTATTTTTTTTTAAACAATTATAACATTTTGTATCCTTATTATATATACGATTATGATGATTATTATTATTTTGGTAATAAAATTCAATTTTTTTTTTATGTATTTTCTTTAAAAGACATATTTTTTTTGTTAAATTTTTGAAATTGTTGGTTCGAGTCTGAAAATGTTATGCTTTGGACAGTGCGTTTCGTGAGTAAAACCATGCAAGCATTTATGTTAATTATCCCAAAATTGTAAATAAGAAATATTCATCAAAACCGAACCCCCGTTTGGCTTCCAAAGCTCTCGTTATTACTGATCCCCAACCCCACTGCCTTACAGTACCGAAACGCACTGTACCCATCATCGCATAACAAATAGATGTTGTAGATATTAATCATAAAAGCAAATACATACAGTAATACAAAGGCAACAAATTATATAATATTAATACTATTATTATTATTATTATTATTACATCCTATTGAAATAAAATGAATAAATATACACACAACTGGAATATTGTTATAAAGAAAAATGCGATTATGGAATTAATTTTTGCGGTGACTTTTGTTTCTTTATTAAAAAATTATTGCGAGTTTCTCAATATATATAGTATATATATAGATATATATGGTTCATATACGTAGAATGTGGATAGGCTTACTCGTATCGTAATTCATTAAATTAAAAACATTCTTTACATGACTACAGGTGATCGATCGAATAGTTTTCATCGTTTTTCTTGCTTTTCTAATATTTTTTGGGTTAGACTAAGCTTTAAATCCGCGCTCTTCGATTTACCATACTAATTTTGCTCAGTGGATGTGGATTGTGGGATGCGGGATGTGGGGCAGGGGTTAAGGGGTCAACTCAATTAATTTGATTAATTTGCTAGACGATTAGAGGGGTTATCGCTTGAGGAACTCGGGATCAACACAATAATTGAGTTCCACAAAGGATAACAACAGGGTGGATAACGGATAACGGATAATAATGGAAAGTGGATTATAAGCAGATGAGAGTAATTCAAATTCACCTCTCTCTCTCTTTCTCTCTCTCTCTCTCTGTGTGTTTGTTCTCTTCACAATCTCATTTTCTGTTAGGTGATCGATATATTGATCGATAATCAATAACAATTGATAATTGATCGTTCGTTGATTGCCGATTGATGATTGCTGGCAGCTATCCTGATTATTCTGTCGTGAAGAAACATTTAGGTTTTTGGAGATGTGGCATAGAAGTTACCTGCTTGGTTCTTCTTTCTCTTTCTCTCTCTTAATATATAACTCTCCTTATCGGTTCGATGGTTTCCCCGAGTCTTTCCATTCATCCTGGAATGTTTCATCAAAAAACGAGTATAAGTCATTGAGGCCAAAGGATGGTTATTCAAATTTTATAATTATGGGGTCTCTCTAGATCTAAAATAGGATAGTATCGAGTGTATTTATATGTCAAAGTTCAAACCTCGTCGAAGTAGGTGTAGGTGTATGTGTATGGGTGTGTGTGTGTGTGTTGGTGTGGCACGAACAAAAAACATTAAGCTACGAAGGATTCTTTTTAGATTTTACTTTTACCATCACAATTATATATGTAGACTTATACATTATCTTATACGCTACAGGGTCGGGGGGTCAGTCGCAAAATTACCTGGTTTTTGTTTCTTTCATTTTGTGATGAAGAGGAGGAGGGGATTATGAACATACACATGTCTGTGCGTGTCTTTTGTGGATAAACATAGTGGGAAGACGCCCTTGCCCTTTCTCTGTTACTCTCTACCTACATATGCTTTTGTAATTATGATTATAATTTAAAATTCAATCGATTGCAGATTCAATTACCTCGTAGTTACCTCGCGGGAATCAATTGTTTGGCTGCCAGATATCGCTGGGAATAGTTTCTATTATTTTCTTTGGATATTGTATGAAAGTGCAGGGGGTTGGGGGCGGGGCAGTACACCACATCAATAAGAGAAGAGTATATTTTATATATTTTAAATATATATTTATGTATTTTTGAAAAAAAAATATATAGAAATATAAAAACATTAACAACTACGACGGCAAGCCGACGTCATAAAATGTCCTTTTCGTTTGTTAATGGCGGGAATACAGTGTGACCAAAACTCTAAAAATGTAATAAGTTCGTTCGCTGGGCACACTTTTAAACGAGTTAACCTCAAAATAAACTGGAAACCGAGTTAATGAATAAAACAAGAAACTAGATTAGAAAACAAAACAACTTAAGCAATTGGATTTATTGAAGCTTTATGTTCATTTGGAAAAGGACATTTCTTAGTGTTTTTTGGGGTAAAAAAATTGAAAAAATGTACCTGCATCTGTCATCTCTCATTCCCTCTGTTGTATTTGTTTTTGTTTTTTTTTATCTAGGGACTACGACTACGTACCTCCACGGGGTGAGGGTAGATTAGAGACATGGAAGAGAGGATTCTGGAACCCATCCCGTGATCCCATCACATTTTGCCCAGCCAAGTCATAAAAGCACATGCAGTTCGAGGATTCTCACTTCTAATATCACTATTATATTATATATACATTATATGATTTCTTAATTGTTGTATATGTGTGTGTGGGTGTGTGGGTGTGTTTGTGTGTGAGGGGGGTGTGCGAGGGGAAGGAGGGAGTTGTTTGCATGATATGCGTGAATATCTGTTTCTGTTTGGATTAGTTAAGCGCAAAGAGATAACAGTAAGGCTTGGTAAATACCTGTTTCAGTCACTCTGTTTCTGTCACGATCTGTGCCACCCGCTAGGGGCCCAAAAAAATATCTGATTATGACCCTAATAACTAATAACTTAAAAAAAAACTCAATGAAAACAAGGGACATTACATATTTCATGTTCATAAACTATTGTAAATGTTTTTCTTATAATATTTTTTTAATCTTAACTGAAAAAAGGTTCTTTAATGAATTCCAAAGGTTCTTAATTCCAAACTAAAGTTGAGTACCAAGTATTGGTAGAATGTTGTACGAAAAGTAGAGATCTTTAGGGTTAAGATCTCTGCAAATAAACTAAAAAGTATTCTTCATAAGAACCGACTGTCTTTTGAGAGAATTTCCTCAAAATTCAACCCAAAACATTAAAGGAACTGAACTAATACAGGTCACACACAGAAGGATCTTCGTAGATCGATATAGAAATAGAAATAATGGTACGACAATGTCTACAGAGTGTGGAGTGGATGTTTTGTTACATTTTCTTTTTAAATATTTTTTTTCCAGTGTTCGACTCACCTCTGATACTCCTCTGATACTGTATACTTTTTTTTCAATATATATATATATATACTTTGATACATATTATTATTTTTTTTTTGGAAATTTTTTTTTTGTTAATGATTTGATTATTTTTTTTGGTACCTCGATTACTTCCCGCCTGCGGTAGCGGAAAAATGGAAAATTGGGATTGCAGTTGTTGTTCGTAATTAGATTGCTCCTGAGCTTCGAATCGGACTATCGACTTTCATCTTAATATTGTTGAAACTAAACACTTTGTTCCTTACACGATCTCAATGTTGTGTATTACATTGTTTTCTTTTCTTTCTTTAACTTTCTTTCTTTCTTTCATTTTTCTGGTTAGTTAGTGTTACTATATTTGGTCTCTAGTAGCGGCTGCGACTCCGGCTGCGGCAATGCCGTTCGCGACTGTCGTGGCGGTAGTGGTTGTGATGCCGACTGCTCCGGTTCCCGCCGCCAGTTCCGCCGCCACCGCCATTGCTGCCCCCACTGCGCGAATACGAGTGATGCGAGCCGCTGTGATGCGACTTGTGGTGATCTGTGTGGGAAAGCCGGTTAGTGGAAAAGCTCGTAGGGTTCGTGTGCAAAAGAAATAAATTGGAACTTACGATGACGCCGGTCCGAGGGCTGGCGATTCTGGACATAATCGCGACTACGTTCACGATACTCGCTGCGGGGTTCACTAAAGGAAAAGCGGAAAAAGGTAAATATTAGTACATTACAAGATAAACAGAATACATCTTAGTCTCTACGCGTAACAATGTAAGGCAGCTATAAAAAAGTGGAATTTGGCAGGCATTACTTGCAAGTAAGTGCCAGTATTAGTCACTTTCAGGGGCAAGTTGCCAAATAGCTGGCTTTCTGTTCTATTCTTGTAATTACCGTCTGCCTTCGTAGGAAGAATGGAAGCGCTGGACCCGACCGTCCCGCCGTCGCGACCGATCCTCCTGTTCGCGCTCTTTTTGGCGCGCATCGTTTATCTCGGCGACAGCAGTGCGCAGCTTGGAGTAACCCAAGTGCTGCTTGCCCATTAAATGATCCTCGATCCTCTGCTGGGCATCGCCGACTATCAGAAACGCACCGCATATTTCGCAGACTTTCATCTGTTTCTCGGGCAGGGATTCGTGGCCCCAGGTCTTTTCAGTTTTCACCTCGCCCACCGGTGTAGTTGGTGGTTCAACCCCACCACCTGCCTCGCCATCGGCGGCATTCTCCGAGACGGATGGTAATGCTGGTGCTAATGGTGGTGGTGCTGATGTCTCGATAGGTGGCGGGGAGGCAGCAGCTTCCTCGCCAGGAACAACGGCTTTCTCAGCAGCATCCTGGGTGGCGGGAGCTTCGTTTGAACTGGGATTTGGATTTGTGCCGGAAGTTTCCTCCTCCGGATAAAGATTAAGGCTATTGATGGCCCTTTGGGCAGCTTCGTATTGTATTGTCAGCTTCTCCTTCTCCTCCTTGAGCTCCTCGCAGAGGGTCATTAAATCCTGGGCCTGATCCACGTCCCCACGGATGCCCGCTTCCTCGGCTTCGGCCAGCAGCTTATTTATTCTGCCATTCAAATTGGCCAACTGTTCCGCCTGCCGACCAAGCGGCGCCACAGCCGGCTGATCCCGCTGCATTAACTGGAGTCGCTGCTTCCCCTTCTGTATCTTTCGGTCGACATCGTGCAGCATTACATTGCAGAAGCGCAGGAATTCGTCCTCATATTGGCGTTTTCGCGTCGACGGTCGAGCCTCCTCGTACAGATGCCTGGCCTCGTCGTCGTGGATGCGAGAGCAGGGACCGAGATCGGCGCGGGTGTTTATGAACAGATCATGCGGACAGAATCTAACATTATAGAACTGGCAGAACTGCAAGAGACGAACATGAGATAGAACCAAGTGCGCAAATGGGGTAACATCATGGGGACCTACCTCGGGGTCCTCCCAGTTGACTTTGTGGCCCGCCTCCGAGGGATGCAGGTTACGGTTGCGGCCCATCAGCTCGTCGAGCATTTGCCTGGCGGCGTCCACCATTTTTGGGGGATCCGAGGTGGGGCTGTTATTGGATGCGAGTGTGGGTGCCTATGTTCCGGGACAATTTGACGGACAGGTGCCGTCTGCCAGTTAGACGGCAGGATAATGTGTAGACCACCACACAGGCGGGAAGCACGTGTTGATGTTAATTTACCTAATAATTTTGTTCGCGAATCAATAAAAATTTACGTATCGCGATGGTATCGAAATTGTGCATGTTAGAGTGACCGCATTTCATCGAAATAAAAATACTCAGTCAGTTAAATTTAAAAATTGTGGAATATATCAAATAAATTACAATTTTGAAAATTTCTTTTACTTAATTCTTAATTAATGAATATATATAGTTAAGGTGAAATCTTGACATCAGTTGTGGCGGGTTTTGTTAAAAACATACAGTTTTCGGAACTAGTTGGTTGCCTCATACTAATCTATATTTGAATATTATTGTTTGATATTTTGAAGTTGCTTAAAATTAACTTCTAAATTAACAATGGAAAGGGGCAATATGATATTAAAATAAAGTCGAATTTGAAAGGGTATTTTTCAATTCAAAAGTGAGCGCCAATTTTAAAACGGGAACTAGTTATCGGAACCATTTCCGATAAGTTTTCATAACGAAAACCTTATGTTAAGGAATTTACCATTATAATATATCTGATATCTGACATTATAATACATCTGATTAAAATAAACATCACAATCAGCAGAGTTTAATTATCAATTTTTTATGTTTTCTTTATTTATTTATTTTTAAAACTACAACAAACAAAATTTTTTTAATAATTCAATCAGTGAAAAAACTTGATAATATATATATCGGTATTAACTATTAATACATTGCGTAGAAATCATTGATGAAGGTTCTAAAATCTAAGTTATTTTTAAATTTAATTTTCCCGCAAACAATTTGTAATCGTTCTCAGCCCCTTTAAATGTGGGCGCACTAGTGATGGCTTGTGGTCAATAAATTTCCATAAGGCTTTTGAAAGCCTTGTTAAGATCAAATATTTTAAGGTTTTTTTGTACTACTTTTTCAGTTTTAAGAGAAATGAAATTAATGTTCTTTTATCAGAAAAAAATTGTACATATACGAAAAGATATTCATGTATTTAAGAGTATATTTTGAATTTAACATAGGTCGAGACCGCGCATCACTGCTGCCAGAAGCGGCCTGCCAGACGCCACCTGGCAGACGCGGCCCGCTGTCGACCAATGAGAAGCAAGCAGAATCAGTGGTGGACACGGCATTAATAGTTTGAAATGTGCCTATCGATATTAAGCCCGCCATCATTTTCGATTCGCGGTTGCATTGTCCAGGGCATTGCAAATACCTAAAACACTTGGCACTAATTACGTAAAGAACAAATAAGTATTTTGACAGTTAGTTAGTAGTCAGTGAGACATAATGAAGCCCTTAAGAAGCTTGTCGATGGGGCCAATTATCGATATTCTCACAAACACACCGACACATCGATAGTGATATCGCCGCCGACAAGCACACCTCTAACGTCGCAGCACCGTAGGCGCCCATATCATCATTTTTTGTCAGAGCGCCTAGTCGTTGAGCTGTCACATCCCAGTCCGAATACCAAGCGGTAAACACACACATAAAATTTACTGAAAAAAATTAAATTTGCGGCAAGTAGACTCGATTTGTGAAACAAACGCAGAATAACAGCATCAAATTGGAAGTTCTTATTAACATTCCGTGAGCCACCATTTTTTTTCACGTTTTCTCGAAAAGTTCTAAAAAAAAGTGCAAAAGCCGCGGCGTGCTAAATTTTTATTGCGTGCAAAATTGCTCTATTGAGAAAAAAAAAACAAGAAGGAGCCCTTACACATACCAACGCACTCTTACACATACACTCAATAGCCCTTCTTTTTTTTGTTATTTGCATTTTGGGTTTTTTTTGTCTTTTTTTTGTGGAATTCAGATATTTTCCATTCGCTTTGGTGTGACAGCTGTTGTTGGCTGAGTAGAACGCCAAAGCACTGGGAAAATCTCTGAAAATTGAAAGCGACAAGCCGCAAGCTCCCGCGCAATCGGCCGAATCGTCAAATTACTAAGGTAAGTCAAGTTCTCTTCCGTCCCAAAACAAAAAAAAAAAATCTGGGAAACTTAAAATGAAAATATCGTGCGAATGTTCTGAATGCAATATGTGTTGTTGTTTTTTTTTTTTTTTTTTTTTTTTAAATTTTGCCCACGAAATTCCCATGAAGCAGGAAACTGCAGGGGCTGACCGAAATCTGAAAAATCCCACGCACAGTTCGAAATATTAATTCACAAAAATGATATAATAATATTAGTAATAGTGGAGTGAGATGGCGAAGAAATCAAGTTTTCACGTTTTGACATGACGTCAGGTTGTATTTATTTCTTAAAGTCGTTTTGTCCGAAATCTCGGCAATCTGTCGCTTAATTTATTCATAGAAGCTCATAGGCAGCAATTATGGTCTGCGGTTTCCGCTAAAATTCGGGAACTTTCTATTCTGTGTTGGTTACGGGGTTTCGTTTTTCGGTTGCAAATTACTGCAAAATCATGTTGCATGTAAAGAGAAGCAACAGAAGGGGAAAAAATGTTGCCCATTCATCTGTCAAAATGACAGATGACAAGTTTTCACCTGAATTTTGCAAACCGATAATGACATTGGCGGGATGTTGATGAAAGGGAGGAGGGAGCGTTAGGAAATTGGTTAATTAGTCGAGTCCTATTTCGCCATCAAAAATCGCGGGTTTCCAATTTCAAGAACGCGCACGGTACGCAAACCAGCACATGCTGCCTGGTGCAGAATATTCTGCATGTTCCCGGGAAATTCAATTATCTTGCGTTTCTGCATGAGTGTGCGTATGTGTGGCCAGCAAAAACCATTGCATACTTGCAGGTGCATGTCCACTTCTCTCTTCCGCTCTCTCTCTCTCCTTGCCATTCATTCCGCTCAGTTTGCTGTCAGCCTGTCATTTATAATTTCATTTTGTCATTTTGTGCTCGTGTGTGTACGTTGTTGTAAAAAAAAAAACGGGACACAAAAAGAATAAAGTTTCGCGCTTCGATTTTCCGCTTCTCTTTATCATAAATACCCAACTACAAGTAGAAACTATCCTTTACTTTACTTTTTTTTTTTGCGCCATGTTCCGTTTTTCCCCCTCTGCTCTCTCTCTTACTCGCCTCTCACTCGACCGCATTGTGCTGGCCAACGAGCTGTCTCCGTCTGTTTAACTGTCAATGCAGTTTCTAATTGACTTCATCAAGGTACTGGGAAAGGAAGAAGGGCAAGGGGGACAGGCTGATGGCTGCTGGGCCTAGCCCAACGTGCCATCCTTCTCGCACCACACCACTGTCACTGCCATCGGCCATCGGCCACCTGTCAACGTTCTGTCGTTGCCATTATGGCAGTCAGATCCCGTTATGATTTGTCAGCAGTAAAGACATAATTTCCCTTAAAATGGAGAAAGAGAAGCGAAAACAAGAAGAAGAGGAAATATCGAATCGAGTCGATGATTCGGAAAAGATTTTTCATTTCAAGCTAATTAAGTTACATTCTGATAATTATGTAAATTAATTATGTATGTTTTAAATTATATTTTCAATAAAATAAATTGGGGGTTTTCCAAGCGTTTCCTTTCGAATAGAGTTTCTTTTGTAGAATATTTAAATATATTTTTTTTTTCAGTGCTCTCGTTTCACAAAATGGCAAGCTCTCTCAGCCACTTTTCTCACTCCCCTTTGCCATTTTGAATTGCATTTTGGTATTTGGTATTTGCTTTGCTTTCGCTTCTCCCACGCTTCCCCCCCACGCCACCACCACTACCGTTTCTGCAACTAATAAGCAATGCCACTGCTCGCAAAAGTATGCTACGATAAATGGCTGGAAAAGAGAAATTGCAATGCGTGTTTAGAGAGTGTGTTGGTGTGGTTGTAGCTTGTATTGGTATGGGTGTTGTGTGAGCCTTGAATTTGAATTAGTTGTTGTTCTTTCTGCTTTTACCTCCGCCGCAGCCTCTGTCACGGCCACTGTACGTGTTTGTATGAATAGCCATATGTGTGTGAGTGTGTGTTTGTGTGGAAGGAGAGCATCTGCTCAAGGCCATGTGCAATACTCTCTGCTAACGCCGACCATCTAGGCGTCCCTCTTACTCTCCGCTTAGCGCTTGTGTGGGTGCATCGAGGCATGTGCCATACATCAAGGGGTTTCATATTAAATATTTTTATACTTTGGCTCTTATTTAGTTAAAATGAAATTGTTTGTGGAATATGCTTGCCTTGGCCCTCTCTTTTATAAAAGTTCTCATTAAATCGGCGTTTTGCCGCCAACGTCATGGTTCGTTGCATATCCAGTGGCTATGATATTTGATTTGTAATGTTGCTGTTGCTTGTTTTCTATAATTAAATTGCTGCTGTTGCTGTCGATGATGCTGCTGTTGCTGCAGCACGCAGTCCCAAAAAAGTATGCAATGCGCCTGCGTCAGTGTGTGTGGGTGGAGTGACGGAGGAGTATGTACGGATGGATGTATGTGTGAGCGCGTGTGTTCGCGAGCTAACTTGATTAAGTTGCCCGCTCTTTAATTGAAAAAAATGCTAATAACATTTTCGCGATGTGCTTCGCCTCCTCTCCAGTGGCGTAGCTCATCTCTCTTCTCTCTCTCTCTCTCTTTATTTACAGTTGGTGAAAGCCCAAGAAGGAAGGAGGATTACTCAAGTCAAGTCGAAACAAAACAACACAAAAAGCCAAAATGTCTGATCGCAAGGCCGTGATTAAGAATGCTGACATGAGCGAGGAGATGCAGCAGGATGCTGTCGACTGTGCGACACAAGCTCTGGAGAAGTACAACATTGAGAAGGTAAGTGAAGTGATTGAAGAGGAATGGCATAATTATAAGAGCAAACAGATCCCTCTCATCTACTCTAAGCTTAGCAATAGCATTCTCATCTACTCTCACAGTTCATACTCTCTTGTATTAAAGATCAAAAGAGAGGACTCTTAAGCTTTTCTCCCTCTCTCTACTCTAAGCTCAGCAGAAGAACTCCCATCCTACTCTCGCACGTGCAGTTCTCTCCTACTGGAGATCATGAGAGGACTCTTAAGCCTCCTGCTGTATTTTTCTGTTAAAGCACAACAGGTGACACAAAAAGACACGACAGGACACGTCAGGACACGACAGAACACGACAGGACTGGAAACAGGTTATAAGCTTAAATGCCAATTAGTCCATTTTGCACACAAAAGTTGGCCAAGTTGCTGAAAAGATTTTTAATTATGACCCAAATTGGCATGTTTGGACTTGAATAACTTTTGAATGGTGGGGGGGTGGGGTATAAGTGGGTTGGTGGTGTCCTGGCAACTAGGGGTTTTGATTGTCACATCGTAGCTTAGCCCACCGCAGTAACTATAATTAAATTCTTGGTCCATTTGGCATAGAGTGGGTGGATGTGGGTGTGGGTGGTGCAACACATTGTTGCATCTCCATTGAGAAGATGGTGCATCATTGGCCGACCAACTAACCACCACCCACTCTGTAAAATTGCGGTTTCAACTGCGTTTGGCAATTTCACAATTTTGCGGTTGCAGCCTTTGGGGCCTGTGTTCCCAGCCACTCAACTTCCACCGCCCACCGGCCAGCATCCCAGGCAGTTGCAGTTGCAACTAAAATCCACCACGGCTATATGCAACTGAAACGTGGCGACTCCGCTTCCACAAACAATGCGCCGTACTTGGCCTGCAATTTTCCAGGAATATTTTGTAATTTTATCTCGACTCTTCTCGGCTTGACCTTTACACTTTAGCCTCGGCTTCAGGGGTCAAGCTTTTCAAAAGGATACATATATATTTTTTTATTTGCTCGGTTGAAAGGCCAAAATAATAAATTGAAATGAATTGCAATTTAAATTTATTTACATTTCTTCAAAAAAAATCAAAAATTTAATAAGAATACCTCGACTAACCAGCCCTGATTTAAAGCTCATTTTCGGGGGAAGGGTCTTGACCATCATTAACAACTGTTTCTTCTGGGGGAGGGGGTGGTGGGGGGGAAACTAAAAGCAAAACGAAACGAAAGCTAATAAGCTCTTGATTTAGTCGGTCGGCGAAAACAAAAACAATAACAAAGTCAGCCAGCAATGTCAACAAAGTCCAAGAAATTGAATAATCAATATGCGGGCAGGGTGGGGCGTAGGGTATTGGAAAGCACACACAGACATACGCATACATGGCGAGAGGTGCTTTGGTCAGACCCTGACTAAGGTCAGTAAAAGGGATTAGCCGGCTAATGCGACTGGTCTGATACCCTAAAGATTATTATTTTTATCTGAAATGATAAGAATGGCAGGGAAAAGATACTTGCCTGCTTTCAAGATAAAAAAAAAAAGAGTTCAACTTTTAAATATATAATTCTACAGTTAACCCATATACCCCTTAACCCACAAATACCGGGGGGGTAGGAGAGCAAAGTGGGCGGAAAAGCAGCGGGGTCTCGCCTTCAACTAACGGGCCCTTGTCAATGCCAATGGCAGAAGACAACACACTGAGACACTGCGATAAAGAGGGCGACAAAAGGAGAAAGAGACGGAGACAGAGCAGAAGACTGAGTCTGAGACTGAGACTGAGAAGGAGAAGGAGAAACGCGAGCCCTTGAAAGCAAAGCAAAGTAAACTTGAAATCACAGCGGAAGTAGATGGATAAAAGGCAAGAGAGCCAGGGGGTAAGAGGGATGAGGGTAAAGCTCGGAGGAGAGAGACCAAGAGAGAAAGAGAGAGAGAGAGGCTGCTAATTGAGCAGTAAAAGCGAAATGTGCGTCAACAGTAGGCACGCTTTTAAAGAATTCTAGAAAATCAGGTGGAATAGTTTCAAAAGGTGACGAAAATAAAGCTGTTTTTAGATTAGTGGATTTTATAGTGAAATTTATTAAAGATAATCTTGATATAAGATTTTAAAGCTAAATTTAAAGGCTTGATAGGCTAGAAAGGTGACGAAATCTAATCTAAATAATATTTGTCACAGAAATCAGTTGAAATAGTTTAGAAAGGTGACGAAAATAAATCGATTTTTACTTATTTGTATTTATTTTTAATATTTAATGTTATATTTTAAAAATTAAAAATTCCTTTTCGATTTTCGACCAAAAAGGGACATCCTTATTAGCAGGCCACTACTGTATTAGCCTTCACAGCCTTCCAGTCAGCCTGTTGCCTGAAAGTATGCATCACATTTTGTTTTTACGCCCCTGTGGATGTTGTCATTGCGGTGTGTGAGGGAGTGGCAGGAGTGGGAGTGAAAAACGAAAACACCCTCACAGGACACCTGAACCCTATGTCGAGCCTACCTCTTGTTGCTATAAATAAAATATATGCCACACCATCACCATCACCAGGACACGCACACAACCACACACACACACACTCTCACACAATCACACGATTGATTGCCTTTTGTAACTGTGACTCTGTGTAGCTTCCTCTTTTTACTCTTCTTCTTGTTGTTTATCCTCTGGGCTCTTTCTCCGCTCTCCTTATTGCATAATAATAAGTTTGCCATTATTCTCCCCTCGCCAGTGTCTTGGTTTTTTTTTTTTTTTTTTTGGTAATTAAATATGGATTTTTGAAATTTTGAAAAATAAAAATACGTGTGGCCAGGACCTTTAACCTTTTGGCTGATGCTGTGCGACTGGGATAGTATGTGACAAAAAAAAAATTAAGTTTTGAAATCAATAAATGGCCTGAAACTTCAGGGGGGTATCTATGGGGGGGTTACTGTCCTATTGTCCTGCCTGAGCATTCAAATCCCGGAAAGCTGATTATAAGTTCAGAAATTCCAATCAGAGAGCCAACACACACAGGTATAGCTCTATAGCTCTATAGAATGGGCTGGGAGGCGTAAAAAACAATTTTTGGTATCCATTAGATACGCAACTAATACTACACAGACTGACAGACAGAGAGAGAGAGAGGGTGAGAGGGAGAGAGTGGGATGGGGGATCCCCTTGGGGGGCCGCACAAGGGTTAAGCTTGTATACCTTGTGTATATATTTTTAGGGGCGGCGCGCAACCTTTCAAGCAGCTTAAATCGTATCCATAGGCATTATGTTGCCCCCCCCTACCCCTGCAACCTTTCCATTTATTTATGTATCTGTATCTGTGTCTGTGTGAGTCGCGATTTAAAGGTAAAGCCCCAAATAAGCCAACAAGAGGGCCAAAAGCGCAAAAAAAAATGTAAAAATAAATGTAATTACACTTCCATTTCCAATTAGAGACTTTATAAATACTACTCTGTTATCCTTTGGATGGGCCTGTAAACAAATATCAGCCATAAATAGTCCATAAAGAGACATATAGGTATATAGCTTTCAGCTTTCAATTCGCGTTTTTATTATATTTTTCTCATATTTCCCCTTTTGTGATTTTCTGCGTGGCCCAAAATGTTTAATCAATATGCGGGCCAGAAGACAGAGTATTCTTGGGCGAATGTTTATGTAAAATAGGGTATAGAGTGGGTCTGTGTGTGTGTATTGCACATTTATGCACCTACACACATGCACTATACAATTTCCTGTATTGACACACATTCATCGAGTGCGGTTTTTTCTGATATCCATGGTCTTGCATATTTATTGAGGCTCTGCCTGGGGAGGAATGTCTCTAATGGACAGAGAATTATCCAGGTGTACCTACGATTACTAATAGCGAGCTATTAAATGGAATTTTAATTGATGTAAGGCCTGAAAGCACAACCTTTTAAGGCCTGGAAGGAGAGTATGTCACTGTTTGTGCCACAAAAAAATTGCAATGTCGATTTCATTAGGTTACAATATGTACAGGGATTTCTTTCTTTAGTGGCACACACGACATACTGTGGCAACCACCTAACAAACACACCTTTAACCCACCACACCCCTTTTTTTTTTTGGTTCTGGTGCCTGCCCTGTGTCAGAATGTTCATTTTCGTCCTCTTATTATTATTTCGTTGCCAAAACAAAATTCCATGGCATTGCTAAGGGGGCTGGGCTAGGGCTGCTACCCCACCTCACTCCAAACCAAAATTGAATATAAAACAATCAACTTTATATTGCCGTCTGACACGACACGAAAAAATACACGCAATAGCTTCCAAAAAAGAAAAATAAGAGAAGAAATTGAAACTAAAAATACAAATATTGAAAACTAAGAAGTATTCTTATGGTGGCTTTCAAGGATTTCAAATGATTGTAGGTCCAAAACCCCTCTTGGAGTGTATTATAATGGCAACTCTGATTGAAGTATATACTAGCTAGCTGGCTGAAAATAAGGAACTGGATAATGGCACTTGGCTAAATCAGCTTTATATTGTTTTTCCCCCTTGCTTTATAGTTTCTTTTTAGGGTTTCTTTCCTTCTCCTTCTCTTTCTCTTTTTCTCTTTTGTTTTTGTTTTGAGGTTACCGGGTTAAGTTTATGACTTTGCACGCATTCCTCTGCATTGGCTTTGGCCAGAGACCCTCTAACCCATGCCACATGCCTCATGCCACATGCCTCATGCCTCATGCCTCCTTTGGTGACTAAATGAAATAAACTCCAAAATTGGCGCCCTACGTGGGTCCTAGAATGGGAAGGAGAAAGAGGAATTGAAGATAGCTTTGGTTCTTAAACCTTTTTTTTGTTTCTTTCTAGATTCTTTATTTATGTTTTAGTTTTTAATTTTAGTTTTTATTTTATTTATGATTTTTTAGTTAAATTTTTTATAGTCTTCTGTTTTATGTCCTTTACTTAACCCTGGACTTGGCCAACCAACTGACAATGACCTTTGACATTCTGGCAGTGCATCTGCACTACTTGAGGTCCATCTTGTAGATAAGAACTGTATATATAGAGATACGATTCTCTGGGATTTAATTTCATGCCGAATGTCTTAATACAAAGCAACAGTAGTTGGCCAAAACTAGAACCGAAACACCACAACAATCATAACTAACTCATTAGCACAAAAAAACTTTTCCGTTTTCCGTTTTCCTCCCCCCTCTCCCCACTCCCCTCTCTCTGTCGGCCACTTTTACTTGCTGCCTGTTTTTTGAGGTCACAATTTGGGTTACCCTAGTGACAGACTGATGGCTCTGTTCTGGCGGAAAATGAGTTTTTCGTTTGGAATTTTATTGAGTTTTTGTTGTTGTTGTTATTGCTAATTTCAAAACAGTTAGCAAGCTAGTTAGTTGGGGCCACTTTGAGTGCTTAGTTAGTTATAACATTTAAGCATTCAAAATTAACTAATTAAATTGTATATTTTGTGTTTTATTTTGCAGGACATTGCCGCCTACATCAAGAAGGAGTTCGACAAAAAATACAACCCGACATGGCATTGCATTGTCGGACGCAACTTTGGATCGTATGTGACACACGAGACGCGCCACTTCATCTACTTCTATTTGGGTCAGGTGGCCATTTTATTGTTTAAGAGCGGTTAAAGTATTGTCGAGTCGGATGAAGTGGTGGTGAGGAGGCTGGCAGCGGTGCAGCGGCTGCAGCAGCAAGAGCAACTGCAACAGGAGCAAGGGCGGCAGCAGCAGCAGCAGCAGCAGTATCAGCAGTATCAGCGCGAACAACAACAACAACAACATAAACATAAACATAAACAAACACAACAACAATTACACTACCAACCTGAATCCCAATCCCAACATGAAAATTATCAAAAAAATGAAATGCAGATAGATGAGATGCAACAACCCGATGGGGCATTATCCTTAAAGAAAACTCAAGAAGAAGAAGAAGAAGATGATGAAGAAGAAGACGAAAAAGAAAAAAAAACGGAAGAACAAGAACCGGATATGAAAATGACGATATACACGCGAGTTGCAGCAAGAAACGAAGATCAATACACAACAACAGGCACCCAGGCAGAAGAAGAAGAGGAGGAGGAGGAGGTGGAGGACTACATGGAACTAAGCGAGGAGGCGGAGGATCAGGATCAAGATCACAATAATGCGGATAATGGAAAGGAAGTGAACACGAACGTGGAAGTGGGCCAGGATACCGATAACGAGGACATCATAGAGGATGACTACGAGGACGAGGACGATGATGATGGGACCATTGTCGAGGACAGCGATGCCACCAGCTGCAGTAGTTGTCGTCGCGCCGAAATCGAAGATCAGAATCCTAGACCCTGAGATGCATAATCCAACTAGTTCCATCTTCCATATGATAGATGTATAATTTTGCATGATTTGTTAATGAAAGGAATACCCCTATTGTTGGGCAGGGTATTCCTTCCAACCACCACACCAGAATCTCGCTGAGAATTTGAAAGAAAAAGAAATACTTCAAATAATACCACACAAAATACTAAAGATAGACCAACGCTACTTTTAGTTTTTCAAAAAAAAAAAATACAGTAATTTCTTTAAAAAAATCCACTTTAATGAACACCACCGCCCCCCACCATTTAAGTTGCCCCACTGCTCGGCCTCGCCCTTAGAACACCCCACCCCATCATCCAAAATTGTACCTCCTAATTATATTTTTGGTTAATAAAAAAAAAAAAGAAAACAAAACAAAAAAAAAAAAAAAAAAAAAGAGTGCTGGCCTCAATACCTTACTTTTATAAAAATGCAAGAGAGCAATTAAACCATTGTTAAATAGAAACCAAAAAAAAAGCCCATGATTTTTATTTATTTTTATTAATTTTTTGTTAATTTTTGTTAATTTTTTATTGTTGGAATCACACACATAGTATCACACACACTCTTCTCCTATTGTCCTTAAAGTATTTACACATTAAGTGGTGTTTATTGGAGAATGGTTTTTAGTATAAATATTAAATATTTTTAAGGACAATACACACACACTAACACACAGGAAGACAGGCAACAGGGCAACCACCACTACAACCGAACGAGAAAAGCAAGAAAGGAAAAGCAAGGATGGATTATTTATTGAACTCTCCGCTTCAATGGGAGGAAAAAAAAATGAAAATAAAAATAAAAATAAAAAATAGAAAAAATGTCAAATTTGCATACACAGGCACACACACACACACACAGACACAGAGAGACACGTCCTAACACGTCCTGACACGTCCTTACATCCTTACACCTAATAGATATACTTATACAATGTATTATTCATTGCTTTCGAGCAAACCAGAGTCGATATGTGTGTGTGTTGGTGTGTTCGGCATGGATTTTCCCACATTTTCCAGCCAAAAAGGACTCTCTTGCACACATACTAAGCCTCCCTCCCCCACCACCCCAATTGCTTTTCCCTTGATTGCTAACCAACAACAACAAGAACTACAAAAATATACAACTATACAGAATATATATATATATATATAGGTTTATATATGTATATGTGTGTGTACGTGTGTATATGTATTGTCCATCCACAGCAACAAAGTATGCAGCAAAAAATTTTGTAGAAGCAGAAACTGCATAAAAGCAGAAATTCAAAAAAAAAAAAAAATGAAAGCAAATCCACAGAAAAAAAAAGAAAGAAAAAGAAAAGAAAAATATAATTATCATCTTGTCGTTTATATAAATGTGTGCTATGTGTTTCTTCGAATCGGATTTATGTTCTACAAAGGATAACCCAAAGAGAAGGATTAACCAACAAATATAAGAAACCACAAACAAAAATATTATATATATTATTCATGCAAGAAATACAAAAATAAAGTAAAATTGGTGTAAATTATGCAAAAGAGCAAGCAAAATACAAGAATATTAAGTGAAAAAAAAACCTACTAAACAAAAAAAAAGCTTAATACGTAATTTCCTAAAAAAAACAACAACAGAAACACACACACACACACACTGAAACAAGCAAAAAGGATAACACACACACCCATACACACACATGCACATATATACATATACTTCTCACATATTTGTACACCGTCGTGCACCTCTCTTTGGCTATTGCGTTTTAGATTATTGCTCAGCACGTTTTTTGCGTAGACACAACTAACGGTAATTTATGCTAACGGTAAGATATGGCCACTTTCCCCTTTCTCACATCTAACACCGCCCTCCCCCTCCCCACTCACTCGCTCGAAAAATAAAAGAAAAACGCGAAACACGAAAAAACTTAAAAAAATTTTTTTCTTAAAACAGACAGCGGTAAAAAGAAAATGGCGTGAACACAACAAAAAAAAAACACACGAGGACTTCTAATAAGTGTTTATATATACAAATATATATACATATATATACATATATATATATGAAAAGATAAAAGAGCATAATTTTTTGTCATAATGCAAAATATTTGTGTGCAACCGAGCATAAGAAACCAATTTTTGATGTAACAGATACAAAAAAATGAAAAATTAAAAAAAAAATACAAAAAAAAAGGAGGAAAGGAAAGCAAGAAAGAATACAAAATGGAGGACAAAAAAGTACCGTAAAAAAGTGAGATTAGTGAGCGAAAATGTAAGCGGGAAAAGCGCGCTTGTTTCTTTTGATTTTTCTTTTAGTTCTTTTTGCATTTTCTTCTCACCTCCCCCCACCCCACCCAATCGTTGCCTAGTGAATACCCGATTCATTTTTGTTATTTTGCTTTTCTTTTTTACCGATCCCATTTCTCCATTTTCTTTTGTAGTAACTTTTGAAACTCAAATCTTGTAGCTGCCATTTCTGAGACGAAGAAAACCAAGAAGAACAAATGCAAAATATATAAAAAAAAAAATGGTAACAAACAAAAAAAAATTAACATAAAGAAACTAGTTTAAACTTAGTTTGTAAACTTTAATTCTCGATTTATTTGTTTATTCAATGTTCAACTTCTTACTGGGTTTTTATGTACGCAAGAAACAAAGGTTATTTAAGTTTTTGTAAGAGTTAGTAAATTTTATGTGAGGTGGAGCGAATAGCAGCAGTTGCAGATTGCAAAATTGTAAAATGCAAAATGCGAAGGTAAAACTGCAATGCGATGAAGGCAATTTCAAGTAACAATACGAGTAAGACAGGAGAAAAACCAAGTAAAAACCAAAATGAGATCTTCAATGTGAAATAAAAGTACTTCTTTGAAACCAGGGATGCGTGTAAATTCAAATTGTTGAGAAGGGCGGGAAAAATTAATCGGTCATTAAAGGGGTTTTAAGCAACCCAAAGTTGTCCCTCTATTCTCAAATAAGATTAAATTCCTTTGAGTTTGTTTAAAAAATTAATAAATTCCCCTTTCATAAAGCTTTTTACCGGTCAAGCACAATTTCGTGTTGGTTAATTAGCTTTTTCAACATCAAACTATCGTTTAGTGTTGGTTAACACGAAAAGCGCAACAAAAATAAGCTTTTTCAGTATATAAACTAGTATTTTTATAGCGCCACGTCTGTTACGGTCGCACTGGGCACACTGGAACGAAGTTGTGTTGTGCAATAGAGTTGATAAACGAAACTTGGTTCTATTTTTTTTATTGTTTAACTTACAACGACGCCCGGCGGTGCGACTGAGACGGCAAATCCAGCGTGCGATCCATCCTCAATAATCCTAGTCGAGAATCGAAAAGATCTATTATTATATTAATCAGCGAAAATGTTGCGTACCCTGTCACGCGTTAGCGAATTGCCAATTATTGTTAAGCAACTGCAAAAAGTACGTAATCTCTGCTTGCCCAGCTAAAAACCAAAGAATAGATAAAACCTAACATCTCAAATGTTTGTTACTAATTTTGTTTAAAAAAAAAATATGAAAAAAAATCAATTAAATCACTAAAACAAACAACAACACAAACATAAAGTGTTGCAACAGCAACAATCGTACGATCAGCTGCAGCAACCGGAAGAGCAACAACAATATAACAGGATATGGAAAATGGATACTGCAACAACAGCAACAACAACAACATCCATCACTGATAGCGGTTAGATATTCATCGTCGTTTTTCGGTTTATTCCAGAATGCAGCATCAGCTGGTGTGGCAAAAACCAACAACTATGCCACGGAGGCCACCATACAAGTGAATCGGGTGAGCATATATATAATATACAAAAAAAAAAAAAAAAAAAAAAAAATACCAAAAACTTTCAAAGGATTACATAATGCGCTTTCTGCCAAAGAGATAGCAATAGTTACTATATGTCTGTGTGTGTGTGTGTGCACAGGGTTGCATTAAATGCCGGTCAACTTAATTTCAAAATGACAAGGTCACTCAGTCATTAGAATATCACCGGAGATTTATTGGCACGACATTCTTGTCGCCTCCTCTTTATCGCTTTGGTTTAGCGTGCTCTGCTTTTTGCGTGGCCGCCGCGTGACTGTTCACGCACAATAAAAGCGTTATCAGCTGTGGGATCGGTGATTGCCTATATCTCCCCCACTCTCTCTCTTCCTCTGTCTCTCTCTCTCACTTGTCTGTCTATTTACGTTAATTTTCCTCTCTGAATTACCGTTAATAAATCATATGGCTCTATAAATGTCTATGGGTCAAGTATAATCTGTGTTCTGGTAGTATAATTCGATAAGTGGCCCTGACATTGGTTGAGCTTTATCGCCGTTTACCGTTAATATAAACAGCTGATGATCAGCTGTTGGATGCTTTGGTTTTTTTAATCAATTTTCTTAAGTTTTCTTTTTGGGGGGGTCTTCCATTTATAAAACAAAGGTTATATTTTAAAAACAAAACTCTAAAATATAGAAAATTAATCGATAAAGGCTTTATACTGCTATCCTTTGTGGTTTCTACCTTTAATATATCGATAATAATCGATAAAAAGGATAATATTTATATCCTTTACTTGTTTTCCCTTCGAAATATCGATTTTTATCGATAAATAGTTTTCTAACCTTAAATATTTTCAAATATTAAAGTTTTTTAAAAACAAATTTTATTTTTATTAAAAATTAAAAAACAATTTATAATTAATATTTCTTATTTTTAGCCCTTCAAGCTGCACCGCCTGGACGAGGGACCCGCCACAGAAGTCAAACTGACCAAGGATGAGGCCCTCAAGTACTACACACAGATGCAGACCATCCGACGTCTGGAGACCGCCGCCGGCAATCTCTACAAGGAGAAGATCATCCGCGGCTTCTGTCACCTGTATTCCGGCCAGGAGGCCTGCGCCGTCGGCATGAAGGCGGCGATGCGCGACGTGGACAACATCATCTCGGCGTACCGTGTCCACGGCTGGACCTATCTGATGGGTGTCTCACCGGCTGGCGTTCTGGCCGAGCTCACCGGTGTCCAGGGCGGTTGTGCCCGCGGCAAGGGCGGCTCCATGCACATGTATTCCCCCAACTTCTATGGCGGTAACGGCATTGTGGGAGCACAAGTGCCCCTCGGCACGGGCGTGGGACTGGCCTGCAAGTACAAGGGCAACGGAGGCATGTGCCTGGCGCTGTATGGCGACGGTGCCGCCAATCAGGGACAGGTGTTCGAGGCCTACAACATGGCCTACCTGTGGAAGCTGCCCGTGATCTTTGTCTGCGAGAACAACAACTACGGTAGGGTCCATAGTTTCGTACTTGAATTGGAATTCATGAGATGTTCTTGCAGGAATGGGTACTAGCTCGGAGCGTGCCTCTTGCAACACGGACTACTATACCCGCGGCGATGCTCTGCCCGGTATCTGGGTCGATGGTATGGATGTCCTGGCTGTGCGCAGCGCCACCGAGTTCGCCATCAACTATGTCAACACTGTTGGTCCTCTGGTTATGGAGACGAATACCTACCGCTACTCGGGACACTCGATGTCCGATCCCGGCACCTCGTACCGTACCCGCGAGGAGATCCAGGAAGTGCGTCAGAAGCGTGATCCGATCACCTCCTTCAAGGAGCTGTGCATCGAACTGGGTCTCATCACCGCCGATGAGGTTAAGGTGAGTGGCTTTCAGAGATTCCCGATGACGGATTCTAAAGTATCTTGTGTCTGATTCCAGGCCATCGATCTGAAAGTGCGCAAGGAGGTGGACGAGGCCACTGCCTTCGCGAAGAGCGATGCCGAGCTGGGAGTTAGCCATTTGTGGACGGATGTCTACTCCAACAACCTGGAGCCCAAGCTGCGCGGCACCATTGGCTTCGATTTGGATCACATCCAGGAGCGCAAGGGCGTCAATCACTAAAGCCTTTAAAGACGGGCAACGAATCCGATTCGGGGAACTCACAGGACACAGGACATAGGACACAGGACATAGGACACAGGACATGGACAAAGACAAACACAAAGAAACACAAACACATAAGCGAAATCTCTAGCTCTTAAGCGAAAAGTTGAAGAAAAGATAGAAAGACGATGAGAACCCAAGATACCCAAGAACTTAGCTAATCGGAGCACTCCCCAAAGTAATCACATCGTAGAGCACCATAAGACACCAAAACTCACCATAGGAATGATACTGGATTATTGGACGGATGGGGGATTACTGCATTGGATATTATATTACGAACGTGTTCAATATGGATAAAGCGAAAGGTGTAAATTGTTGAAAAAATATACATACATGCCTAGAAAAAAAAAAAACGCAGAGCCATTGTGTGTGGATTAATTTATAAAGTAATTTAAGTAATATTATTAAAACAAGAAACCCCAGTTGGTTGGACAACCTTGTCTATAAAGTCGCTTGCCATCTCGTTCTATTTCGTGTCACGATTTCTATGTGTTTTTTGTCATTTTCGAATACATAAGGCATTAGGATCTTTAGTATTTATTTGTAAGTTTCTGGAACGCAAAATTCGAAAATTTGCGTTTGCCTCACGTGGTGACTCCTAGCCGGACTAAATGCTGAAGCCTCGCCGTGTCCAATTGCTTCTGCTATGCAGTGGCCTCCGCTCCAATCAACTGGTTCAACGTCTTCTCATCGTTAGCCCCCATGGCGCGGGGTCGGGCGGGAGGGCGTGCCAAGTCCGTCGTCATAAATATAGTTGCCTGACCCTGGAGAATGTGAGTCTAGAATACCTCGGCGAAGTACCGGGTATTATTTTAAAAGCTCTCTTGGAGATATGTAATATTTTGAGGTTTTCGAACAGAATAACTAGGAGAAGTACCGGGTATTGTATAGTAAAGACTTTGGAGTATATTCTTAAGATATACTCTTACTCTGAAAAGTACTAGGTATCAATATCTGTCTTATTCCGGATATCTAGACTAAAATAATAGACTAAAATTGACTAAAATAATATAATTTGTATCATCTCCCCCATAGACATTCAAGTGCTACGAGTTGGAAAATGGCCCTCCAATGGACGTTGAACTGTCCCGCGAAGACGCCATTACCATGTACACCCAGATGGTGGAGGTGCGTCGCATTGAGGTGCTAGCCGACGCCGAGTATAAGAAACGGACTATTCGGGGCTTTTGCCATCTTTATAATGGCCAGGAGGCGGTGGCCGTCGGGATGATGCAGCGTCTCCGGAAGTGTGATTCCGTGATAACGGCATACCGATGCCATGCGTGGACCTACCTCATGGGCGTATCTCTACACGATATGATGGCCGAGTTGTTGGGCTTCAAGACGGGCTGCAGTCGCGGCAAGGGCGGCTCCATGCACATGTACTGCGACAAGTTCTATGGCGGCAACGGCATTGTCGGGGCCCAGGTGCCACTCGGCGCCGGTGTTGCCCTCGCCCATCAGTACAGTCGGGATGGGGGCGTCTGTGTGGCCCTCTATGGGGACGGTGCCGCCAATCAGGGTCAGATCTTCGAGGCCTACAATATGGCCAAGCTGTGGTGCCTGCCCTGCATATTCGTTTGCGAGAATAATCATTATGGTATGTTATAGTCGGGGTTGGGAAAGGTCTGAAGGTCTTTTTCTGAAGTCTGAGGAATTTCTCTTAAAATCTGCACAGATCTGTATTTTAGTTAGAAAACTTAAAAAATAACAGCACTAGTCCACTACATCCTGATTATAAAGCGGTATTACCTAAAATTCGAAAATATCTCCATTATACCATCTTCCCTGGATCATAACTGGGCCAAAAGAAGTCCAATTCTTAAATGCTATACCTTCCTGATCTTGCATTTTCCGATACTCCATTTTGGCTTCAAAAACTGACTAAAGAAAAATTAAGAATATTTTCGAATATTTTCCAAGGGGTGTCATCATAAAAATTTACGAAAATCGATAAATATTTTTGGTTTTCATATTTTAACGTAGATTTGTGGAGATTTTAATTACAAACCATTAAAGGTATTCCATTTAGAAATCGGTTAAAAATTGATAAAGATATTTAACTTAAAAATTTGAAAAAATATTTAAAAAAATATTTTAAAAAATATTAAATAAGTTAATTAATTTTTTTTGACTTTTAGGAATGGGGACCCGAGTAGATCGCGCCTCCGCCATGACAGAATTCTACAAACGTGGCCAGTACGTGCCGGGACTGTGGGTGGACGGCAACCAGGTGCTGGCCGTGCGCAGCGCCACCCAGTTTGCGGTGGACTATGCCTTGGAGCACGGACCCATCGTATTGGAGATGTGCACGTACCGGTATGTGGGCCACTCCATGTCCGATCCGGGCATCAGTTATCGATCCCGCGAAGAAGTCAATAAAGTGAGGGAGACCCGTGATCCCATTAGCAGTTTCCGGAATCAAATGATCCAGCTGTGCCTGGCCACCGAGGAGGAGATCAAGAAATTGGACGGCGAGATCCGGAAGCGTGTGGATGCCGAAAGCAAGAGGGCGCAGGGTGGGAAAGAGGTGCCCCTGGAGGAGCTCTACGCGGATGTCTATTCAAAGAATTTGGAGCCGAAAATCCGTGCAGTCTCTGGCTATAAGTTTGATCACATCGGTCTCGCTGACGTCTGTTTCGGGAAGCCCCGAAAGACTCCTCCCAGCGAGATATGTGATGTGCCGGTGGGCGATGCTGCAATGATTGCCAAGGCGGCGGAGGACAAGAAAAAGAGGGATGCGCTGAAGAAGGCCAAGGAGGGCGATAAAAAGGACAAGGCTGGCGGCGCAGCCAAGAAAGGCAGCAGCGATTCCAAGAAAGATGCACAGGCGAAGGCTGGTGGCGCTGCCAAGGCGGAGAAGAAGCAACCGGATAAGCCAGCTGGTAAAGAAGGTCCCACACCACCATCATCACCACCGCCGCCGGCGTCGGGTGGTAAGCCACCTGCCGCCAAAAAGTAGGGCTCTGGCCAGCGGAGAGACGTGGAGGTATACCTAGGAGTGGGCAGCTATCCCGGTATCTCGATACGGTACCCGGGAACCATGTATCATAAGTCAAGTGGCCCACCCCCAAGATGCTTCTGTTGGAAAGCTTTATTATCCAAGATTCGAACCAAAATTGTGGCCATAAATTGTTTAGTTCATATTCACAGTAAATTCTAGATATATATCTTTTTTGCCAAAAGTTTTACTTTCCAAGGAAAAAAAAAAATAAAAAAAATCCTTAATTTAAAAGATTTTGTTTAAGTGAACTTTCATAGTATATCCTCTTTAGCCAGTAAACACTGTAAAAGCTCTTAGCCCCAAACGCCTCCCCCACAACACCACAAAAAAGCTCCCCAAACAGACACCTGTAGGAGATCGAAAGATTTTTATTTTTTTTCTCTCGAACAGCACATTCCGTATTCCATATTCTATGTAGAAGAACCTATATAGCCCTAGTCTGGTGTCTGGTAATCAGGGTAGTTCGTTCATTTATCATCCGTTTAAATGGCGGACAAGTCCACGCGCTGCCTATGGCCCGTCTCGCTCGCTCAACGTTTGGCGTCTTGCTTGCACACATAGGGGACACCTGCCCGTGTCGTCGGTGTCGCTGGGAAGAAGAATCCGCTGCGAAGAATCCGAAGAAACGGGGATTCAGTCTCCTCGCGATGCTCTGGCACTGATCTTCTCTCCGCCGATCTTCACGTGCGTTCTATACCTTTTTCTTTTGATTTTCCGGCTTTCTTCTTTCTGTCTCTTTTTCACGTCTTGTGGGTGCAATTAAAATATTATATTATTTTTTTATTTTTATGTGATATACATATGTGCTATAAATGGCGACAATTTTAAGTCATTAAAGAAGCTACAAATGGCAAAAATACAATAAAATTTTGAAAGGAGAAATATTCAAATAATTGCGGTTTATAAACTGGAAAAGATTATAAATTAGTGTTTCAATTTTTTAAAATTAGAAATAAGAGTTATGAATGTTTCTTTGATAATAAAATATGAAACATATTTTATTAAAAAATATACATAAAGTGAGTGTTTTTAGTTTATTTATCATTCATGTGTGGTGCTAATGTTAAACCATATACTTAAAATAATAATTCTATCAACTAACTTAAAAATAAAAACTTAAAAGCATATAACATAATTATTTCTAAACAAGTTCCAAAACAAAGCCATTTATAAAACATCTATAGAGATATAAACACACAAATGAGAACATAAAATGTCACATAAATTATATAGAACAAGTTTCCATGAAATTTGCCAACAATTTCCTAACAATTAAAATGAATAAATATAAAAATATAAACATAAATTAAAAATAATACAAAAACCTAGAAGTAAATAGAATTAGTCTATATTTTCTGTCAGTTTACTTTTCCTCTTTTTAACCAAAAAACTAGAAAACTCAAAACTGACAAGTTTGACAAACAAATTTCAACATATAGTATTTCTGTTTTTTTTTAAGATACTTTCATTTGTTTATTTTTGGTTTCCTGCTGTGAAATACTTATTGTTTAAAATTTGCACTCTGTTTTCTTTTTTTTTTAGTGGAAAACATTTATATTTATTTTTTGTACCCCGTGACAGAAATTACTGAACAAAATAAAAGCAATGAACACAAACCAAAAATATGGAAAATTTTAAAATGAAAACTCATAAAAATAAATAAATTATTGAAACACACTAATTAATACTCAATGACCAAAAAAAACAACAAAAACAAGCAAGGAGGAGCTACAACAACAAATATAATAAAAACAACTTTAATTAATGGATATTCTGGCCAGAAAAATAATTGTAATTAGTAATTTAAATAAACAACAAGAGTATAAAGTTAAAACAAAAATAATTTCAGGTAAGCAATAAATGATATGATTCATTTTAGTAATGATTAGATTCTAATTTATTTTTATTATTAGCTTAATTTTAATTTTAAATTATGTCTTCATTTAAATTTCAACCAAGAGCTGATCAAATAAACTCACATACCCATTTTTTACGCTCGACTTCAAGTGATACACTTGAGCAGCATTTTTTTTTTTATTTTTGATGAAGAGATCATTCAGGAACACAGAGAGAAAAAGAAGACAACCGACTTCTTATATATTCATTATACAGGTATAGATGATCCAGGGCCGAAAAAGTCGAGTGGCATTTTTTCAGTATTTCCGCTACATTTGCATAGACGGCGGTATGTGGGGGCTACAATGGGGGGCTCAGAAGAGTGTAAGGTGAACGCAGAATCACTGAGAATCATCAAGAATCTTCTTCGATTAAAATTCAGCTAAAAAAAAAACCTAAAAAGCAAAAATAAAAGACACTGACTGTAATGCGAAGCACATGTGATGAAAGATCATGATCTGGAAATGAAAACGAAAATGGCACCAACACGGCGTATACTCAACTAAATTGAGACGAGGAGCCCAAGGCGAGCTAATCCCGCATCTAATAAATATAATCATCATTTCTGCTCGGTCCCTCTTGAAGTTCCCAATTGAATAATTGAACAATCTAACGCTTCTCGGGGTCGTCTCTGGATTTTATTTTATTTCTTCATTTTTTCTTTTTAAATTTTAAAAAGTCTCTAAAAAAATATCTATTCATTATAAAAATTTTTTTAAGAAAAGTCTCTGTGTAAAAATGTATTTTTTGAAGTGTAGTTTCTTGAAAAAGATATCTGTTCAAGTCGGTGTATATAGATAATGGCATTTATAGAGTGATCGTAGCAATTTTCATTTCCCTCTTTCCTTATCGGCACTATTTTCCCTTGTGTTTCTTTTATTTTTATTTCTTAATTTTTTTTGTAAAACGATAAAGAGAAACTGATGACGCGACCTTGGATCAAAATAGATTTTTATGCGCAAATTATATATTTATTTATTTTTTTTTTGGTGTGCTGGGGGGTTTTTGTTTTTATTTTTATTTTTGTACAAAGACGATCGCCGCACGTCACCAAATGCCACACAGCAATCGGAATATTTTTCCTCTGAATTTCCGAAAATCATTTTGTTGAAATTGTCTTTTAGAATTTTGGCCCCTTTTCGAGGCGTTTATACATTTTTGACCAAAAATATTTGGCCCAAAGAGATGCAATGCGAAGATGTCTGGCTACAGAGATAAGATCTTACGATTCAAGTGGAATTCTAAGCAATTGCATTCGCATTTGCATTTAAATTCAAATTCCTTCGGTAAAGTGCAGTCGAATATTTAATTTAAATGAGCCAAAGAGCAAATTGAAATTGAATTGCATTTTGGCTTGGTTTATTGGGGCGAGAGGAGAATGGTTTTTGGGCGGGTGATATAGTCGTAAAAATAAAATCACTTTTTGGCTGGATTGCTGAAAACAGTTTTTCAACAGCGAATCAAATTTTTATGCCTGCTTTTGTTGAAGGCCCTCCCACTCCACTCCAATTCAATCTGCCTCTATGTAAATATCAAAAAATAACGCCAGCTGTACGTTTTATATGGGTTTTTAATTGAAACTTTTAAATAGAATATTCACCCTGAAAATGAACAGTTTTTAATTGAGATTTGAAAATCTCATTCTGGATATTTGGTTACAGAGAAAACAACGATTTTATATTTTATTAAAGTAAAGTATTAACTATTACTCTAAATTTTAATTTTTTTTGAATAAACAACATACATTTATACAACATAAAATCAAAACTTGTTTTTTTCAAGTACAAATACAATAATAATACAGAGAAAAAGGTTAAGCTTTTGAAGGCCTAAAATTCATAGAAAAATATTCTTTATTTACATTATCTCACCAATAAAAAATTCCCTGAATAATACATCATTTTAAAAAGGCAAACATTTTATTTTCTATAAAGTTTCTCTTTAAAAGGGTAATACCCCCAAATCCCTTTTTTTTAATCTGTATGCCCTCACAATGGCTTGCACTTTATTTCCCCCAAAAAACATCTTTCAAAAAGTAAATATTATTGCTCAAAATTCATAAATTAAAATGCAAAGAAATACCAAGCCCACTTTCAATGCATTTTATTTAAGAGGAAACCTTTAGCTCAAAATCTGACATCAGCTACAAAATAAATTCCCAGTTTTTGTTATTTTTGGTAGATTATTTTATGAAAGCGACGACAAATTCCTGACAATTAGTCAACCGCATGAAGTAGGAAAAACATTTTGGGCCTCAGGCATAAAAAGCGGATTAAATTTTTTGTATTATTCCATTTTTTTGTTGAGAGAGAAAGAAAAACTAAAGAGGAAAATGTGAAAAAACACACACACAAATAGACAGAAATTGCAATCGAGAGCATGACAATATTATTTATTTAATTTGTTGTGTTTTCGGTTCAAAAATAGATGCCAAAAACAACAATGGTGGAAATTTTGAAGAAAACTGCAAATGTCTCAGAAATGAAAATCAAAAGACGAACGTGACAGAAAGATATAGATGGAAATATAAATACAAAGCCAAATAAAAACTAACGATTCCAAAGAAAACATAAAAAACCAACAAAAAAAATGGCCGATAATGCATTTACTTGTCAGGTGGAAAATCTTTTAAAAAAAATCAGGGGATAAGGGGGCTATGTCCATTAGACTCTGAATCAGCCAGCAGTGCTCTAATGACGAACCCCCTTAACCAAAATAAACAATCCGCAACGAGAGGAAGTGCTATATCTCTTGACAGCTCAATGCCGTGTGACTATATCTCTTTAGACCCAAAAAGCAAGGGGCATTAGGCACTAGGGTGAATACTTTTGGGGGAGACTATCCCCCAATCATCAGCCGGAAAATGACTCAACCAAAACAAAAAAAAACTAGAACATGATTTTTCCGCCAAATTTCCTCAGGTGATACCAAAAAACAAACAGAAAAGGTGTTTTCATTTTGACAGATGAGATTATTTCAGAACAATATAGACAAATATGCCTTGGAAAATTGTTGAAAAATAGTTGAAGCATCTAGGGGTACCCCTGAAAAATCCACGATTTCCATACATAGCCCACTCCCATAGGTATATCTCTGCCAATTCTCATCCGATTCTCAAGCGGAGTACCTTAAACGATTTGTAGCTCGATTCTCCACCAATCTGCATCAAAATCCAGCAACAAAATATTTTTCAGATTTTTTTCCATTTTTTCTAGGGGTACCCCTGCAAAATCCACGATTTCCATACATAGCCCACTCCCATAGGTATATCTCTGCCAATTCTCATCCGATTCTCAAGCGGGGTACCTTAAACGATTTGTAGCTCGATTCTCCACCAATCTGCATCAAAATCCAGCAACAAAATATTTTTCCGATTTTTTTCCATTTTTTCTAGGGGTACCCCTGCAAAATCCACGATTTCCATACATAGCCCACTCCCATAGGTATATCTCTTCCAATTCTCATCCGATTCTCAAGCGGGGTACCTTAAACGATTTGTATCTCGATTCTCCACCAATCTGCATCAAAATCCGGCAACTAAATATTTTTCAGATTTTTTTCCATTTTTTCTAGGGGTACCCCTGCAAAATCCACGATTTCCATACATAGCCCACTCCGATAGCTATATCTCAGCCAATTCTCATCCGATTCTCAAGCGGGGTACCTTAAACGATTTGTAGCTCGATTCTCCACTAAGATATGACAAAATGCTGAGACGAAATATTTTTTAAATTTTTTGTCCATTTTACGTTCGGGGATCCCTTGAAAGTGGGGTTTTGCCCTATTGGGCCCACAGTGATGTCTTTCCCAATCGTGATCCGATTCTTAAGCGGACGATTTCTGGTTCGATTCGCCACCATTCTGCATCAAAATCCTATAAAAAATATATATTCAGATAATATTTCATGAACCAATAAATTGAATTTTTATTAATTTGAATAAACTTTTCAACCGCAGTCACCTGTTTTGACAATCAAATTAAGTAGATGGGCCATATAACTTTTGCAGTTGCAGTCTGTTTTTAGACCCAATTTAATGTGAATCGAAATGAGTCTTTTGATTGCCTATTCCCGGCACGTATAATGCGTGAATATCGAATGGGATTTGGCCGTAAAAACGCCAAATCAGCCAACAAGCATCAGGCAATAGCCAACAGCCAACAAAATGGTCAATTGAGATGCAATAAGGCACTAAACGTTAAACATTAAATAATTGACATGTCCATGTTGCTGGCCAAACAAACCCGAATATCAAATTAAATGTTTTCAGTTTTGTGTACCCAAGGCAAATAATTCCAGCATTACTCTATATTCTCTATGTACTTATATACTATATATAATATATATCATGCATATCGGATATCGTGCAATAGCCATGTCGCAGCACGTGCTCGGCTTCAAAAATTTGAATTTGAAATCACAAATGAGGAATCAAATGAGCACGTGACATTCAGTTTATGATAAAAGCTCCAAAATAACCCATAACACTCGCTTACTCTCCCACCACCCTCAAAAAAGGCTGCATTAATTGATTAATTATGCAAATTTAAATGCCAGGCTGACAAAAATATCAAACTTTGTTTACTTTTGAGACCGCTAAGTCTACAACTGAAATTACAGAACGTGCTAAGGTTTACCTTTCGAAGTCGGGGAGAGTGTACAATAAATGCTCTTTTTTTATTAAACAAAATATTTTAAAAATTATAAATATTTAAACAAGAGAATATACATATATTTATATACAACTTTTCATCTATAATCCAACATTATAAACTTTTCCGAAAACTTTGCATTAAAAGAAGAGCATGTTATAATCTTAAAAAACTCCTCAAAAAAAATCCAAATAAAAAACTGAATAAAAAAGTTATCACAATAAAAAAAAAACATAATTAGTACAAAAATGTTTGCCAATGTCTTCAGATATTTAAAAATAAACACAAAAAAAACAAACACTGAAAAAACATGAACACTGGAACAGCAATTAATTGAACAGACAGTCTTCTATATATTATCATGTCCACCTGTGCGTATACGTAATTAATTTCATTATAATCTCTTTCATAAAAATACAAACAAAATATTTGTGGAGATTCCATTTTTTTGGTTTTGCGAATTTTCAAATGTGAAGCCAACACATGCGGCGTATACGTAATATGTCCCAACAAATGGTTAAATTTCATGATAAAAATGTTCGCAATGTTTAAATTACGCTAAAAATAGAAGGGGGGAAAAAAAAAACAAAGAAAAAAAGCAATTTTTAATTCTGTTTGCTTCCATCAACACCTTCAATGAAAGCTTACAAATATTTGCAGTTCGTGTTTATTATTTATTTTCTTGATTTCTTTTTTTTCTTGGTTCTCCTGTATTTTGGCCATTTTTATGAGCCCTGGCTTCAACTGTTTATAAACAAAAATGCCCAATTGACTGCCAGCCAAATGATGGCTAAACAACAATAATAATAATAATACGTAATAAGAACGTAGTCGGGGAAAGCCATGGAAACGAACTGAAAAGAAAAGAACAATTTCAGTTCGTGTATATTTTTCTCCGACCAAATGCCAAAAACCTAGAAAATAAAGTACGAGTGCGAGTAATGGGAAAGCAAACAATGCGAGTGGAAAGCCGAAGGTGAGGTGACAATGGGATTCAAACCAATCGAATAATAAATATTTAGAAAAATGTATAAATATTTATGAATATATGTATGCATCAAAAGGTAATACCAAAAAAGCTAGAAATACTTGGAAATGTCATAGGTTTTTCAAATCCGACTGTTTTTAAGCTTAAAATTAAGTGTAAAAGAATAAAATAATATTTTAATATTTCTACATTTCCTGATTAGTTCTCATACTTTTTATGTTTCCATTTTATCAAATTAAAGTTTAAAAATAAATGTGATTTGTTATAAAGTCTTTAAGTGCGTATAACATATATTAAAAAAAATCCATTAATAATCATCTGGCAGAAGAAGCTGAAAAAACAAGGGCAGCCGAAAAAGTGAATAAAATAATAATAAAAACCTTTTAGCATATCCACGGCAATCCCTCGAGCTAATGAGGCGAGAGGATACCAGGGTCTTTTTTTTGTTTCTGGGGTTGTTTCTGGGGAATTCCCTGGTACGGCCACGCCTCCTTTTTGCCCACTATTCCACTTTTCTCAGCTGGAATAACAGACAACATTGTTGCCAGCTTGTTTTTAGTTTTTATATTTTTTATTTGGTTTTTTTTTTGGAAAAAGTGTGGAGCATGTGCAACAATGTTTTTATTTTGGCTGAGCTTATTTTTAGTTACTTTTTGTTGCCTTCGCTGAGCGAGAGAAATAACTTTCTAAATAAACGCAGCGCAGTTAGCAACAATGGAGGCTAACACACACACACACACACAGTCGGACACTAACAGGAACACTTACAAGCAAACACACATACACTCATATATATAAACACTTTCCGCTTTTGCTGTCTGCGCATTTTCGTGACGCTTTTCCCTGTCCATTTTCCACGTTTTTTTGGCTTCTTTTATTTTCATTTTTAGTATTTTCTTATTGTATTTTTTTAATACTCTTCCCTGAAAGAGCTTTTACTATTTGTTGGTATATTTTGTTAAAGGTTTTTAGAGGTCCTTTAACTATGGATGTATCTTATGGATATAACCTTGTTATGGTTATCTGAAATATATATGTAAAAATGATAAAATATATTATAAAAAAATGCTCTTAGGATATTAAAAACACTCTTTTGAAATGGAATACTTATAAAAGTTTCCAGGAAAAAGGGTATACAACCTTCGACTAGACCCGAATCACTTGTTTTGTTGTTGTTGTTTTCGTCGCGTGGCGAAGTTTCCTCCTTGCAGCGTTTTCATTTTATTGCCGCGCAGATTAGAGTTGCAAAATTGTTAAATTTTCATTCCAATTGCTTTGCATCTGCTTCTTTCGTTTTAATTTTATTTTTTAACAAAAAACTTTTTGTGGTACAAAAAGGAAAAGTAAAAAAAAAAAGCAGGAAAATCCTTAAGTCCTTTAGGCCAATTAATTGACAGGAAGGAAGGAGACAAAAGTAATCAGGATAATGGTAAATAAATAAACGCTTGGCTAACCGCATAAATAATTGTGAATGAAAAGCAACTAATTGAATTAAGTCAACTGCCAATTCATAAATTAAAAATAAATTGCAAATTAATTGTGAAGGGGATTCTGGGAAATGATTTTTGAAAAATTAGGGTTTGCTGTTTTGGGGAAATCTTTTGTTGGAAAAAGGAAAAGTTTTTTAAAAACTCCCAATTGGCTTTCTATTTGATTCTCTCATTTTTTACTAAAACAAAGCACATGTTTTTAATAACATGCTTCCTTTTTCTAATTTTAGTATTTTGCTTACTTTTTAAAAAGTATAAAAATATAATTTGTTTGTTTCAACGATTTTAGCAAACAAATAAAAATAATTATGGCCTTGTGGCTTGTTTTTCTTAAAAATTTATAGCTAGCCATAAAAACTATAATTTGTTTGAAAAGTAATTAGTATTTTGTTAGCCTCATAAATATTTATTAGACTTATTTTTTTAAAATCTTTAACGTCTTAGAAGTATATACTATATCCATACTCTAATATATACATTTTTGTATAGAACCAGCTGCAGGGGGGGTGTTATAAAATTTAATTAATGTACCCAAGGGGGTGAAGGGTTAGCCAGGAGCGGAGTCAGAAAGGGGTCGGCGAAGGGTGCTAAGAAACGCGCTAAGCCCATCCAGAGATGAAGCTCCAAAAGGCTTTGTCTGGCTCTGTTGTTTTTGGGGCCAGGTGGAAGGAGCAAGGTGCCTCTACACAGATATAACTATTTCTTTGAAAAATATGTATTTAAATTAAAAATTTTATATTTTCAAAAGAAAAGTATATTGTTTGGTTTTGTTTACAAATATTACACATTTGAACTTTTTGGTTGAAGTATTCCAATATCAACAATAATCTCCTAAATCCTTTTAATTTCTTCTTCAAAACTTTCTAAAGAGACTTTCTTAAGCTAGAATTTTTTCAGTGGATATTCCTTATGTAGATTCCCTCCTCCACGAGCCCCCTTTCTCAGGCACCCCTGGACTAACGCTACGGACAGCTGTAAAGTGCTTTGTTAATTAGCAAACTGGCTCGGAGAAGGAGGCGCGCCAGAAGGATTCCGGGAGACCCCATGTGCTCCCCTCTCGCCGCCGGCCGGAGAGCCTAGACGCTAGAACGGTGAACGTATAACGGTGAATAGTGAACGGTGAACGGTTCAAGTCGCAGCTGCAGCTGCCTGCTGGCAATAATTTGCGCCCGCAAGTATGCAACACATTTTGCCACGGCATGCGTGTGAGCCAGTGCGTGAGTGAGTGTGTGTTTATGGATATGTGTGTGGTGGTGCGTCAGTGTGTTAGTGTTTGTGTGCCTGCATTGTACTTCGCACACTATTTGTCAATGTCAGAAGGGATTCCCAGCTACTTTCTGCTCCAGATCCCGCCCGTAAAGCCCCCAGAGTTTTCCCTCCACTAACCCTAAATTTCCCGGCCAAAGTGTTGGCATCCCAACACTTTCAAACGTTTATCTATGCGTATAATTGAGCACTGACTTTGCTCTTGCCACGAAAACCTATATTCTCTTTATTTTCTATTCTTTTATTTTTTTTCCAATCATCCAAATTGAGCGGAAGTTGTTTTCCAAAAAAAAAAAGTAAAAATGGTTGATCAGGAAAGTGGGGTCTTTTTTATAAAATAGATGGAATGTATTTAAATTAGGGGGATTTTAGGGGAATTAGGGGAATTTGTTAACTTTTCCATAGTGTTTTAAAGTACTTAAAAAATTTAATTGATTTTTATTTAATTGAAGCTTTCTTACCAATACTTCCTAATAATATTTGGTTGAACATTACTAAGAGTTTAAATATCATTCTTTAAATATCATAGTCTAAAAAAAAAAATATATTAAACATTTTCCCCAATTTTTAACCGTATTTTCTAGTTAGGCAATAAAGTAAAGCATTATAGTTGCTAGAAAATATATATCAAGTTAATATGGCAAACACACACTCTTCTAGCTAGAGAGACACACATGCATGATAGCTAGAGCGCCCTAAAGTATGCAACACATTTCATTTGCATGTTTTGCGACGATTTTCAGGTTTACTTTTTTTTTCCCCTTTTTTCATTTTGTCTGCCCGCTTTTCTTCTTTGCACTCAGCTTTGCTGATATGGCCTGTCTACACTACCCCTCTCCCACTCCCAAGGGGGCGGGGAGGGTACGAGAGGGGGGTGGCGGGGGCGAAAGATAGAGAGCAAAAGCGCAAAGCGCAGCGCGTTGTGAAATGCAAGCGAATTTGCATAGAAAATAGACAGTTTGGAAAATTGCATTCCATGTTGATAACTTAAGGCCCCTTGCATCATGTTACCCTCCTTCCTCTCTCATCTTATTTTTTCACCTTGCCCCACCCATTTTTTGGCACTTCCTCTCCCTCCCCCTACCCCTTTATCACATCCCTCTTGAAAATTGCCAGCTGCAATTGAAAACGAGCTTGAAGCACGCAACGCGTGTGCATAAATAACTTGTTTAAGTTTTATGGCAATGGACGCTGGTCCTTTCCGCAGAGTCCTGGTGGGTCCTTTGCCTCTACCTCATACCTTATCCTATCCAACCATCTAGCTAGGTCTCCATCCCCCTCTGCAGAGAACAAAATGTATGATTTTTAATAAGTGTGGGCCTTGTGTTTTCGACATTTTTATATTTTTTGCATATTTTGTTTCAATATTTTATGTGATTTTCTTAGATAAGTTTTATTATTTTATTTGGGGTTTACTTTTTACTTTTTACGTTTACTTTAAATTTTTCTTTCAAAAGGAAAGGTTTCGTTTTTTTAAATGTACTATTAAAAAATGAATTCAAAAATATCTAAAATAATGAAGATTATTTTCCTTCAAGATCAAAATCTTTATAACATAAAGCTCACAATTATGATGTCTTTAATTTATTTATATTTTTTTCTTTTCAACCTAAACTTAGCCAATTAAATTCTTATGTCTTCCCCATTTTCCTCAGTGTATTTGTGCTTGTCACACGATTTATAAATGCTTGGCAGGGGACTTGCCATTCGGACCTGGTCACACCTTGAGCGAAATGCAATTTTGTCTGCCAAGCCAAGGTATCATCAAAAACACGAGAAGACACGGGTGTGTGGGTAGAGAGGCAAAGGACTCTGCTTGAAGGATATGGGTTTTCGTCCAGATTGTGGACAGAGAGAGAAAGAGAGAGACAGAGGAAATTCAAGTTGATGGCCTGTCACGGCAATACTGCACCTTGGTCGCCTCAGTCCGGAAAACCTGAAAACCGTATCCCTACTTTTCCGACTGCCATCCTTTTTGCAGGATGTTTTCTTCCTTCCTTCCTTTGCCTCTTCGTCTCTTATTTTTTTGTCTGCAACTTCCTGTGACTCCCATTTTTTGTTGTTGTTTATTTTTTTTTGGACACACCACACTCACCACAAACGTCCGGCTACCCGAGACACGGGAAACGAGACACAACTTCAAAATCAAATGCAAAAATACCTCCGGGTAACTATACTCGTCCTGTTTTCTCCTTTTCCGCAATGCCAGAGACCGGGTATCTAGATTAGGCGGTAAAGTGATTAGTTTTCATCTAAAATTGTGAAGATTTTTGGGTGAAAAGAGTAAGTGTTATATTTTGTTAGGTTTTGAAAGGAAATTATAATCAAGGCCATTAAGTCGTTAAACCAATTTTAATTTTAATGATAATCTTTTAAATTATGTTATATTAGTTTATACATATAATTAAAACTTATTTTAACACTTTGAGTATTTTTTAAATATTTTAAATCATCACGGTTCTTTTAAAAAGATTTTCCAAGTTCTTATACTTTTTTTGGAACCATATCTAGTGTCTTTATATCTTAGTTTTTTTGAATTTCAAATTATGTTTTTTTAATCTCTAAAAAATTGTACTTAAATTTTAATAAAATGTAAATTTTCTACAGGATATTAAAACATCTAAACACATTTTTTAAGCTTTAATATCTGATGTGTTTTAATTTTTTTTCATGGCTACCTTTCTTAGTGCCACAAAGTCGGGGTGTAGTGCTGTTTAGTGGAGTTGTTCTTGTTTTTCTCGTTGTTTTTGTAGTTTCTCAAGTAAAAGTAGAATCTGACGGAACTCTCAGCTCGACTTTCTCCATCCCCTTTCGCCACACGCCCCTGTTCATTTGTTTTTCCTCAAAGAGTGCCGGGAGTGCAATGGAAACTCGGACTCAGGGTAACCTGATGGACTGACTGAATGAATGACTGACTGACTGACAGAGTGTCGGACTCTGTCCGTCTCTGTCTCAGACTGTCTTCTACTCCCACCTTCTCTTTCTTTCTCCTACTCCCCATGTAGCCCATAGCTCTTTCCAGCCAAGTTGCAACTCCGAACTGCAAGCTGAATGACTGAGGCTGCCCTGTCATGATGCTGTTGTAACTATTTGACTTTATCTTGTTGCCGCTGCTGGTTCAGGGTAAACAAACTGAAAACAGGGGGCGGGTAGGGGTGAAAGGGAAATCGAAGGGTCAGAGGGCCAAGGGGCAGGGGGCAGTACAGAAGCAAGGACGATAAACAAAACCCAAAAAGCGTTGACTTGGCTCTTGTGGATTTATGTTGCTGGCTGTATGGCAAGAAAAAAAAAAACCACTCTGAACAAAAATACATAGATATTTAAAAATTTTTAATACAATTTGGAAACATGCATTTTTGGAAATATATTTTTTAGTTAAAATGTATTTTATTTAAGAGGCTTGCATATTTTTCAATTAAAAATAAAGAAAATTCGCAAGTTTCTTAAAAAATAACTAGAGTTTCAGTAGAATATTTAGCAGTACAAAACTGTTAACCTTTAAAAATTTTATTTAATACTAAACACTGTATTATTTAGTTCAGTGTATGGCCGTGCCAAAGTTAGTCCATTTGGAGCTGGCTTTTCAATTTAAAGTTCATTCTAACTGCTGCTTAAATGCAACTTATCCTAATCAAGGCAAAAACGTGGCCGCGGGCCTGTCAAACATTTCGGCCTTCTTTTTCCTTTCTGGCTTTAAAGTTCTTGCCACATTTATTTATTTTTATTTTTGTATTTTTTTTTTTCTGCTTCTTCTTGGTTGCCAATTAGGAGCAAGGCATACTTTTTGTTGTTGTTGTTGTGTGGCAGGTACACTGTTGCTGTTGTTGTTGTTGCTTTTGGCTTGAGAAAATGGCACACAGCCACTTGACTTGGCCAAGTTGCTGTTGTTGTTGTTGTTGTTGTAGCCACTGAGCCACTCGCTAATTATGCAAAGGGAGTAGAAGGGGGAGTGGCGTGGCAGGCGGAGAGAGGAGTGGCAGGCTAGGACGTTGAAAATAAGAATTTCTGTTGCATTTCTGGCCAAAACGGAAAAAAAACTGGAACGCGGCCTGGCAGTACAAAAAAAAGAAGAACAAGAACAAGAAGAAAGAAAGAAAGGAAGAAAGAGAGCCTGGGAAAGCCAAGAATTCTTCTATGCGTTTTTTTTCGCACGTATTTGTTAGACACATTCATGTGTGTTAGTGTATAGGTGTGGCAGTGTGTGTGTGTGCTAGTGTATAGGTGTGCTAATTTTGGAATCTTTTGTTGTGTCTGTTAGAATGACACACATACAGGGTGACAGCGAGCAGATGAGATTTCCATGGTAGGACATTTTAATTTCTGAACGGTTTTAGGGATACCCCATAAAAACGTATTTTTAAGGTAAAACTTGAAAATGTATTAAATTTTTGAAAATATTTGTTATACAGGGCGTATGGTTAATATTGGATTGGTTCATATTAAGTATACGACCTGTTTTCAAGTAATTTCATCTTGCAATTCTCTTAATTTTTTTGAATTACTATTTTTATAAGACACTTAATATATTTTAATATATTTTATAAGCTACACAAAACGAAGTATTTGAAGTATTTTACGTAACCAATATTACGTATACGTCGTGTAGACTTCAAAGCTCGTCCCACTCCTATGACACCTTTTAAATTCTTCGGCACCCTTAAAAAAAAATATAATTCTATTGCCTTTAAAAGAAATGTGTACTAAAAAAACCACCGTCAACAACAACAAAAAAACTACAACAATGAAACCGACAACAAAAGAATTTTGTCAGCTTGTGGCTGCCATAACAACAACAAAATTTATGAAAAAAAAAAAACTAAGTAAAGCCTGAGGATGAAGAAAATATTAAGGTTTTTTTTAAGCAACAAAAATATGGAGGATGCAATGAGTTCTTTTTTTCCGTTCCATGACATTTTATTCAATTCCGCGATTTGCCTTTAAGGCTTTGCCAGACGCTCTCTTTATTCATTCAGTAAGTATTCATTTCTTTAGTCTGTCATTCAGTCATTTATTTATCCACTCACTCACTCAGTCAGTTAGTCTGCCAGCCTATTCATTCCATACATTTGGGCATTCATTTAAGCATTCACTCGCTTATTCATTTTGTGTGTTTATTTCTGTGTTCATCTGGGTATTTCATTTATTCATTTCCATGTCCTTTAATAAGTTTACTGTTTCTTTTCAGGTTTTTAAATTTTTTTTTTTAAGAATTTAAAGGTATATCTGTTTATAAAATTAAAAACTAGAGTAAGGTTTATTGTTTTCCATTTCCTGTATTTGATCTTTAATTCTTAAACATTTACCAGACTGTAATATTTACATTTTCGGAAAAACCCAAAAGCTTTCCAATTGTTTGGTTTCTGAATTTACAAATGTGGTGGAAATTTAATTAGGATCATGAAAAATTAATTAGCTGCTAATGCACAATGAACAGTTTTCTTTTGGATTTTCCCAATTTTCTTTCAGTAACGCCCCTTTTTCCAAAATGTCATCAGCCTTGCAGATGGGTGGGTGGGGAAACAAAAATAAAAAGATTTTTGTGTATTTTCCACATTTTTGTTTAGATTTTCTAGTTTTCGCCTAATGCAACGAATATTTTCTTTCATTCTTTCTGTTTTTTCTTGTTGGGGTTTCAGTTTCGGGTTTTTGTTTTCACCACGTACTGTGTTGCACTTACATTTGCCGCCCAAAAAATACCCACCCACTCTGTCCCAAATTGCCGCCCCGGCACCATCCCCGGTACGTGCAGTATTTGCGAATTTGTAGAGGATGGAGGACTTGACTGTGAATTTGCCACTTTTATTGTTTTTAAAACGCTTACCAATTCCTTGGCGTTTTTTTTCGTCTTCTTTTGTCTATTTTGTTGCTTTCGATGCAATTGCAATTTCAGTTTTATTTTACGCGCAATTTGTCTGCCCAGTGTGTGGGTGAAAAAAAATCCCAAAAAAGAAAGGCGGGGGTGGAAGGGCATTAATAGTGGTCCAATAACATGGACACCCCCCCTTTTTGCACACACACACACTGAGTGGAGAAAAAAGAATAGAAAAAGCTTGGAAATTGAAAACCAAATAAATAAATGAACGAGCGGGTTTCCTGTTTTAGAGAGAAAAATATTTAAGATTATTTTGTAGATATGAGTTTTAAGCTTTACTTCTTAATTTTTTAAATGACTTCTTTTTAAAATATTTTCCTTCTTTAATATATTAATTTATTTATACTTATTTGGATATATTCTTCTCTAAATGTTATTCGACGCAAAAAAAACTGCAACAAAACAGTCCAAAGACAAGGAAACTGGACGCCTCCTCTTTCTTATTTATTTCCTTTCCAAAGTCCTTTTTGTGGCACTTTTCCTCTTACCACTTCTATCTATCTCTGTATCTGTCCAAATTGTTGGCCAATATCAATGCCAATCCCAGTTAGCCATAAATCATTCGGTAGAATCAATAAAAAAAAATACAAAAGACAAGGAATGATTAGCGAAGGCTATATCCTATTCCTTTGTTTTATTTTCATTATGGAGTGTACATAATAGGTTTAAGATTTTGTATGTGAAATTAAAATTTTTTTTAACACTTAGTTCACATTTGAATGTATGTATAGACAAATTCGGGGAATTTTGTTTTGATTTTGACTTTAAGAAAACATCTTCAAAGAAAATTCATCACAGGAAAGCCATAAAAAATGTTTTTATAATTTCAAGGCTTGCAAAAATGTATATTGCCTAAAGTCAGTTCTTTTTCTTAATTTTTGGTAATAATTGTTCCAAGAATAAAGCCATATTTTTGTTTATTTTGTTGATTGATGACTTTCTTTCAAAGGAAAACAATTATGGGTCTCTATAAAAACTCTTTATTGAGTTTTTATACAAATTTTAAAAGTTAAAAATACTTTTTTCTATTTAAAAAATATGTTATATTTTGAAAAGCAATAATTAATTATAAAATATTTCTTGTAACTATTTCCAGTTAAAAGCTTTCTCAAATAAGTGGAATCGTCATTGGATTTGTAATCGTAATCGAAAATTGTAATCGTTATCGGTTACCAGATTCGCCAAACGGCGAATACCGCAAGGACGAAAAAGGATCAAAATAGGCCAAAAATTGAATAAAAACCAAAAACAATGACAATGTTCTCCTTGCTGACAGCTACGCTGACTGCGACGGCAACGGCAACGGCAGCGGCAACGGCGACCGTGACTGCAACCGCGACGTCAACCGAGTCAGAGGCAGAGGCAGCGACGTTGAACGAGACTGAGGCTGCTGGAACCGAAATGTTTTCGGATGCGGATGTAGCGGAAGTGCGGCGTGTTGTTCAACGCATTTTGGTGCCGTGCGTTTTTGTTATTGGCCTATTGGGAAATTCAGTGAGCATTTATGTTTTGACGCGGTAAGTGCACTTGTATCCCCCCTGCTCTCCTGCCCGACACACCCCTTCGGACAGGCCCCTTTCTCTCGCCAGGCTTTTTCTTGTTATTGTTGTTGTTGTTGTTGCTGGATTATGGCCCAAAACGATTCAGCAATTGAGTGGGCGTGGCCTTTGGGCACTGTTCTTGTTTTATGCATTTTTGCGGCAGTTTTAAAAATAAAGGGTTAAGATAGATAATTGAAAATAAATAAATTTATTAAAAATTAAAGGTTTTCATTTTAAATAGGAAGTTAAATATAAATTTTGATCCATGTATTAGGAAAAACAATATATTTTTTACAAAATAAGTTAAATTTTTCAGAAAAAAATACTAAATATAAAGTGCCATACAAAGTAAATGAAATACTTTCTGTATATTCATATTGTTATTCATATAGATATATATTTTTTTGAAACCTGAAACTAAAAGCCTTTCAAAATACTTCTCTCAGTGCATGTGTCTGTTGCGGACAAGCGGAACATGAATGAAGCTGTGAGCAGGTACGCAGCGCATTAAACACGGCATTTAATTGTAGCCAGCGTTGCACTTTAAAATCATTTCCACACCGCCAACAACAATACCAACAAGGACATTCAAAAAGGACGACAACAACAACAACAAGAAAAACAATAACTGAAACAATAAGAACCATTTTATGTGCCAAATGCAAAAATGTTGCCTTTTTTTTTGGTTGTTTTGTGTTTTACAGATAAGCGTACTGTGGCAAAAATATATATTTATAAAAAAAATATATATATATACATATATATATATGTATATATGTATATGTATGTGTGTGTGCTTTTTTTTACGCCGGAAAATATGCGACAGTTGCAAGTTCTCTGCTCAGCAAGCTGACTGCTACAACACACCATATGGACATGGGCATGTTGAGCGAAAAAAAATATTCACTTTTCCACTCCAAATCCCGATAAATTTAATTTTAAAGAATGCCTGTCACATGCCATTTTAACTTTTAATTCTTGGCCAAGACTGGCAAAGTCTAAAAATAAAATTAAAAGGTATTTGTTTTCTAAAAGGAAGCAGAATAAATATTTACTTAGTTTTAAGACTAAATTAAATATATTTTTAGGTAAATTAAAATTGATTTTTAACTTTATTTAATATTCTGTTAAGAAAGAATTTTTATTTGTTCATAAAATATATTTTTTAAGCTTAGAAAATTCCACAGGACCTTCTTTTCATTTAGAAAACAGTTTTGTCAAGTTTATTGTCAGCACCTGCCCGATGGCATTTTAATTCAAGTTTCATATGCAATTTTTATCTGGTTTTTTGTTCATTTTATTTGTAGTTTCTATTTTTGTAGATTTTTGTTTTTAGAATACATTGAAATTTAACTATCTGTGCTGCGGGGCAACGCCAGAGAGGAAACTAAATGCCGACAGTTAGTTTTTATTGTTCATCTTTTGGCTTTATGACTGTGCCGACATTTTGGGCGAACCATGACCCCAAGGGAAATGACCTCCCTCTTTCATCCCAGTCTACAGACCTTATAGCTTTCGGGCAATTTCCTATTTCAATCTCTTCTGAACTTTTCTGAATTCTTCTTCTGAATTTTTGCAAAAGCTTTTGATCTGATTTTTTGATAAAATTTATTCATTAACTTTAATTTTGTTTTATTTTTAGAAAACGTATGCGTTGCACTACAAATATTTATTTAACCGCACTGGCCATTACGGATATCGCTTACCTGACTTTCCAGCTAATTCTCAGCTTCCAGCACTACGATTATGTCAAGTACCACTGCGAGATATATTGGCAGTTTTATGGATATTTTGTTTGGCTTTGTGATTCATGTGGTGAGTGCTTAAATTGTAAATTATGAATATTGTAACTTTAACTCTTAATAACTCACACAAAACACTTTGTTTTTTATAGTTTTCTATTTGAATTTTTGTATTATAAACTTATGTTATATACAATATTTCTGTAGCTGATTTTTACATCCTTGACATTAGAAACAAAGCCATAGTTGATCAAGTTGTTCAACACTAATAATTCATAATAATAATAGTGTTGAGTAAAAAATCTCCAAATTTATTTCAGACTAGAAAACTAGTAACACCCACATAGGTGTTAACATGGCTGCTGTTTTTGTTGTAGTTCCTTATTATGAAATATAGTTACCTGATCCATAATAACCTTCTCCGTTTTTGGCCAAACAATATCCACAAATTGTTAGAAAATAAACACACACACTGGTCCGGGGGAGAAGCTTAAACAACTTTGTTGTGCTGCCGGGATGTGGAGTGTGTGCTGTCGGAAAATCGTTTTTGGTGCGGAATGATGGGGATTCCATAAATTCCTCAGATCTATGGGTGGTATATGGCCCCCCGGTTTTTTTTTCCTGGGCACATCAATTGGAATTGCACCTGCGGCGAGTGGCAAAGTGGCGCTTCTGTTTTTCGTGCAACTGCAACTGCAACTGGCAGTGTTGTTGCTGCAATTTCATTGAGCTGCTTCGCCAATTTACGAGCAATAGTTAGCAGCGCTTTCTGCAAAATTCTAGCGGTCAGCTGACCGCTTTTCCACCTTCTACCCCTACCCTTTTTTCCCCTTTGATTTGCCGCTTTTCCCTCCATTTTTCCACCCGCTTTTCCACCGCCCCTCATCACGAACATCAATCGTTTAGAGTGCCGCGCGTTTTGAATAAATTGACAGGCATGGAATAAGGAACAAAGCGCAGGGAATTAAGCCCAAAATACACTGAACAAAATTGTATTTCTAAGGGGCTTATAAAATATTTTTAAGATTTAAAAACTTCAAAATATTTTGAATTTTTCTTAACTTTTTGTTTTAAGATTTCCTCTTGTTTGGTTTTTAATGAACATTCCTTGATAAAGTTAGGCTCTTTTTCTTCAAGTGTATACCTGATTGTGAATGCATTTTTATCCTTTTATCCTTTATTTCTTTCCCCATAGCCTACATATCAATTTACATAGCCGTGTGCTTCACAATTGAGCGATTCATCGCGATTCGTTATCCGCTCAAGAGACAAACATTCTGCACAGAGTCCTTGGCCAAGAAGGTGATAGCTGGTGAGTGCTGAATGTCCTTAAAGGTACCCTTACATATAGTAATTCTTATTTTTCCTGTATTTTGAATAGCTGTTGCACTTTTCTGCCTACTGTCGACACTTTCAACGGCCTTTGAACACTCCTTCGCCCGTAAATTCCGTCTGATCGACGATGACTATCGTCCTTGCAACCAGACCCTCGCCAACGTTTCGCCCCAGCCCCTGGCACTCACCCCGTCCCTCTCCATGCAGGCTCCCAGCCCCTCGGCTTCTACCACGCCCCTGCCCACAGCCATGCTGCCCACACCGGTGACGCCCCACATGCAGGACTTGACCAGGAAACCGGAGAAGCCGCTTGGAGTTTTGGTTTCTGACGTCTTCAGTGGAGGTGGCAGTGGAGATGGAGGTGTACCAGGTAAGCTACACCTTAAAACTAAATTCAAAAAATATATTTTCCTATTAAATTGAAGAATATAAGCCATAAAATATAAAAAATGTAATATAGAAATTACATATTTTGCAGAGAATCGCTGGCCTTTGCAGTCATCTAGGTTTAGAACAACGCCACCCATGAGTAAAGTTCTTCAACAACAGGATATAGATCGGGATCAGGATCAAGATCAAAATCCAGATCAGGTTACTGAAAGTCTACAATTTGTATCGCGTCGCTTGAGAAGTCTTTCGGATGTGAATACCACAGAGGCCTTTGCATTCAATATAACAGAATACTGTCAAAATGTGAGTAAAAATACCAATATTTAAAAAGTTAAAAAAAAACGTTAAGTATTTTTGAATAATTTTTGCAGATGACTTTTTTTTTGCATACGCCTTCGGAACTCGGCATGAACGATCTGTATGCCAGTGTTTGGAATTTGTTTACACTTTTGGTTTTCGTCCTGTTGCCCTTACTGTTGCTGGCCACCTTCAACTCCTTCTTGATATTATTGGTACACCGTTCAAAAAACTTGCGAGGTGATTTAACAAATGCCAATAGCATAAGACGGACAAAAGTAAGTCCCACCAACATAAAAAATACTTCGTTAATTTAAAAAGAATCTTTATATTTTAGCGAAAATCAAATTCTGGAATAACTGGCACAGTCTCGCAAGAGAATCGAGTTACGATAACTTTGATAGCTGTGGTCCTTCTATTCATCGTTTGCCAATTACCGTGGGCCATATATCTGATCCTGGGTCAGTATATGGAAATCGCCCCCAGTACTCAGGTGGTGGCCGGTAATGTTTGCAATTTGCTGGCTGCCTTCAATGCGGCATCAAATTTTTTCTTATACTGTGTGCTATCCGATAAGTATCGAAAAACAGTTCGTGAGCTAATCACCGGCTACCGTTATCGACGCCGGCACATGCGTAACAATACGAGTCTCTATGTACCGCACACCACCACCACCTTGACCCACATAAATGGTGATCGTGGCGGAGGAGGTTCCTATTACGGTGGTGCTGGTAATCGAAGAAGTCGAAATAAATCGGCTGCCCTAGGTCGCCTGATAGCGTGAAACTGGAACGTTTTATTTTATTATTATATTATTGTATTTTTGACAAAATAGTCTATATGAGAAAATCCAGAGAGGCATGAAAAGTCATAAAATGTTTTAACGATTACTCTCGATTATTTCCGATAGTAAATAACATTGTTTTCTTATCGATTATTGATTATCGACTATTAATGATTAATTTGTAGCTGCATCGATTTAATGTTAATTGATATGTCTATAATATATATTTATATACATACTTATGTACGAGTATATATACTACATAACCTACATTGTGCCATAATGTGATGATTATAGATTTATGCTAGTTAACCTAAACGTAATTGTTGTCCTAAGTACTAAACGCATCAAATCAAATACACAATACACATACAAATAAGAGACCACCATTGTGTTTTACTTGCCGGTCCCACGGGGCGTATGAATAACCCACCAAAGCGTATACAGTTCCTTGTTGTTGTTGGCATTTCTGTCCCCGGAGTGGGTATAAATAGTGTATCGGTGGCAATGTCAGGGTACCGTCCTGCGAGACTTTTCCTCACACACGAAACAGGCTCAACACAACAAACGAAAAAGGACAAAAGGGACCCCAAGTCACCAGAGAAAATGAATAAATTTACGTTCAAAGGAGCTAAATGGAAGCTTCTAAGTTTTTTTATATTTTACATATGTATTTCAAAACAGTAATTTATAAATTGAAATTTACTTGCAAAGGTTCAAGTATGAATTAGACTCAACATTGCAAATATTAGCAAAAAACCGATTAGTTTTTGGTATAAATAGTAATTGAAATCTTAAAATATCTCATAACTCTGATAAAGTTTCACTTTCCTAAATCGTATCTTATATAAGTGAATTTAATAGCCGTACCAAAAAAAAACAATACACCTTTTAAATCCTCTCAAGGATAAAGTCCTTGGAGCCCTCTGGCCGTGATAATTAAAGCATTGACAACACACTGACTATAAATCTGTATATCTGCCTGTATATTTGTATATCGGAGTATTGGCCCGTAGGATGCCTAATTGAATGCCAGCCAAGTCCTGGCGTATCCTGGCATATCCTGGCTATCCTGTTGGCTCCTGTTCGAATGTTTTTTCTTCTTTGCCTCAGAATTTGAGTGTCTGTTTCCGTGTTGCTGGACAAAATGCATTCGAACAGCTGCAGTCTCGGTTCCCAAACTAAGCCGATAATTGAGGGTCGTGGCTACTGTGTGTTCTTCGGACCCACAGCATCCATATCCTTCGGCTGCTGTTGTTTTTGCTGCTATTCTGTTCCAGTTTGTCCTGCGATGTCCCTGGATAATTGGTTCGAAGCTCTTCTGAAAAAGTTTGGCCTTCAATGCCGAATGCTAAAATGCAAGTGAAAATCTTTTTTGGAATGCTGGCAATAAATTTTGTTGTTTTTTTCCTCTTGGCCAAGAGGTTGGCTTTTCACACACATGCGAATAGTGGTAACCAACACACACACCGTCAAATACACACACAACCACACTGATAGGGTCCTGTAACAAAACTAATGGGGTAACAAACATTTGCGGTTTACGGCTCTTCTATGGTCGACAGTGGAAAACATTGAGTGAGTTGCACACTGAGTTGCAAAGCAAGGGCATTTTTTAAGGATATTTTTTGAAAAAAGGGAAGTTTGGGAAAAAATTTAAAACATATTTTGCATTACAGTTTTGATGCAAATTGACGGGAAATCGACCCACAAACACTTAATTCCGCTTAACGATCGGATACGAATTGGCAAAGATATAGTAACAGGAAGTGGCGATATACCAAAAACACGTTTCCTGCAGGGGTATCACCACGAAATTTTGGAAAAAAATTAAAAAAATATTTTGTGTCAAGGTTTTGATGCAGATTGGTGGGAAATCGACCCACAAACAATTTAAGGTATTCCGCTCAACGATCAGACTCGAATTGGCAAAGATATAGTATCAGGAAGTGGCGATATACCAAAAACACGTTTCCTGCAGGGGTATCACCACGAAATTTTGGAAAAAAATTAAAAAAATAATTTGTGTCAAGGTTTTGATGCAGATTGGTGGGAAATCGACCCACAAACAATTTAAGGTATTCCGCTCAACGATCAGACTCGAATTGGCAAAGATATAGTAACAGGAAGTGGCGATATACCAAAAACACGTTTCCTGCAGGGGTATCACCACGAAATTTTGGAAAAAAATTAAAAAAATATTTTGTGTCAAGGTTTTGATGCAGATTGGTGGGAAATCGACCCACAAACAATTTAAGGTATTCCGCTCAACAATCAGACTCGAATTGGCAAAGATATAGTATCAGGAAGTGGCGATATACCAAAAACACGTTTCCTGCAGGGCTATCACCACGAAATTTTGGAAAAAAATTAAAAAAATAATTTGTGTCAAGGTTTTGATGCAGATTGGTGGGAAATCGACCCACAAACAATTTAAGGTATTCCGCTCAACGATCAGACTCGAATTGGCAAAGATATAGTATCAGGAAGTGGCGATATACCAAAAACACGTTTCCTGCAGGGGTATCACCACGAAATTTTGGAAAAAAATTAAAAAAATATTTTGTGTCAAGGTTTTGATGCAGATTGGTGGGAAATCGACCCACAAACAATTTAAGGTATTCCGCTCAACAATCAGACTCGAATTGGCAAAGATATAGTATCAGGAAGTGGCGATATACCAAAAACACGTTTCCTGCAGGGCTATCACCACGAAATTTTGGAAAAAAATTCAAAAAATATTTGGTGTCAAGGTTTTGATGCAGATTGGTGGGAAATCGACCCACAAACACTTTAAGGTATTCCGCTCAACGATCAGACTCGAATTGGCAAAGATATAGTAACAGGAAGTGGCGATATACCAAAAACACGTTTCCTGCAGGGCTATCCCCACGAAAATTTGGAAAAAAATTCAAAAAATATTTTGTGTCAAGGTTTTGATGCAGATTGGTGGGAAATCGACCCACAAACAATTTAAGGTATTCCGCTCAACGATCAGACTCGAATGGGCAAAGATATAGTATCAGGAAGTGGCGATATACCAAAAACACGTTTCCTGCAGGGGTATCCCCACGAAATTTTGGAAAAAAATTAAAAATATATTTTGTGTCAAGGTTTTGATGCAGATTGGTGGGAAATCGACCCACAAACAATTTAAGGTATTCCGCTCAACGATCAGACTCGAATTGGCAAAGATATAGTAACAGGAAGTGGCGATATACCAAAAACACGTTTCCTGCAGGGCTATCCCCACGAAATTTTGGAAAAAAATTCAAAAAATATTTTGTGTCAAGGTTTTGATGCAGATTGGTGGGAAATCGACCCACAAACAATTTAAGGTATTCCGCTCAAGGATCGGATACGAATTGGCAAAGATATAGTAACAGGAAGTGGCGATATACCAAAAACACGTTTCCTGCAGGGCTATCACCACGAAAATTTGGAAAAAAATTCAAAAAATATTTTGTGTCAAGGTTTTGATGCAGATTGGTGGGAAATCGACCCACAAACAATTTAAGGTATTCCGCTCAAGGATCGGATACGAATTGGCAAAGATATAGTAACAGGAAGTGGCGATATACCAAAAACACGTTTCCTGCAGGGGCATCAGCACGAAATTTTGGAAAAAAATTCAAAAAATATTTTGTGTCAAGGTTTTGATGCAGATTGGTGGGAAATCGACCCACAAACACTTTAAGGTATTCCGCTTAAGGATCGGATTCAAATTGGCAAAGATATAGTATCAGGAAGTGGCGAAATACCAAAAACACGTTTCCTGCAGGGGCATCAGCCCCTGATGCCATCAGCCATCAACCCATCAGGCATCAGCCCCTCATTAAGGTATTCCGCTCAAGGATCGGACTCGAATTGGCAAAGATATAGTAACAGGAAGTGGCGATATACCAAAAACACGTTTCCTGCAGGGCTATCCCCACGAAAATTTGGAAAAAAATTCAAAAAATATTTTGTGTCAAGGTTTTGATGCAGATTGGTGGGAAATCGACCCACAAACAATTTAAGGTATTCCGCTCAACGATCAGACTCGAATTGGCAAAGATATAGTATCAGGAAGTGGCGATATACCAAAAACACGTTTCCTGCAGGGGTACCCCCACGAAATTTTGGAAAAAAATTAAAAATATATTTTGTGTCAAGGTTTTGATGCAGATTGGTGGGAAATCGACCCACAAACAATTTAAGGTATTCCGCTCAACGATCAGACTCGAATTGGCAAAGATATAGTAACAGGAAGTGGCGATATACCAAAAACACGTTTCCTGCAGGGCTATCCCCACGAAATTTTGGAAAAAAATTCAAAAAATATTTTGTGTCAAGGTTTTGATGCAGATTGGTGGGAAATCGACCCACAAACAATTTAAGGTATTCCGCTCAAGGATCGGATACGAATTGGCAAAGATATAGTAACAGGAAGTGGCGATATACCAAAAACACGTTTCCTGCAGGGGCATCAGCACGAAATTTTGGAAAAAAATTCAAAAAATATTTTGTGTCAAGGTTTTGATGCAGATTGGTGGGAAATCGACCCACAAACACTTTAAGGTATTCCGCTCAAGGATCGGACTCGAATTGGCAAAGATATAGTAACAGGAAGTGGCGATATACCAAAAACACGTTTCCTGCAGGGGCATCAGCACGAAATTTTGGAAAAAAATTCAAAAAATATTTTGTGTCAAGGTTTTGATGCAGATTGGTGGGAAATCGACCCACAAACACTTTAAGGTATTCCGCTCAAGGATCGGACTCGAATTGGCAAAGATATAGAATCAGGAAGTGGCGATATACCACAAACACGTTTCCTGCAGGGGCATCAGCACGAAATTTTGGAAAAAAATTCAAAAAATATTTTGTGTCAAGGTTTTGATGCAGATTGGTGGGAAATCGACCCACAAACACTTTAAGGTATTCCGCTCAAGGATCGGATACGAATTGGCAAACATATAGACTTCGCAAATCGGTCTATACATCATTTTTCAAAGATATGGCATAAGATACTAGTTCAAGTACGTTTAATTTAATTGTTTAGTTTATAATATGAGTAATTTAAATTATTATAAATTGTTTACTTTAAAACTATATATATCTTTGAGAAAAATATTCCTTAACTTATTTTTGTTTTGATTTACTCGCCGCTGCCATCAAGATAGAATATTATTCAACCGTCACTCACACACTCGAAAAAAGCAAACGAAAAATAAGAGTGAAGGAAATATAATAAAAGTGTAACAGCTGATTCGTCCTGGACACCCTACCCCCTCCAGAGGCCTTCAGTTTTTGCCACAAGTGGAGTGTATGAAAAATTACAAGTCAGCTCCAACAATTGAAATATTTCCGCCTCAACGCACTGAAATGCGCAATCGAAAATAGTTATCTGTAGCCGAGAAATATGCAACCGAAAAGGGGTGCGGAGAGGGGTGTTACAACAGACGGATGTGGCAGCAACAAGGACAGCAAGGACAACGGCAGTAGCAGTAGCAACTGCGGGACACATATGTGTGCATTATGTGTGCGGCTCAGGATCAGGATACCGATTCTCGATTTTCGATTCTCGGGTCCGAGAGAAAAATTTCCATATTTGATTGTTTTTGGAAACGCCTGCCGCAGGACGACAAAAGGAACTCCTAGACTCGACACAAAAAAATCGAAAATAATACAAAAACTAAAAAAAATATATATTTATGTATAGAGCGGCGTCTGTTTATTGAAAATGGCATATAAAAATCGACTGGGCGTGGCCATAGGAGGCGTATTTTTTGTATTTTTTGGTTGAAGGGTCCGATTGTCGATTGCCGTTAGCTGAATGCATGCGTGTGTGTGGCATTGTGGCATCCACAACATACTTTGGGGTGTATGGGTGCATTTATTTACAGATATGTAGGTGCAGCATTCCGTGCCACATGCCACATTCCACAATATGATAAAAAATATTAAGCCAAGGCAAGGAAAAAAAATATCAAGAAAATTGTGTTCTCTCTGTGCAGAATTTTAAATGCCTTGATTTTTTATTTAATTGGAGTAATTATTCATTAAACTCTATGAAAAGCGACTTTAAGAAACTCTGTGTGAATTGAATTTTATTAAGAATATATCTTAGACTTACTCAACAAAATTAAAGGTATAGTTGTTTCTTAAAATCATTCAAAAGTTACATAGAAACAAAAACAAATAACTCTAAGCATGCATTTTTTCAATAATTATTAGAAAAAACTAAAAAAATCAAATGGATATTGAAACACGATATACCCCACATCCCAGTGCACCACAAAAAATATGAACAGTATGCAAAAAGAATTCCCAGTGGCACAAAAGCGAAACGGAATTGGCCAAAACATGAACGAAAAATTGTAGCAAATAAAAAAAAATTGAAATAAAAAGGAGACAAAATAAAGGACTTGCAAAAATAAACAGCGAGCGAAAAAAATATTAAGCACTCATGACAAAGCGAAAGTCGGATAATGCCATAACAAAAGCAACAATAATGACAACAATGGCGGTGGCAAAAACAGCACCAGCAACAGAATAACATTATAAAGTATCATGGCTATTTTTTCTACCATTTCCATGCTAGATGGGGGGGTGTATCTACCCAGCAGCCCTTCACCCTTTACCACTCCTTATAGACAGTCAAAAAGTTGTGGGACAAAAACAATTTACAATCTTTAAATGCTGGATAAGAGAAATAAATATGAAAAATAATAAAAGGTACACATACGACAGAGAATTACAGAGGTTTAGTGGTTAAAAAAAAACTAAAAAAGCTTAAAAGTGGGCTAAAGTGGTTCCAGAAGCACAGTTTATTGTTAGAACTAATCCTGTATTAAGGTAGGATTTGTGATAAACGCCTCAAGGTATGCAACAGTTTTTTCACTTAATACAAAGATGGCGGCAGTACAAGGTATCTCATATTACAAACTACATAGAAACTCATCTGGAAAGCCTTCCCAGTTTGTTTATATTTTTAATCCTCTTTACTTTAGCAATAGTATCAAATCAAAACCTATATTATAACAAACCTGAAAATAAAAAATCCTTTTAATCATTGAAATGCATTTAAAGTCTTGGTTTCTTTGTTTTCTTATTTATTTTGTACAAGTTCTATTTATACAAATTTTATTTCGAGATTTTTATGTCCATTTTAGGCCAAATTGAGGCCATAAAACTGTACAAATTGCAAATATGCTGAAATTGAGCCTCGTAAAATTTTACAAAGTGCAAGTGAGATAGTGGCAGTAGGGTAAAAAGAGACAGAGCGATAAATACGGTAAAACGGTAAGAAACATTTTGCGGTTGAAGGCAGTTGGCCAAATAAATGTACAACTAGATAAACAAGCTAACTAGTTGCACACATAAGAACATCCAAACACACACATACACTTGCGAGCATAATGGCTTAAAAGGTTGAACAGAGATAGCAATAGGGACAAAGGAAAGAGAAGGGCTATATGGGAAAATAAAAGCCCCTAAACTGACAAATCGTTTAATCATTGCTCTCTTTGGTTTTATGTACATATTTGGGTATTGTTTTGTTCTAATTTTAGTTAAGGACTTAAGGAAATTAAAAAAAATATTTTTAATATTTTTTAATATTTTTCATTTAAGGAGTTCTTTTAGAATAAAAGATGTAATTTTAGGTTCAAAACTGTGACGAACCCCAAAAACTAAACAAATATTTACTAAATGAATTGTTAAATTTGAATAGCCAATAAAAAAAATATATAATATAAAGTTTATAATTAAATTGAAATATCACATTCTTTTTTGGCTAATTTTCTTTTTGGTACTTGTTTTAGGAATTTTATGGGCCTTCTGTTTTTTTGGTCCTTTTGGGTTTTTGGCCATTTACTGAGTGGGTATTTAAAAATATATTTTCAATTAACAATCTGTTGTGGCTTAACGGTAAATGGTCTATCCTATTTATCCCTTTTAAACACACACACATATAAATAAATACAAGGATGGAAACCCTTTAGCCTTTTGTTTTTAATGTTTGTTGGGAATTTTCTTATGTTTTGTGCCGAAAATTTGCTTAATTAAAAATAACAAGCGAGACCAGCAACAAGCATTACAGGCTCACACTCCCAATTCACCACTACCCACTTCCTTTAAGCCAACAACTTCCTCCCCACATCCCCCCTTTAAGCCATAACAACACAAGTGAGTGAAAAAAAGGCTAAAATAGGGTTTGCAGAAGAATAACAACCGCAGAGCTACAAGCAAAACTTTGTTTAATGGTTAGTTAAGCGTTTAATTTGCACAAGGCCTTCAAGCTCATCATCCACAAACACAAACACACTTCCTCACCCATAAACACACACATATACATTTTAAATATGTATGTATATGTGTATTTGGAAAATCCATCTCCTAACCTCCTAAAAATTTCCCAACCCCCTGAAGGCTTTTTAAAAGCATTTTGAGCCTCATGTAAGTCAGGGTAGGGGATAAAATGCTAACTGGCTATTGTAAACTTAAGTATTCATTCCCTTGAGAGCGGTAAGATGATTCAGTATTTTCAAATGTATTAACTTCAATTAGTTTTAATTTTAAAAAAGTAATTTTTGGTTCTAAAATTTAGGGCTAATATTATGGCTTAAAAGTGGCTTCTTTTATTTAAACTTTCTTTTTTAATAACCGTCTTTTACCTTTGAAACTATAGCTATTTTTAAGTCCTTTCAAGCAATTATTTTGCAAATTCTAAAACTCAACTAAGTGAAAAGGTAAAGCCCACATTTAATACTCAAGAACTAAAGATTAGTTTGTGGTTTAAGAGCTTTTTATACAGCCTCCGTAAAATGTATTTTTCAATATTTTTTAAAGGACTTTACAAACGTGTACTTCCCTTAAAGTATTCCCTTGAAAATATATGTATATTCCTAGTTTATCATCTCTCTCTACTCATTTTCTATTCAGAAAAAGTTTCTTCTCATTTTTAGTTATTTTTCTGTCATTAAAAGTCAAGTGTTTCAATATATATATATTTATTTTTGATCGACCAAAGGTTAATGGATTTGACAAAGTGCAGCCATGTCAGTCGCTAAGCCGCTTAAAGTTCCCGCACTAAAATAAATTCTGTGTTTCTTTTTTATTTCAAAGTCCAAAAAATACAAAAAAAAAAAGAAACTTTTAGCTAATGTCAATTAGAAAAAAATTTAAAACAAAAAAGAAAATAGAAACGAATTAGCCGCAAAACAATTGGCTATTAGCATGGTTGATTATTCCATTTCCTTTTAACTTGGCCATTTTATTGGCAAATCAATTTGTACACGAAATGATTGACAAATTGTCAGATTGACAGAGTGGCAAAATGACAGAGTGACAGACTGACACTGCCAGTGGCAAAAGACGAAATTAAGTATTTTAGTCATTATTCAATTAAACACCGCAAAGTGCGGGAAAGTGTCGCTTTGGATTTTTTGTTTCCAGCCATGACATAAGATTTTAATAATTACTGACATGGTTTTGATAATTACAAAATGAAATCAGAATGCAATTTCAGTTTAAATAATAGATGAACTTTAGGCAGGCTTAGTCATTAAGCTTGTTACTTGTAAAGGTTTCACATACCTCACATAGATCAAAGCCCTTGGAAGCGCAAACATAAGGATATTTTATTGAAATTTATAAAGAGTATATAAAGTTTGAAGACAGAAAATATTTAAAGTTTAAAAAAGAGAATTTGAAACAGGAAACTGTAACATATCCCGTACTTACACCACAAAAATGTACCAAATAAAGTTTATAGCAAGAATTATTAATTCCTAACTAACAAACGAAAACAAACATATATTTATTGAAATTTTAAAGTCCTTTTAATCCTCTTCCTGTGAGATTGTTGAACTGCAACGTCGCCCTGGCAACATGTCTCGAAATCAACTCGAAAGTCTGAGCTGTCAGGCAGGGCAACGACATCCGAAAAAAACAACAAAAATCGCAACAAGCGACACCAAGGACTCTGGCCCACTTCTCCTGTCAGGATCTTTGTGAGAAGGACAAACTGCTGGCAAGTTTCATAGGCCGGGGGACAACAAAAAATTTAACTTTTTAATTAAGGCAAGGCAATGGCTTTTATTTCTCATTTTTTTCTGTTTTGTTTTTGTGCCATTTCGTTATTGTGTTTCTCACTTGCTGTGTGTTGCTTTTTTTTGTCGCTGCAGATCGAGGATAGCGCGTGGAGAGTCCTGCTAGAAGGACAAAGCACCGTCCAGGAAGCGCAACAGGCCAACTTGACACATAAAACGACCATAAAAAACAAACAAACAAAAAAATCATAAAATGAGTGAGAAAAATCCTTGAAGGATTAGAGATCCTCCTTCTTCTTGAAGTCCTTGAAATATTTTCGACTTATGTGAATATAGGAAAATATTTATTTTATTTCGAATTTATTTATTTTTCTTGTTTTTCTGTTTATTCTGTTTTTTTTAGTGTATGTGAAGTCTAAGTGTGAGTGTGGCTTGGCAGCCATCTTGTGGCCGCCGTTGTGCTCAGCTCAGCTGACAACAAAAGAAAAGGACCGCCAGGACAAGAGGCTGGCGTTTTGTTTGCGCCTGTCCCAGTTGCCTTAAAGGACACTTAACCTTGTCAGGAACGCGACAAGACGCGGAAACTTTGTCCTGTCCTGTCCTGGCGCATTCCTCGAATTGATGATATTTTAAACGCCCATATACCGCACCACTTTCTAGTGGATTCTTTAGTAAAAGCACTTTCTACTTTCCACATTTTTTTCTTCCACAATGTTAATTATTAGAGCTATCTGGGTATGAGAACATTTTTATTTTCAAAAAAAGGATAAAAGGTGACAAAAATAATGGAAAATAAAACAAATTAAGGCATGATCTCCTCTTAAAGCCAACACCGCGTATACTTGATTTAATTTTCTCTGAAAAACATTACGTATACGCCATGTATTTTTTAGACTCTTTTAAAATTTTAATCAATATCACTAATTTGTATTATTTTTTCATCAAGTTTAGCCCTTAATTAAAAAACAAAAAAGTAAATAAAACAACAAAAGCAAACAATTTGTAAATCATTTTTGTTTTCATTGTTTGGATAGGTTTTCAAAGAAAACAAGCGATTATTTTATTATTTGATTTCAAACGTAAATAAACTAAATGATTAATTTATGTATAGAGCTACATCTTTTTTTAATTTAAAAATTGGATTTAACTAGTAAAACAAACAAATTAAAGTTGTCAGATAATAGTTTTAACTTGTACTTGCAAAAAAATATAAATCATATATGTATGTAGGATGAAGTGTGATTGTGTGCATAAGTGCATTTGTGTGTGTGTGTGTCAAGAGTGTGAGTCTGTCTGTGTTACAGTGTCTTATTGACAGTTGATTTGCACTCTGATTGCACAAAAGGAAACCCAAAATCCGTACATTAATTAAACACTGAACTGTGTGAGACTCGTCCTTGCCGCTGCAACCGTTTCTCCCTGCCCTTCTGCCAGTCTGAAGTCCTGGATGGGCACAGAGATCCTTGCATCGGAAGCCATCTGCATGGTTATATCAGTATGGATTTAGCTGCTTTTGGCAGAAGCTCTTGATTTGGCTACATTGGTTGCAGTTTGCAGTTTTGTAGTTTTAGAGTTTGGAGCTTGCCGTTTTATGGCTTGCTCAGCATTACACACTTAAAAAAAAAATTGGGAAAGCTAGTTACAAATAGGCCGTGTTTGCGTGAAATATAGAGAAGCAAGTAGAAGTTCTTCCAATCCAGCAAAGGCAACTATTATGTGTGAAACTTAGTAGTAAGACTAATAGTCGAAATAGCTACTAATATTTTAAAATAAAAACCTATTTCGGTGCAAGCTTAATTTTTATTTCCAAGTGTACTCTTCGCTTATTTTCTGATTTTCCAACGACCCTTGTTTGCTCCAACTGAGGTGTTGCTGGCCACGTCCTTCTGGCCTTTTCGTTTCCCCCCTTTCACATATTACAGTTCGGATTTTATGGAATATGTGCCAAAAAATGTAAAATAAGCAAATAAGAACATTTCTCATCACGCAGCTTGTACTTTAGTTGAATTTATAGTGGCTCTTACTTTAAATTTCCAACTGACAGGCGGCAGCTGGTTCTTCTTGTAAACACCGACCAGCACCACCCACTATTACCCACTGCCGCCCAGGACCCTCGCATGACCCCTTCATTCTTAACCCATTGCCATCATGTTTTTGGCCATTTATCAAATGTTTTGCCTGGCAGAGCGTTAGCAAGTCGCAAGTGTCGTTAATTATCCTGCGTGTGTTTCCTTTTTGTTTATTATTTAATTTTATTTTATTTTCAGCATATCCTTGGCCGCATATTAATGCATGTTTATTTGCCAGCCCGGCCAGGCACTCAATTCATATTTATTATTATTTATGACCATGCATTATAATTCATTTCATGGTTCCAGAAGGGGGTCGGTCGCGGTGGCTGGATTGGTCTTAGTGGGTGGTACTGGGCTGAAAGTGGGTGGACGCGACCTCGTCAAGTTTTAGCTTTCTACTCATGTGCGTGTGCTTCGTTTTTTGCTTTCAGTTTTTTTTAATATATATTTTTTTTATTTAGTAATTAATTAAGTGGACCTCTTCGGTAGCTAATTAAAATTTTAAGTACCCGCTTAATTGGTAATATCAACAGCTGCCGCTTCGCTGCTCTTCTGCTTTTCTGCATTTTGATATTTATTTATTTTTATTTTAAAAGCACGTTCTTAGCCTGGTCTAATTGCCTTGTTAGTCATTTATGTTGAAATTTAAGTGCTTGTTTTGGAATTTAAATAGAGTTTTTAGAAGAAGTTCAATAAAATTTCGTTGCCGTTACCTTACAATTGCTTGCATAAGTTTGGTTATGTAAGTACCAGATAACGGCTAGAATATTTCCCAAAACTTCGACATGAAATGCAAATAATAAGGCCTATTTTTTGAACGATTTTAGTTGCAGGCCAGACAGATTACAGATCGCCCTTCAACAGGCCCTGTCTCTTTGGGCCTTTTGCCTGTGTTGTTGGGCCTGGACATTGTGCAAGTGCAACCAATCAAAATTCCTGTTATAAAATCAAATTTTCATTGCTCTCAGTGAGCATTTCCTTTAGCATTTCATCCATTGCTGGTATTTTGGGTACTTTTTGGTTTTTACTAGAAAACAGACTAAAAAAAAATCGAAAAAAAGCATCTGTTTGCCTGTAAAGCTTCACAGTCTCAGACAAAAAAAAAAAAAAAAAAAATGGCGGAGGGGCCCGGGTTAACTGTAACTGGGTACAAAGGGCAGCAATTTCGTGGCGCTTTCAGTTTTGTAGTTTCATCTTTCGTTTGTTTTACAATTCACACTAACTCACACACACGCCAATATCATGGCAATTTTTTACGCCTCACCTCAAAAGAGTTTTTCCGGGCCTTGTGTTAGAATTTGGCAATTTTTCAGTTTTTTAACATGCTAGCAGACGAGTATAAAAAAAACACAAAAAAGGCAGCATCAATGATTTGGTTTTTGTGGCAATTGAAACGATCTAGAATTTGTTTTTTTTTTCAGATATTTCTTACTTTGCAAACTGTATTTGGAGAACTTTTAATGAAAATGCCAAACACATACAATTCAAAGAATGAGAATTTTAATTATTTAGGAGGTTAGGAACTAATCCTGCACTTATTCTTTTCATATCGTGCTTAACATAATACTGCACCAGTATTTAAAGAAGTATACTTATCTAGTTTTATAACGTATCACTGCAAGCTTAACCTTTTTAGAGGATTAGATATTTATTCAATTATTTTCCTTCTAACCCTCTTCTCACAATTTTATGATTTTTCCGTTTAGAGACCATTTTTCAAAATATTTCACCTTCCTATTTTGTTTATTTATTTTTATTGCTTCTTGGCAGCTGCTTTGAATTTTTGTATATAGTTTTTTTGGGGGTCTTCGTTTTGAATATTCATCCCAAACTCTAATAGAAAGTGCAGAAATTTGAAACAATAACTTTTACGCACGTCAGTGTAAAAACTCACATGGAAAATTTGCATTCCACACACATACAAAAAAAATATTAAAAAAGGGTTGGGGTGGTTAAAAAGAAACTCCTTTCAAAGCAAAGTGGAAATGTGTTTGAGTTTTTTTTCGTAGCAAAATAGAAAAGCGAAAAACAATATATAAAGGAATATTCATGGAAAGTTGGACATTTTTGTTTAGTATTTCTTTTTTTTTTTTTTTGAACAATTTGGCTTTGTGTAATTTGCACTTCATTAGGACGAATGCCAGGAATTAAAGTTCATTTTTTTTTAGAAAAAAAACGAATAAAAAATAGAGCCTTCACTGCCTAACATCAATTGGAATTGAATTTATGTTGAAATGCACTTAAAGTGACTTTGTGGCTTCATTTATGAGCTGTTGCGGTTGCAAGGTCGTAGGGTGATGGGTGGCAGGTGGAATGGGTCTGGTTGGAGGCGGCTTTGAAAGCCACAGGCACGCAATGACCATACAAAAGTCAGTGGTTGTTGCCTGATAATTTATAAACGGTCACAGGGTCCTGGCCCAGGACCAAAACGAAATGAAACCAAACCAGACCAGACCGACAAACCAAAAAACCAGCCAAGCGAACTCACTGGAATGCAGTCTATTAGAAGCGCGTTAGAAGCGTCATTTTAAACACAAACACACCCACCCATACATATGCAGAAAACACACACAAGGGTATTTAAAAACACACACACGCACATTGACATTAAAGGATGTCACTAAAAATTCACACAAAAAGGCAGTTACAAAGTTAGGTTACTTAATATTTAAAATGTTAAAAGGAAAATTTATGTTTACTCAGTTTATACAACAGTTTATTTTTTTATAACGATGTCCTTTAACTTGAAACCCTTCAAATAATATTCCTAATATCTTCGTCTACTTAGTATTTAAACAAAAATCATTAAAACGCAAGTATTAAAAGTTATCTGAAAACTTCATAATTGAAAGTAACTTCCCAGATTTTCTAGTTTTGTCATCTCTGTGGGAAATCGTAGTCGAGTTGAAAGTTGTCTCCGAGGGGCAAGACGGTAAGGCGGCCGGGCGGACGGGGCGTGGCAGGATCTGTTGCCATTGGCGAGCGCAAAAATGATTAATGCGATTTGAACTTTAAATTTACATTGTGTTCATGATATTTAGTTGAATTTATGAGCGCTGTTTGAGTTTGTAAATGAGTTGCTCATTTAATGTTTTAACAGGCACCCCCCACTGCCACCGAAACGATTGAAGGAGTCAAGGGGTCAGAGGGTCAAGGGATGGAGGTCCTGTTCCGCAATCCCGGAAAACCAAACTACATAAGTTGCAGACACGGAGACAAGAGCCTGAGAGAGATAGAAAGGGGCTGAGACTTTGCCCAGTGGCAGAGAACGGAATTAATGATTGTATTTCATTTCATTCTCGGCACCAAGTCGAAGGACATTCCCACAAGGACCTTAAAGCACTTATCAGTTGCTTAAATGCTTTTCACTTCCTTATCCTTCATTTGCAAAACGAAATGCTGCCAAATCACTGACCAAGTGAAGAAAGTGGTTTGCAATTAAACACCTCGTTACTGTCTGGAAACTTTTTATAACTTTTGTGGCTTTTCTTTGTTATTTTCTGGTTTTGAAGAATATTATTTAGATAAAGATAATGAGGAATGCAAGTTCCTCGCTTAAAAATCCAAACAAAGCCTATTTTTGTTAACATTGCGTATACGCCCCGTTGTAAGTGCAAGTTCGAGGAAATTCAAGCAAGAATTTGGTTTTTTTTTTGGCTTAAAAGAAGTATGGTACTCTGGTGTCCATTAAATGCTTTCCCAAAAATTCCTTGTCTTCGTCGGCCATAATGGTAGTCAACTGGCAGAAAGGACATGACCCAAGGATGTCCCAAAAGGATGCAAGCAATCTCGGTTTCGAACCTCGATTTTTCACTAGAACAGTGCCGGAGTGGAGGTGGGGGCTGTGGCGGGAAACTGGGTGCTTCGTCGAAGGGGGCCAGGCTTGAAAATTGGGGTGTCATCATTTTAGGCTTCATTTTGTGCTTGTCTTTGACGGGAGGACATCGATAATTATCGCACAAAATGTGTCCTGTGGGGTTGTGGGGCCTGTGGCCAATGTTCTTTTGATTTCTCCACCTCTCTCTCTCCTTTCTCTCTGTCTCTTTCCCTCTTGGCTGTTTCTTTCTCTGTCTTCTGTGGAAAAACAAGCACATTTACAGCGCACACAGACCTGCATAGATGTGTGCATAAATTCATTGTCACGACGACAGCAGCATCAAATGAATGAATGAATGTCCACCACCTTCTTCCTCCTGGCGCTGTCCTTTTTTCGCCAGACCTGTACGGAGTATGTGTGTCCTGTGCCAGTGCCTGGGCCTGGCCCTGGGCCCGGCCTCTAACATGTGTAGCCTGCTTTTAGGCTAAAAGCACACACACTACACCCAGAGACCCTATTTTTTCAAGCCAGCTAGCTGGCATAAATCTTTGGGACTTTTGTTTGATCGAACGCAAAAATAATGGCGCTTTGTTGTCCTGTGCCTCTGTCCTCTGTGCCCCACCCCCTTCATGCTCTTCTGCAGTGGTGTGGTGTCAGAATGTCCTGTGTGCCTTTGCCTTCATAAATTTTAGCCTGGCCAACTGAAACGCAAAGAGAAATCGGCAAGAAAATTGACCTTTTAGCTCACACTTCACCGCCGTAGCCGACGGGATACTTCAGATTCTGCTAATGATACAAAGCGTCTAGCTGTCTGTTATTTTCCCGCCATTTAGCCATCTCTTTCCAGCAGACAATCGCAATGATTGACTGCCAAGTGCCAGACTGGAGGAGTCCTGGCTTTGAGGTCTGGTTTTCAAGAATTAAATACAGAAATACATTAATTAATAAATAAATAAAATATGAAAAACCCACTAGTAGTATGAGTGTTATTATCTTTCCCGGAACTACCTCAATGGGTTAAGCTTTTCTGTCACTTAATTGCCAAAAAAGTCAGTCTTCATCTAGCTTTCTTTGAGTTCGGACGTCTACTTTTTCGCTCATGTCGCCTCTCGTTTGCACCGAGTGCAGTGCAGAAGTTACTGCTACCCAACTTCGTGGGTGTGAGGCCGTTCGGTGCGCGTCGATCTGCCGGCGTGCCTATCACACCGCTTGTGTTGATTTGCCCTCGGAGGCTATAAAATTACTTATTAACATTCCGAACTTAATGTGGCAATGTGATAGCTGCGTCATTGGAAATGATTCGCATTCCAAAATTGATGAGCTAAATCATAAAGTTTTAGATCTGGAGTCCCGCTTCGAAAGCCTTAATGCCAAAGTTGACCTTGCCTTGGTAAATGGAGCGGCTGTGCCCGCTGGACGCGCCTCCTCGGCTGGGGTGCATGTTGTTGCTCCCCCTGCAATTCCCACCAGCACTGGGAGCATAAAGGCTACTCTGGGGCAGGCCACAACGGCATCTAAGGGGGCTGTCCCGAAGAAGAAGCGGATCAACCCTAATAGGCGCATTGTGGGACAAGCACCCAGTTGCGCTCAACTTCAAGTGCTTCCCACCTTGAAATACCTTCATGTGGGTAAATTCGCGACTTCTACTCAACCGGATGCACTGTGCAAATTTGTCGCAGATAAGCTGAACGTGGAGCCCAATGATTTAGTCTGTGCTAGGCTGATCAAAAAGGATGCTGACATCAACGCCCTCAAGTTCGTCAATTTTAAATTGGGAGTTCCGGAGCAAAATTTCCCAACAGTCTTCAATGACGATTTTTGGCCTATTTCGGTAAAAGTCAGCCGGTTTGTTCATAGAGAGCCGGCTAAGGTTATTGACCTCCCGGCGACTCTACCTTTACCGCATTCGCAATCTTCAAAAAACCCCCAGTAAGCGGCGCCGCTGGCGCCGTTACATCGTTTTCTTCTCAAGCTGCAGTTCGTCACCCCGATTGCTCTCTGCTGCGCTACCAACAACAATCGGCGTGGGCGTTCATGGTAACGGCTGACGCTGTCTTCAATTCCTCCAATAATTGGCTTCGTTTGCTGATCGATATTCTTCAACAACAACAACTTTTTTCAAGGCGAGTTGTTTATTTCTTATCTTTACTTGTGGATGACCAACAACAACAAGACGATGGTAATCGAGACGTTAGCAGCGCATCGCTTATCTTATCTCTTTTCGCTGGGCCACTCGCTGGTGCTTTCTTTTCGCCGATGGAAGATGTTTATTTACGTTTTGGACGTGTGGGTGGATCTTTGCTGCGTTTGGATGTGCCCGACTATGAAGGCTCAATGTTTTCACCTGGCACGGAATCTGCCTTGCTACTGGACTCTCGCAGGTCTACTGATGAGTCTAATGGAAATGTCTATGTGTCCTTGTCGGCTATTTTGCAAGCTATGCGTATTGGATATGCCTCCACATGCACCAGTACCAGGAGTGCACTTTCATCATTTCCGCCTTGCCGTCCAATTCCCAGTTTGGACTGTAGCTACTCGTCGTCTTCGGACCCTAATAAAAGCCTAAAAGTTTTATTCCAAAATATATCGGGAATGAGAACCAAGACCCGGATGGTATTCCTCAATTCTTCTGCCTGCGATTTTGATGTAATCATCCTTGTGGAAACGTGGCTCAATGACAAATTCAGCTCTTCTGAGTTCTTCGAGCCTAATTTGTACCATGTATTTCGAAAGGACCGAGATACATTCAGTACCCAGTGTGAGCGAGGTGGAGGTGTGATCATCGCTATCCGTCGATCTCTTCAGGCTACACCACTGCTCCTTCCGGTGGCCGACCCTTTACTGGATCAGCTTGCGGTTTCAATCCAGGGCGTCCATGGCCCGTTTGTCATCATTGCATCATACATCCCTCCGAACAGCGCGTTTAGTATATATCATGCGCATATGGAAAACATCACTAGTGTCTGTGCTAGAGCGTCGGACCCTACCGCTTTGATGGTAGCAGGCGATTTTAACTTGAGCTCCATTGTCTGGTCTTGGGACCCGGAATCTCCCTGCATGTTACCTAGCAACGTTCACCAGAGTCATGAAATTGTAGTTTTAGATGATATTTTTAGTCTGGGCCTCTCCCAAGTAAATAATATTTTTAATGATTTATCCAAAATTCTTGATCTTATATTTTTAAATAATTTGGTTAATAGTAAAGTAGAATTATGCAATGTACCATTAAGTCCTTGTGATATGCACCACAAGCCGTTGGTAATTAATATTGAGTTTTATAGTTTTCTGCCTTCTGCTTCTCCAATTCCATATTATCATCTGAATGATACTAACTTGTCACTTATTAACGCCTCTATTTCAGCCTTTGATTGGGTTTCCCTTTTTTCGGATGGCTCAATCGATGATTGTTATACTAAGTTCTTGGTTGCCCTTTTTAATATTATTGATACTTATGCCCCTGTGAGGGTACGAAGATCCTATAGGCTTCCCTGGTATACGAAAGGTTTAAAAAATTTAAAGAATAGAAGGGATAAGCACTATAAACGATTTATAATGACAGGTGAGACTCGAGCAGGAGAGCTGTACCGGCAATTTAAGCGGGAATTTGATTTCCTTAATAAGTTCCTCTACAATCAGTATATATCCGATGTCGAAGCTAGCCTTCGATCCAATCCTAAAGCTTTTTGGCGGTTTGTTAACAGCAAAAAGTCAAAATCGGACATACCTTCATCCATATGTTATGGTAATTTAGCAGCCGACTCGGATCAGGGCGTTTCTGATCTTTTTGCAAAATACTTTGCCTCTAACTTGGAGCCGAAGGTTCCTTGGAGTGATCATGAAACTCTTCTTAGCATTGAGCCTTTTCTTAATGTGAGTAACATGGACATTTTGGACGGTGACCTAGTTGAAGCCACTGGACATTTGACCGAGTCGCTCACACCTGACGTGGACGGTATCTCCCCATTCTTTCTTAAGAGGAGTATCGCTTCTCTTTCTACTCCCCTTCAGCTGCTGTTCTCCTTTTCGCTCTCATCTGGTAGATTCCCCCACCGGTGGAAGTTGACTTCTATAACGCCTATTCACAAAGGTGGCAGTAGGTGTGATGTTACCAATTATCGACCTATTGCCAAAATTTGCAATGTCGCTAAGATACTGGAGCGGATAGTAACTAAAAAATTGACTTTTCTAGCTCGCAATTTCATATCCCCCAACCAGCATGGTTTTCTGCCTGGGAGGTCCACTACCACTAATTTAGCTGTCTTTTCTAAGCACTGCTTTGAAGCTTTTGAAAACCGATTTCAGGTTGATGCCATTTACACCGACTTCTCCAAAGCCTTCGACAAAGTGTGTCATGCTGCCCTTCTGGCCAAATTATATAAATTAGGTATTCATTCCTGCCTATTAAGTTGGTTCGAGTCTTATTTGGCTGACCGACCTTGCCATGTTACTATTGGAGACGCTATCTCAAGTCCATTTGTCACCTCCTCTGGTCTTCCACAAGGCAGCTCTCTTGGACCTCTTCTATTTATCATTTTCATTAATGACATCTCGTCATGCTTTCGTCATTCGCACTTTTTAATGTATGCGGATGACCTTAAAATCTATAAAGAGATTAGCTGCATTAGTGACAGTTACTTGTTACAGGAGGATATATCCAGAGTTTACTCATGGTGCTCCCGCAATCTTCTTCCATTAAACTTATCTAAGTGTATGTTTACCCGTTACAGTAGGCGGTCTCTTGAAATCTGTACGGGTTATTCCATCAATAATTATAATTTGGCAGCTAAAGAAGAGGTGTTAGACCTTGGTGTCTTATTCGACAGCAAATTTAAATTTTCTGGTCACTTAGACTATATTTTACCTAAAGCGTATGCTATGCTGGGCTTTGTCAAGAGGCACGTGAACCAGTTCAAAAGTCCATACTCGAGCCTCAGCGTCTATGCTGCATTCATTCGGTCGAGGCTGGAATACGCCTCAATCATTTGGAATCCGGAGTGTAAAGGTCGTTCCAACCGAATTGAGCGACTCCAGAAAAAAATTTTTAAAATTTGCACTTCTGCCTCTAAGGTTTCAGGATCCTGTTCCTTCATACCAGAGCCGTTGCCTTCTTTTGAACGTTTGCACGTTGGAGGATCGGCGTAAACTGGCAGCGTTAACTTTTTTAAATAATTTAATTGTTGATAACATTGATTGTCCTTTTTTGTTGGGACTCGTTAATTTTAATGTTCCTCAAAGGGATCTTCGTACCTTTGCCCCCTTTCGGGTCAAGTGTCATAGGGCCAATTATCTTTTAAATGAGCCGATAGAGCGGGCTCTTTCTTATTTTAATTCTTTGCCGCCTTGCCTCCGAATTGAGTGGGGCTCTGATAAGGGTGTGTTAAAACGCAAGGTAATACGGCATTTATTAAGTTTTTGTTAATTTTGTAGTTTTATTTATTAGGTGTAAGTTGTTATTATGTAGCCATGTAAGGATTTGTCCGTTGGCGAAATAAATAAATAAATAAATAAATAAAAGTTTCGACTACTCCAGGCCCCTCCTAACCCCTCCCCGGGCTCGCCCTTTTTCAGCCATCATTTTCTTGTCTGTACTTGCCATTTGGAGAGTTTTTGAGTTTTGATGGGCGCTGCAGACGCGACACTTTTTATGGCCCTCGCACATTAGGCATTCGTCATTAAAGTTTATATCTCCCCCAATGCCAGAGCCCTCTCTGGCTCTTATCCCGCCTGAAAAGCCCCTTCAAAAAAAATATCACATCTGCCGACTTCTAGGGATATACATATATATGCCATAAAATGACAATGATGGCTGAGCATAATGCCAACAATTAGGCTGAAAAATGTTGGCTCACGCACCGAGAGTGCCAGAAAGGGATGTTATATTTTTGGAAAAAATCTAAAGTTGAAAAAAAAACACCAAGCAACTTTTTGAGATTTTTTTTGTTAAGATTTTAGTATCACAAACTGAAACTATAAAATTAGAATAGATTGGATATCCTTTTCTCAGTGTCCTGCCTGTATTCGTCTTCGACTAACTGACTGATGAAGCATGTCCAGCCATGTTCTTTTCTTGTTTATGAGATGGCTGCTTGTTTGGTTATATAGCCAGTGTTTTGGGCCTCCCAGCCTGCCCCGTCCTGCCACTGCACTTTGAACAAATTAAAATTGCAAAAATCCTCCTGCACAACTGCACTTATGCCAGCAAAACTGCAACAAGGCTCTGGCTCTGCCCCATTACCGTAAACAATCGAGAGAGAGACAGAGAGAGATCCTGTGCTTCGGCTTTCGGTTTCTGGTCCTTCACAGGATTCTTCCTCTCATGTATCTCATACATTTCATATCTTAATTGCCAGAGGCTGAAATGAAATACATAAAATGCATATTTTCGACATTTTTATTACCTGTTCGATACTTGCTTGTTGACAATTTCTTGGCCCATAAACTTCCGGGCGCCATCCATAAGTGGGCTCAGACCAAGCAAAAAAAAAAAAACTGAAAATCAATTGGAAAAAAAAGTCAAACATGGCCAAGAGCACTTCACACCACACACACAACTCGCCGTGTGGATACAGACTTTGTTGCAAAATGTATCGTATTTTACTTTGGTCATGTCTGGCAAATTGATTGCCGTCAGGATATTCAGGATAATCGATTATCGACTTGGGCGACTACTACTACTACTTGGGTGTTATCGAATGAATTACCCACAAGGTGTTTGCCAAACAATTTATGCGTCTCTTAATTGATCCGATTTTAGGGAATTAATGTATTCACATCTCGATTGCCCCGAAAAGAGCATTCGTTTTATTTGAATGGCCAAGGACATTTTTCCCCATTGGAAGCTACGTTAAATTGATAAAGAACCTAAATGATTTAAATCCACAAATAATTATAATAAAAAATCCTCTTTTTCTCCTTTCTCCTTTGGCCCGAAATATCTTCAAAACTAATTTGGCAACAAGAGTCGAAACTTTTGAGGAGAAATATATTGAAGCAAACTAACCGAAAAGGACAGTCGTCTCCGGGAGGAGAAGAAATGTCAAGGGAAAGCTAAAGATTGAAAGAAAGTGAATGAAAGTATGAAATGAATGAATGACAAATAGCTTTTGGCTCATCATCTTTGATGGGAGATGGAGAAGGGGGAGGAGGAGGGGGAGACGGGGAATGAAGTGCAAATTAATCAACTATAAAATTAATTATCCTTTGAATCCTTGCAAGTAAATAAAACCTCCTGGCATGTCTTTTCTTAGGGGCTTTCGAATAACAAGTATGACAAATTCTAATGTCCGAATAATTTGTGGTCTGTGCCCCAGTTGTGTCACATTTTCCTCCCATTAATTTCACTATTATTTTATGTGGAACTTGAATTTTTTATTGTGCATTTAACTAATTAATGCTTTAACTTGGAACTTTTAAAATTTATTGAAATCGCGCTCTTCTATGGGAAACCATGAGGCTGCGGATGTTTAAACTACGAATTTTAGTTGAGGGCCTTATCGATGGAGGTTCTTGCTACTCCTGGTCCTTGTGGGGTGTGTTATTTGGTATTTCACTGGGAATTTTGGAGAGACAAACGTCATCGATGGAGGTTTTAGTTACTCCTGCTTAGTTTAGTTAAACAATTAAACTGAAACGAAATAGAAGGGGAAATAATATAGAGATTAATAAAGATAGAATTATATTATAATGGTATTATAGATTATATAAGAAACTAATGCTAAAAATAATGAAATCTTATTTTATATTAACAATATTATTCAAATTCTATTTAAAATTTATTAAAGTCCTTTGCCATTACTGAGTAAATTAACGTCTAACCCTTGTCTGGCTGCCGTTTGCTGTAATTGCTACTAATTACTGGCCCAGCAGTCCCCCTTTCGGCCACTTTGGTCCTCTCCACCGCCCCCCAGCTTATGCAAATGTCTCCTCCAGACAGTATTATATATATATATATAATTTACATAAACATCTAATTGCTGGTTGGCATTGTTTTGCGCCGTTGCTGTTGTAATCATGCTTAATTGTTTTCGTTGGGCATTTCATGTTCAATGCTCATGATTGAAAGTTTGTGCTCCGGCGGTTTCCATTCGGGTAGGATCCAAACCACGAAAACCGCTAAGGCCCACACTTCTCACAATCAGTAAGAGATGATGTGCCTGCCACCCACCCATCTGAGCCCCCCGGCCCACCCCGGTAGCAGCATTTGAAGTCCCTTTAAGTGCTTAATGACACGTTTGCATTACTCAATTTCCTTTGGCGCTTCGCGAAGTTATTTCCTGAATTCAATTAAGCAAACTGTCTCGAATTATGGCCCTCTTCTTTGGAGGAGAAGTGTTGGCCATTTCAGTTTTGGAGTGGCAACCAGTACATGGATAGCACAACCAGTACGTTGACAAAACAAGGATCAAGAGCAGCTATCGGCCGGGCAAACAAACCCAAAATCAGTTAATTGATGTTCAAATCAAGAGAGCTGGGCAGCCAAATGGCCGGGCTCTTTAGTTGCTTTACAGGCCGAGTTAGGTAGTCTCGAGGGGTGTTGTCTGCTTCAACAAGCCGATTTTGGCTTAATGCCCAAAGTAAAGTTTAATCAGCCCAGGGGCCATACTATATTCGATAAATACAGGAAAAGGCGATTATGTTTTGATTTAGACTTGATTTAGAAAGATGGGTGATGTTTACTTATTAGAGTAGTCTTATTAAAATTTTAAGAATTTTAAGCTAAAGTGTTTATGCCTTTAGTAGTACCTCTAGTACTTCTATCCATTTAAATCCAAATTGTATATCCTTCTGCATATTTTGCCGGCAAATGCTATACGAGTGGCTATAGATCAGTGCCAGTTGCAGTTGCAGTTGCATTTGGTAGTATATTTACCTTTTAATATTATTAATATTATGATTAAAGCAGGCATCTGCCGAGGGCATCTCGTATGCAGTCAGGCATCCTGCACAGCAACAGCATCCCGGGCATCCTTTTGCAAAATGATGCTGACAGCTCACCTGGCTTGTATATCTATTTATATATTATATGTATATATGTAGTATCTATGAGAGGATGTGTCTGGGTGTGTGCGTGACATTCATTTACTAAAGAAGAGCCTTGCACTTGCAAATGAAGTTCTTGTGGATTGCAAAATGAAGTCCAAACTTCTCAGCTATTTTTGCCTTTGACAGAAGATTTTCCCTACTTGGTCCTTTTTAGTCCTGTTATGATTTTTATGGTTGCATATTCCATACATTCTAGTTCAATTTTCAATGTGATTATAATCATTTAGAGGATTGGGAAACCCAAAAAATTAGTATTTAATTTAAAGTTTAAAAGCTAAAAGCAAAACTCATTTCCAATTTGTATTTTCGAGGCGTTGAGGCTACAAGTCAGAACTGGAATAAGCCTAAAACTTTAGCCAAAGTAAAATATTTCAAAATACATATATTAATCTAATAAAATGTCCTTTTTTTAAGTGTATATTCTGTAGCATCCTTTGTTACTTTTAGCCTGTGGCTGGCGACGCGTGTGGCTGCCAAAAAAGGCTGCCATTGACAGGACATTTTTAGACTAGTTAGGAGGATGTCGAAGCAGGCAAGAAGGGAGGTCTATTGGGGGCACAAAAGGGCCGCAGAGAATAAAGGGCGGGGCTACTTAGCGCCTTCGTGTATAGTTTTCCGTGTTTTTTTCCTCACCGCCCCTCACTATTCACCATACCTACATATATGTACATTCTACGCCTTGCCGACACAACGCCCTTTTTGGTTTTCCACGTGCCACCAACAACAACAAAAATAACAACTACTAGCACAACAACACACATCTAAAACAACAACCATGTGTTGTTGCCATTTCATTCACGACATTTCAATTACATTAAAGAGCTTCCCTCCACGCGCGCCACTGCCCGGAGTTAGTAGATTAAAATTGAGCATCGCCGCTGGCAGTCGTCGGATATTGAAAAATATTTGCTAAATTATTATAAGCACAGAGTCCCACTCTATTTTATAAAACGGCTAATGGATTTATGGAAGAGTTTGGATAAGAATTGGCCGAGATATAGCTATGGCTCTGGAGCAACTATAGAAATCCAGGATTTTGCAGGGGTATCCTCACTAATTCATAAAAAAAAAATCAAAAATATTTTGCATCCAGATTTGGATGCAGATTGGTGGAGAATCGAGCTACAAATCGTTTAAGGTACCCCGCTTGAGAATCGGATGAGAATTGGCTGAGATATAGCTATGGGAGTGGGCCATGTATGGAAATCGTGGATTTTGCAGGGGTACCCCTAGAAAAAATGGAAAAAAATCTGAAAAATATTTTGTTGCACGATTTTGATGTAGATTGGTGGGGAATCGTTATAGAAATCGTTTAAGGTACCCCGCTTGAGAATCGGACGAGAATTGGCTGAGATATAGCTATGGGAGTGGGCCATGTATGGAAATCGTGGCTTTTGCAGGGGTACCCCTAGAAAAAATGGAAAAAAATCTGAAAAATATTTTGTTGCAGGATTTTGATGTAGATTGGTGGGGAATCGAGCCAAAAATCGTTTAAGGTACCCCGCTTGAGAATCGGATGAGAATTGGCTGAGATATAGCTATGGGAGTGGGCCATGTATGGAAATCGTGGATTTTGCAGGGGTACCCCTAGAAAAAATGGAAAAAAATCTGAAAAATATTTTGTTGCACGATTTTGATGTAGATTGGTGGGGAATCGTTATAGAAATCGTTTAAGGTACCCCGCTTGAGAATCGGACGAGAATTGGCTGAGATATAGCTATGGGAGTGGGCCATGTATGGAAATCGTGGCTTTTGCAGGGGTACCCCTAGAAAAAATGGAAAAAAATCTGAAAAATATTTTGTTGCAGGATTTTGATGTAGATTGGTGGGGAATCGAGCCAAAAATCGTTTAAGGTACCCCGCTTGAGAATCGGATGAGAATTGGCTGAGATATAGCTATGGGAGTGGGCCATGTATGGAAATCGTGGATTTTGCAGGGGTACCCCTAGAAAAAATGGAAAAAAATCTGAAAAATATTTTGTTGCACGATTTTGATGTAGATTGGTGGGGAATCGTTATAGAAATCGTTTAAGGTACCCCGCTTGAGAATCGGACGAGAATTGGCTGAGATATAGCTATGGGAGTGGGCCATGTATGGAAATCGTGGCTTTTGCAGGGGTACCCCTAGAAAAAATTGAAAAAAATCTGAAAAATATTTTGTTGCAGGATTTTGATGCAGATTGGTGGGGAATCGATAAAGAAATCGTTTAAGGTACCCCGCTTGAGAATCGGACGAGAATTGGCTGAGATATAGCTATGGGAGTGGGCCATGTATGGAAATCGTGGATTTTGCAGGGGTACCCCTAGAAAAAATGGAAAAAAATCTGAAAAATATTTTGTTGCAGGATTTTGATGTAGATTGGTGGGGAATCGAGCCACAAATCGTTTAAGGTACCCCGCTTGAGAATCGGATGAGAATTGGCTGAGATATAGCTATCGGAGTGGGCTATGTATGGAAATCGGGGTTTTTGCAGGGGTACCCCTAGAAAAAATGGAAAAAAATCTGAAAAATATTTTGTTGCTGGATTTTGATGTAGATTGGTGGGGAATCGAGCCACAAATCGTTTAAGGTACCCCGCTTGAGAATCGGATGAGAATTGTCTGAGATATAGCTATCGGAGTGGGCTATGTATGGAAATCGTGGTTTTTGCAGGGGTACCCCTAGAAAAAATGGAAAAAAATCTGAAAAATATTTTGTTGCAGGATTTTGATGCAGATTGGTGGGGAATCGAGCCACAAATCGTTTAAGGTACCCCGCTTGAGAATCGGATGAGAATTGGCTGAGATATAGCTATCGGAGTGGGCTGTGTATGGAAATCGGGGTTTTTGCAGGGGTACCCCTAGAAAAAATGGAAAAAAATCTGAAAAATATTTTGTTGCAGGATTTTGATGTAGATTGGTGGGGAATCGAGCTACAAATCGTTTAAGGTACTCCGTTTGAGAATCGGATGAGAATTGTCTGAGATATAGCTATCGGAGTGGGCTATGTATGGAAATCGTGGTTTTTGCAGGGGTACCCCTAGAAAAAATGGAAAAAAATCTGAAAAATATTTTGTTGCAGGATTTTGATGCAGATTGGTGGGGAATCGAGCCACAAATCGTTTAAGGTACCCCGCTTGAGAATCGGATGAGAATTGGCTGAGATATAGCTATCGGAGTGGGCTATGTATGGAAATCGGGGTTTTTGCAGGGGTACCCCTAGAAAAAATGGAAAAAAATCTGAAAAATATTTTGTTGCAGGATTTTGATGTAGATTGGTGGGGAATCGAGCTACAAATCGTTTAAGGTACTCCGTTTGAGAATCGGATGAGAATTGTCTGAGATATAGCTATGGGAGTGGGCTATGTATGGAAATCGTGGTTTTTGCAGGGGTACCCCTAGAAAAAATGGAAAAAAATCTGAAAAATATTTTGTTGCTGGATTTTGATGCAGATTGGTGGGGAATCGTTATAGAAATCGTTTAAGGTACCCCGCTTGAGAATCGGACGAGAATTGGCTGAGATATAGCTATGGGAGTGGGCCATGTATGGAAATCGTGGCTTTTGCAGGGGTACCCCTAGAAAAAATGGAAAAAAATCTGAAAAATATTTTGTTGCAGGATTTTGATGTAGATTGGTGGGGAATCGAGCCACAAATCGTTTAAGGTACCCCGCTTGAGAATCGGATGAGAATTGGCTGAGATATAGCTATCGGAGTGGGCCATGTATGGAAATCGTGGATTTTGCAGGGGTACCCCTAGAAAAAATGGAAAAAAATCTGAAAAATATTTTGTTGCAGGATTTTGATGTAGATTGGTGGGGAATCGAGCCACAAATCGTTTAAGGTACCCCGCTTGAGAATCGGATGAGAATTGGCTGAGATATAGCTATCGGAGTGGGCTATGTATGGAAATCGGGGTTTTTGCAGGGGTACCCCTAGAAAAAATGGAAAAAAATCTGAAAAATATTTTGTTGCTGGATTTTGATGTAGATTGGTGGGGAATCGAGCCACAAATCGTTTAAGGTACCCCGCTTGAGAATCGGATGAGAATTGTCTGAGATATAGCTATCGGAGTGGGCTATGTATGGAAATCGTGGTTTTTGCAGGGGTACCCCTAGAAAAAATGGAAAAAAATCTGAAAAATATTTTGTTGCAGGATTTTGATGCAGATTGGTGGGGAATCGAGCCACAAATCGTTTAAGGTGCCCCGCTTGAGAATCGGATGAGAATTGGCTGAGATATAGCTATCGGAGTGGGCTGTGTATGGAAATCGGGGTTTTTGCAGGGGTACCCCTAGAAAAAATGGAAAAAAATCTGAAAAATATTTTGTTGCAGGATTTTGATGTAGATTGGTGGGGAATCGAGCTACAAATCGTTTAAGGTACTCCGTTTGAGAATCGGATGAGAATTGTCTGAGATATAGCTATCGGAGTGGGCTATGTATGGAAATCGTGGTTTTTGCAGGGGTACCCCTAGAAAAAATGGAAAAAAATCTGAAAAATATTTTGTTGCAGGATTTTGATGCAGATTGGTGGGGAATCGAGCCACAAATCGTTTAAGGTAGCCCGCTTGAGAATCGGATGAGAATTGGCTGAGATATAGCTATCGGAGTGGGCTATGTATGGAAATCGGGGTTTTTGCAGGGGTACCCCTAGAAAAAATGGAAAAAAATCTGAAAAATATTTTGTTGCAGGATTTTGATGTAGATTGGTGGGGAATCGAGCTACAAATCGTTTAAGGTACTCCGTTTGAGAATCGGATGAGAATTGTCTGAGATATAGCTATGGGAGTGGGCTATGTATGGAAATCGTGGTTTTTGCAGGGGTACCCCTAGAAAAAATGGAAAAAAATCTGAAAAATATTTTGTTGCTGGATTTTGATGCAGATTGGTGGGGAATCGTTATAGAAATCGTTTAAGGTACCCCGCTTGAGAATCGGACGAGAATTGGCTGAGATATAGCTATGGGAGTGGGCCATGTATGGAAATCGTGGCTTTTGCAGGGGTACCCCTAGAAAAAATGGAAAAAAATCTGAAAAATATTTTGTTGCAGGATTTTGATGTAGATTGGTGGGGAATCGAGCCACAAATCGTTTAAGGTACCCCGCTTGAGAATCGGATGAGAATTGGCTGAGATATAGCTATCGGAGTGGGCTATGTATGGAAATCTGGGTTTTTGCAGGGGTACCCCTAGAAAAAATGGAAAAAAATCTGAAAAATATTTTGTTGCAGGATTTTGATGTAGATTGGTGGGGAATCGAGCCACAAATCGTTTAAGGTACCCCGCTTGAGAATCGGATGAGAATTGGCTGAGATATAGCTATCGGAGTGGGCTATGTATGGAAATCGTGGTTTTTGCAGGGGTACCCCTAGAAAAAATGGAAAAAAAATCTGAAAAATATTTTGTTGCAGGATTTTGATGCAGATTGGTGGGGAATCGATAAAGAAATCGTTTAAGAATTGGCTGAGATATAGCTATGGCTCTGGATTAAATATGGCAATCCGGGATTTTGCAGGGGTATTCCCACCTGAGGTTATGGCTGAGAATGTGGGTAACGTGTACATTTCGTAAGAATCGGTTGAAAACTATGCCTATATTATATATCCGCAAAAATATATTCTTCAGCATTGCTCCTTGGCTTGAATTGTATTTGTGTTTATGTCATTACCAAATTTGATTTGCAATTACGACCGTAATTTCGCTTTAACCGATACTAAGTGTTGGCCTTCCACTTAAGCTGTCTGCCAACTTTGCAAACTTTTGCGATGAAGGCATGGCATGAGAGCGGCGCGCCGGATGAGAGCGCCGGTTCTTCATTAAAACGGATTCGTGTTGCAGTAACAGCTGGGGCAGCACACTCTGGCAACTTGCAACTAGCAACTGGCAACTACCAACTGGCAAATGGCAAATGGCATTATTTTTGTTTGACAAGTCAAAGCGGCGCGACATCGCGACTGCAGCGGAGGCCGCAAGAGCAAGAGCACTTCAAAGTTGTCAGAGTATACTTCTAGGCGCGCCCAAGTGCGTGTGTGTGCCCTCCATCCCCCCACACCTAGGTTAGTGTGTGTGTTCGTTTCAAAAGCCGGACTTGAGCCTTACAAAAAATAATACAAAAATAATAAAAAAAATTTAACGCTTAAAACTACAAGTTCTCTTAGGGATTTCTCTTAAAGGATGTTGGTTGAAGAGAATTTCACCATAGCTTTCATGGAATCGCGCAAACTCACCACTTGAATACGAACAGACACGCACACAAAAGGAGCATCACACACACGAACTAATAAACCGAATCCAAAACTGGCTACCATTGACATTTTCACCTACTTTCCGACCTGTCGCTTTCCCTCTTGGCCAAAATACCGAAATACTGGCCGAATGCACTCTGGCAGCTTGACCAAGTCCCAGTTGCCTCGTTTACCCATTTCCCTCAATTTCCTCCCATGAATTTTCCAAATCAGGCAAAAAAAAAAGAAACCGAAAAAAATAGAGCAAATGGGGGAAAGGAGCTCAAGATTTACGAGTGGCACTGTTGAAAGGGCAGGGCTTTCGGTTCGATTTACTAATTTAGTTATAGACGCAAGGAAAATCGAACATTAAGGAGTAAGTATAGAATTGATTAGTCATTGGACACTAAATTTTAATCCAAGCAATCTTTGCTTTTGATTTCTTAATAGTTATTTTAAACTTTTCAAAGAATGAAAAATTTCTTTAAAATCAATGGAAGTTCTTTGAATCACTTACCTCTTGGTAACTATAACACGTAACCGGCTAAATTAAACTAGTTGCAGTCTGATCCTTATGTGATCCAGGTCATTCTTCCTTCTTATCCATATCCTCATCATCGTTATCGTCGGCCTTCGACTCCACTTCTGATTTGCTCGTTTTCTTCGAAGCTTTTTCCTGCTTGCCCTTCGGTTTACGATCGCAAAAGGCCCTGAACATATCGGCGACACACTGTTGCCTTGAGAACGTTGGGGCAGCATTATCATCACTGGATGGATCATCAGAGGCATCTTCTGCCGAGCCAGACTCAGTGCCCTCGACCTCGACCCCGACCTCGCCCCTGTCGTGTCTAGTGGTATCGCGCAAGGTATATTCACCATCCTTTTCGATAAAGAGTCCCATCAGTTGCATGTTATAGATAGATTTCTTAATGCATCCAGGCAAGTCTTTGGTCGGGTTCAGGTTGCGCATTGTGTAGCGAACCTCATGCAAGATATCCTCGTAGGACACGTACTCCCCGGGCACAACCATGTTGAAGACAGCTTTGTACACATGACGGTTGACTTTACGAGGGACATTGAATTGATCCATGATTACTTAATTATCACTTCGCGTATACAGGTTTCGAAAATAATCCAATTTTATTTTTGGATTGAAATATTCAATTTCTAATTTAATTTCTAATTCAATTTCTAATTCAGTTTCTAATTCAATTTCTAGTATTTGAGGTCCGCACTGCTGTGGGGTTGAGTCTTGAATGAGGTATTGAGCTCTATCGTCTCAGGGCTATTCATTTTGGTTTGACATTTAACGAAAGTGGATTGCTTTGTTTTGAGGTTTTTTCACATCATTGTAAAGAATAAAAATTTGACTGCTTTTTGTAGATTTCAAGAAAAAATATTTATTTGATTTATTATTTCATTTGTAAATTTTTTCAATTCCTGCTTGAAAATTTATTATCAATTCCAAAAAAAAATTCATTACAAATATTAGGAAATTTTGTTCTAATTATTGAAAAAAAAATAACCAAGCTTGAAAAGAAAACAAATTTAGGTCCTATTCAAGGAGTATCACTTTATCGTTCCTTTCCTTGTATTGTGGCCGTTTTTTCTTCAGCGCTTGGCTCATGAGCATCAACTGGGTCCGGTAGAGTGCTCCTGTCGATCCCGGACCCGGTCGATCCTGGTCTTCCACGTCATACTCGCCACTTTTTTCTTTAGGCGTTCTTTAGGCCATTTGGCGTTCCCGTACACCCCATATTTTAAAATACATTTCCCTATTTCCATCACAGTAGGCCCCAAAAAAATGAATAAAAATTGAATTTATTGAAGGTTTGTCAAATTTATTAAGACATTATACAGAGCCCCATAACTTTGTCGAATTAATCAAATTATAGAGTTTCTAGCCGCCATATTCAATGGACCCCAAATAAAATACACCAGAAATTAGAAAAATACAATATATTTGATGACAAATTTCTTTATAAATGTAGCCAATGTGTCTATTTGTCCATCCAAAATGATTAGGTCCAGGAATGTTGATTGTAGGGATTTGACTTTCCAGGAGTGTGGAGGCGGCGTTACAGCATGCGCTTCGTGATTGGCTTCGATGGTATAGCCAAGGACTCCTGGCCTGGCCTGTATAACCCAAGTAGCGGAAAATTTAGGCTCAGTTTTTTTTTGTATTCGGGCCTGTTCTGGATCCCAGGCGCCTACATCTTTGCTGGTTTGGGGGCCTTTCGTTTCATGATCATTACAGGCGGCACCTTGTAATGCCCAAATATCTTGCGTACCATCAGAGGTGTGGCCATAGAATGCCGGTGGTTTGAGACCCCGTTGGCGGAGTTGGCCAATATCTTCTGGGATGTCGCGAAGAAGCAATTGGTTTTGTCTCTTCTACTTAAAATGCCGACATCGGCAAGATGCCTCAGGGATCTCATGACTAGAAGAGACAGATTGTCCACCGGATTGGAGTTCCGCATGGTGTACCGAACCTGATTTTTGATTTCCCAGATCGGTGCATAGTCGCAGTCTTGGGTCAAGAAGTCTACAGCCTTCAGAACGTGGCGGTTCACTATCTGGGGTACGTCGTTATTACCGGCCATTGCAATCGATATATTTTTTTTTGGGTCGTCTAAATTTCGAAAAAAAAAATACTTTTTAAAATTTTGTAAAAAAAAAAAAATAAATTGCCGAAAATATTCACAACAAATAATTTTTCAAATATACGCGTGTGCTCCAAAATTTTGTTACTGCTGGGATCAGCTGCTCGAATTAGAATGAGATGTTTCGGGCCCTGGGCTCAGGGCTCAGAAATTTTTGGCTTGACAGTTCGAATCATGGACTACTTGTTTGTAATTTTCTCGTTTCCAGAGCTGGGGAAACTTTTGGCCATTTTGGCCACTGTCGCTGCTAGGCAGTCTATTAGCGGCAGTCTCATTCATTTGAGATTCGCTGAGCGATTGGCGACGTGTAAACGATAATCAAGTAATTTCCATTATGCCCAGGACACTAAAGGAATGGCCGCACAGGCCACAGGACCAAGAGCACACAGGACACGGAACACAAACCATTGAAATGGCCGCGTGGAGGCTGGCAGGACAATAAAAGCCTTACTAAATTGCGATTGTCGCGACTGGCGCGCTACGAGGAGCATTAGAATGAATCAGTTTGCGACAGGAGATACAAAATACATTACGCATACGCCCCGTGGCCCAAACAAAAGCAAATCCAATTGCCAATTGTTGCGATAAAGCAAAGCGCCAATGCGGAGTCAAAGGAAACGTCGATGCTGGTCGTTCTTTTTTGGTTTTGTTGCCCGCTCTAGGTTTTCTTCTCTTGGTTTTCACTATTTATTGGCACTGGCATTTCATTGTCCTTGTTGCTGCTGCTGTTGGCTTTTAGACAACTTTCTCTGTGTGTTTTTATGCTTTTAAGGCGCACGCGATAATGGCCAGTGTGTGTTGGTTAGTATGTAAGTGTATGTGTGTATGTGTGTGTGTGTCAGCACTTTGCGACAACAATACCTTACCACTCTCTCCACTTTTGCCTCCTTTCTCCGACATGCACAACAACTCTCTCCTATCTGCCCACCCACACTACTTCAAAGGAAGGCGACGGAAACGGAAGCAACATACTTAGACGCTCACTGAACAGCATCCAAAGTGAGTGCGAGCGGGAGAGATAGCGGCTATGTGAAAGAGAAGGAGAGTGATGTGTGGAGATGGAGGGTAGAGGGGTCATTGGTTAGCAGGACGCAGGACGATGAAACTGAACTGCACTAAATGTGCGCAAGCAGCGTAATTGTGGCTTAAATACACGTCACAAAAAAGGTTATGTTTTCATTTCCGTTTATAGAGAAGAAAGAAAGGATTGGAGGATCTTAACAAGAAAGAGAAATATGTAAATTATATTCTATAATAAGTATCCGAGTACCCATTCACATCTTGTAATCACATCTTCGAAATATTTTAAAAAAACTTGTATTATAAAATGAAAATAAATAGAAAAGTACCTGAGAGAAACAGAGTGGAATAAACGATTCCAAATGAAACAATCAAGTTACCCTTTACTGTTCTGACATATTTTTATCAAAAAAAGGTGAAAAATAAAAAAATAAATAAATTTGGTAAATAGGAAAAATAATAGAAATATAAATAAATTTGAAATTTAAATATGCCTTTATCGAAACATAGAGGTAGAAGATTCCAAACAAAAGAACTGCAGGATATCGACTATGGTTCCGCATATTTCTTTTTAAACAAAGAATAACTAAGTGCCTAAACAGGAACTGTATGATTCCTAGAAAGTACCACAAAAGATAGAACCAAATCCCTAGAAAGAAGAATGCCCCCATCCCAGAATCCCAATATAAAAAACTATTCCAAATCTGCTTGCATTGTTTCTTTATTTTTCCAAAAATTAGGCATCTCGTGTATTGTAGCGCTGCTCAGTGTCTCCAAACGCTTCTCCAGTTTCCATCGTCCTGTCCATATCGTCTACATCCTGTCTAGTTCTCGATGTCCAATTCATCATCGGTGAAAATAACCTCCTCGGTGTCTTTAGGAGATGGTTTGGCGGCGGCTCGTTTGCCTTTATTTACTGAACGCGGCTTAGACTTACGACTTATTTTTTGCTTCTTAGCTTTATTCTTTGCCTTGGCATTCTTTGAAGAGCTTGGCTTATCTTCTTCATGAGGTCTCTTCGGGGCTTCATCTTTTGCAGGTGTGTTGGTTGTATCCTCTGATGCATCCTCCAATGTATCCTCGGGTGTATAGCTTCCTGTAGACATGTGCCTACGACGAAGTGAATCGTTATAGAGGGAATAAGTCTCATTCCTCTCTACGATCACATGAAGGCGAATAAAGTTCTTCAGGGACTTAAATATGCCCTGCGCCAGGTCATCAGCGTCCTTGGTTACGTGCATAGTGTGGGCGACCTCCCTCAGGATATCTACAAACGGAGTGAACTTCGAGTCCGAGGCTAGGTTGTGCAGCGCCCTATAGACGTGGAGATTGACTTGCTTTTGGCTAATGTCCACACTCATCTTACTCCTTCTAATACTGCAATATTAAAATTATTTTCTTTAAAAGAAAAAAAATTATTTTTGGAATATTACTTTTTTCTTCAAAATTCGGAAAAATAGAGACCGCTTGATCTGAACAGTTCAAAGGCTTGAACACAAATGAGGATTTCCTTTTGGGAAATATGCTTCAATAATAATCGAAACTGAAGTTACGCGCAGTGGCCTGCTTTGTTTCATAGAAAATTCGTATTTTTCAATATATGTATTTAATTATTTATTTAAGTATTATTTCGTTCAGTGTATGAATTCGCCATAAAAAGGCAACAAGCGAAATGAAGTGAAGTGGAACGGTCATCGCGGATTAGCGTAAACGTAAAAATATCCTGTCTCCAGTCTGTGTTAGTGAGTGTGTGAGTGTTAACAGTTAATTGTTTTGCGTGCGTGTCTCATATGGCCACCATACTCTCCGTTCCCCCCTCGCCACACTGTTTTGGCCCGGCTCTTTGTGTCACCAAATTGTGTCATTAGCAGTCGCATAAAAAGCAAAATGGCCCGAACAGCTCATTGGCACGTTCCAAACGTTTCCAAATGCTCAAAAAAAAAAAAAAAGAACGTTTCAAAAATTTCCCCATCAAGATGACAATGATGATGATGAGGTTATATCTCTTGGCCTCCCCGTTCTGGCCTTATCCCTCTTCCCTAAATACTATATTCCTTGCAAAAAGTCTCAACTTTTTCTTGCCAGAGTTTTATTTGCAAGCCATAAAGTAAAGTTGGTCGGGTTTATAACCGCAGAATAAAAGTTAAAAATTTATAAATCAAAGAAAAAGATAGGGTAGGAGGTTGTATGTACATCCTGGTACCAATCCTCCCTTTGATTGCTATGATATGACCGTTTCCTTACCATTTTTTGTAGCTCTATTTATTCCTGTTGCCCAGAAACTCGCGTTGAGCTTAAATTTTATTCTTTTTGGTGCCACAATTTGTTTAAAAAAATAAAATATATATAAAATAATAAATAATAAAAATAATTTAAAACTCGTGCCGAAAGGCAGCGAAACTAAATAAATAAATGTGCCTGCCTGGAACGACTCATACTCATATTCGTACTCGTACTACTATATGCAAGTTTTATTTAAGAGTGCAAAAAGTAAAGCAATAAACAGGCACACACACATGCCACACACACACACCCACACACACACACACACTACCACCCACACATCCTTACGCCTAGGGATGTGTGTGCTATGCATGAAAATAAAAGTTTTCCATAATTTTGTATAAGAAAAGTTTTCTTGCGTTGTGTTCTCGCCATAGTTGCAAGTGTTTCCTGGCCGCCATTATTTTTTCTTTCCCCTCTTCTATCGCCTTTTTTTGGGTGCTATCTCTTTCTAGCCCCGCTGGCGGTCTAGGCCCAAAGTGGCTACAAAACTTTTACGCTGCTTGTGAATTAATTAAAAGATGAACTGGGCAGGCCAACAAACTAAAAAAAATCAGGAAACTGAGAAGCCCAAGATAAAACTAAAAGGATAAAGTCTAAGAATAAGAAGTAGTGGGTTTAACCCAAAGTGGTCAACCAACCAATAAGCTCCGCAACAACTTATTACTATGTAATACCCTAACACAAACCTATAACCCTTAAAACTAAATTATTAAACCGCTCTATAACACCATTAGCCCACCCTTAATACCAAAAAAAAAAACCTTTTTTGGCTTGCAATTGGCAAATTTTTGAATATTTTTATTTGTACAACTTCTAAACAATTTCAAAACGACTCTAAACTACTCTATAGTGTGACTTGAGACCCCGTGTATAAATAACAATTGAACATGAAACATTGAACGATTGTGGCCAGAACGGCGCCGACTTATTTTTCGTACTTCAGGAACCTGCCACGGCGAGCCATGCGGCGGATGCTGCGCTCCAGCAGCAATGGATGGGTACGGGTAAGGATTACCAGATCTTCAAAGCTCATCATCTCTTCCGGTTCCTCGTCGTCCTCCTGATAAGGCTGCGATAGAAACCATCTTAAAATGACACAAAAAAATCTCACAAACTTACCTCGTCGTTGTCGTTCTGGTCGAGGCTCATTGTGTTGAAGGATGCACATAGGACGCTGCTGCCATCCTTTGCCTTTGCCTTCACCTGGGACGCGGCCGCCTTCTCGAATTCCAGCTCGAGTTTCTTTTTGGCGCCCTTCGATCCTGGTGGCATCGATCCTTGAGCCCTTCCCGAGTTTCCTGAGGATCCAGATGTTCCTGCATTTCCCGATGCTTCCGCTAATCCAGCAGCTACCACAGGTGCTGCTCCTTTTTTTTCTTTATAGAAACCACCTTCGCGGGCCAGCTTATCAAGCGTTCTGGACAGTTTGCGGGGGGAAAATTGGGTCAGTTCCAAGAGATCCTTAAAAGTCAAGAGCGTCTCGTTGTCCAGCTCCCGCTTAATGAGTCGATATTTTTCGTAATCCTCCCATGTCATATTCATGTTGATGTTTTTATTTTAATAAATTATTATACAATTTTTTTTTTGCAAAAACTACTTGACTGTAGTTTTTTGTTGAAATTTTATTTTCACCGAATATTTTGGAAATTTTAATTTAATACTGTTTCGTTTCAGCAGGGTCGGGATAGAATGATTTGACTTTGGATGTGTCGGTGAGAAACAGTGAAACAGCACAGTGAGAAATACAATACAGATTTTCCAACGAGCTCTTTGTGTTTCTAAAAGTTTTCTATAAAGAATCCTATTTTGAAAGTTTTACAAAAATACAAATCAAACGATGTGGCCACTGGCCAGAAGAATTAATAATAATGAGCAAAATAAGTAAATAAGGGCGCCAAAAAGGGAGTAGCATTGAAGAGTAAAATTTTACGGTTTTTTTTTGCATAAAATAACCGCGACAAAGATTTTTCAATTTGGTAGATTAACAAAAAAAAAATTCAAATAATTAATTTAAATATTAGCGCCCTCCTCCTCGATTCTCAAAGGTTGCACTTAAGCAAGCCTGAAAAGCGCGAAAATAGTTTTTTTTTATTATGATTGTTGTTGTTTTAATTATTGTATTTGTTGTAGTATTTTTGTTGTTGTAGTATTGTTGTTGTTGTAGTATTTTTGTTGTTGTAGTGTTTTTGTTGTTGTAGTGTTTTTCTTGTTGTAGTATTTTTGTTGTTGTAGTGTTTTTCTTGTTGTAGTATTTTGTTGTTGTAGTATTTTTGTTGTTGCAGTATTTTTGTTGTTGTAGTATTTTTGTTGTTGTAGTGTTTTTGTTGTTGTAGTATTTTGTTGTTGTAGTATTTTTGTTGTTGTAGTATTTTTGTTGTTGTACTATTTTTGTTGTTGTAATTTTTTTGTTGTTGTAGTATTCTTGTTGTTGTAGTATTCTTGTTGTTTTTATAACTTTTTTGTTGTTGTATTTTTTTTTTTTTAGTTTTTCGTATATTTTTTTGAAAATAATCATTTCTTGGCCACTGCCCTGGACCTGGAAAGTTATGGACCCATCATCCTGAACGGCAAGATCTTGGAAAGATTTCCATGCTCATCATTTTGGATACATATCTGGACATGGCATGAGATACTACACAGGGTTTCTGGATCCTGGATGGTAAGGATACGTCAAGGTTTACTACGAAAAAATGCTTAGGCTTAGGATTATAATTTTGGTCAAAAGTTAAGGCTTAAGGGTTTTGGTTAAGGCTATCGACTTGAAACTTTGCACGCAGTATATGTATATGTAAGTCGGAACGTCCGGGATCGGCCGACTATATCCTATAGCTACCATATAACTGACCAATTGGAAATTACCCAACTTTTGTGTTTTTGAAGATAGAAAGTTGAAACTTCCTGTTTGTTATAATTTTGGTTTGATCAAAAATCTTTCTAAAAAAGTAGGCTGGACGAAGGCATTCATCCAAACAAATAAGTATTATTATACTTTCACTGAATTTGATTAAAAAAAAAAACGTAAAAAATCAAAATGTTTGCGGAATTTATGTATTTTTTTGCACCTCTTGTCGCTGTTGTAGGCTTCGTAGTTAAGTGCTCCTGGTCCATTATACCTGAATTTCAAGAATTTTATCGTGTGACGGAGCTATTAGTGGCAGAAGCTGAGCTTATAGAGATGATTCATTTTTTGCAAGAAACCGGAGCAGCTCAAGAAGCAACTAATCTTTGCCAAATTACTCTGTCGAGTTTTCGTACAGATGCACTTCAACGTTCAGAACAATCAAATGTGTTAAATTTTAATATAAAATGTAGGTATTCTATTAAGTTTTGAATTCACTTAGTCTTTGATATTAATTTTTCCATTTTATATTTCAGAGTTCTGTGTTATCTTTTTTTTTTGTTTGGCAGGTAAGTGATTGTGGATTTGTTAGCTTTATTTTATTTGTTAATTATATATATATATCATATTTCTACTTTTAGTAATAACTAATCTCGTACTAACAACTGAAAACTAACTGAAATGGAATACTCTTACTCTATACTATGGGTATTATAAAATCATTAAAAATAATGATATAAATATACATATATACAAATATTTTTATTTACTTTTGATCCCCTGATGACCTGTGAAAAGTCTGCAATGGGTTTTTAAAATTCCAAAGGTGTGCCTGTGCATTTGGGTTGACTTTTATATGGAGGACAGAGAGTCAGAGAGAGAGAGGGTGCAGGTCCAAAGGATCCAAGGACATGCGGCCAAAATCCAACACTGAAATGCTGCTCTGCCTGGTGTTGCTCCTAGTGTTCTAGTGTTCCACAGTCCTGATGTCCTACAATCCTGATGTCTGCCGTGTCCCCATGTCCTGGGTGATTTTGAAAAGTGCCCTAGTGGTATAGTGGGTGGGCGGTATGCAAATGTCCTGCAAGAGAGCAACACAAATGCAATTTGTATAATTGACTGTGACTGCGACTGTGTAGCCTGTGACTGTGAACTGCTTTAGTTTTTTGGTTTTGGTTTTGCTTTCTGAGCTGGCTATGGGCCCTCTTTTCGATTTGGATTGTATTTGGCCGGTTCTATGGTATATGTTTAAACAATTTTGTGTGGCCCAAAAGGACAGCCCCCTCCCCTTGTTCCCCTTGTTTCCCAGCCCATTGCATGTGTGTTCTGCATTTTAGTTTTTGGGTTTTCCGTCCGTGCCACGTGCGGTTTTTAGTTTCAGGCCAAGTGGGATTGCCAAGTTTTGTTTGGGTGGCCAAGTTGCAATAGCTGGCTGGTTGGTTCTAGCTGTGTTGCCGGCTTTTTCGAATTTGTTTGCGGTTAAATGCAATTAAAAAGAGATTTACAAGCAGCTCTCTCTCACTCTCGACCGCCTCAACAAAAGTGTCGCAACAGTAGCTCACTAAAAGGACAACCTACTCCTGCCTCAAACCGTCCGAACAAAAAAACTATATATTATATACTACTGTTTTTGGGGGCATTATGGGCATTATGTTTGGCTTCACTTGTAATAGCTGGAAAATACTCCATATTTTGGGCAAACTTGGGGGAATTTGGAAGCTTGCCAAAAGAGGCTTTAATGATTTACAGACTTGTTAGTACAAGACATTCCTTCTTAAGGATACCTAGTGGAAAAGTGACTATTTAAAAATCGTTTTATATCAAAAAGGACCTGAGTCTTGACCCTGAAAATTGGCTCGTTTGGATTTCGCCGACACAATTGCCATTAAAATTGACTTGAAGTTATTTGCATAGCAATTAATAAATGCCATTATAGCTCAGCAGGCTGCCGGCAAACTGACGCAGCAGGACATTTTCCTTTTGGCCATTTTCTTTTCACCCAAAAGGAGCAAAAGACGGAGAAGAACAAAAAAAAGGTACATGTAAATATTTGGTTGTTTCTTTCCAAAAAAAAAATTGAAAGAAATCACAAAAGCCAAAAGGGACAACAATGAGATGTAATGAAATGAAATGACAAGAACACAACAATAAATGCAAATAAAATAAAAGGATCAAGGATATACAATATTGTGTATAAATTATAAATGCAAACAATGAAGTATTTTTTTTCTATTTCTTTCTTGTCAAATTAAAATACTAAATATTGCCCAACAAAGAAAATAAGAAAGAAAACTTTCATATCCAGAGGACACTGATGTTTTGGCTTTCATCTTTCGGATACACAGATACCGAGATACATTTGTCGACGTACCGCCCTTGGGCGACAGGGAGCTGCCAATTAATGCGACTACGTCTCTTAGGGCCAAAAAGGACGGGGGCGTGGCTATGTCCAGAACGTGATGTGACTAAAAGGATACCCGCCCATTCACTTTTGCCATCGTCCTTCCTTTCTACTTTTTTTTTTTTTTTTATTTTTCTTATTCTTTTACTCACAAACTACACTATTTTTGTTTCATTTTCAATTTTCCAAATTACATTTGAAATTTTTGCATTTCTGCATTTCTTTTCTTTATTGCCATCTCTCTCTCTCTCTATACTATGTGTGTGATTGGCTATCTCTCTCTGTTGTTTGGGCATAGAGGAAAAATATTTGTACATAAATATTTGCGAAGGCTCCTCTTTGTTCGTTTTCTTGTAACGATTTCAAGCATTTCTACCATTTTGAGGCTCCTGTTTTAGTATTTGTTCTAGTATTTTGTTGTTGTTGTTGTTGATGCATCGCATCTTAAATATATTTTCCATGTTTGCCCGGGCTGATTGTAATGCAATTTGTATGCATTGTGCATGGACAAACACACAATGCCAAAGAATCTGAATCCAGAGTCCTGAGTCCTGAGTCCTGAATCCAAACACGAAGGCGAATGGCGAGCGGAGAATACCAAAAGTCAGGCAATCTGGCAACCCTTTTGGGACAAAAAACTCGACAAAGAAAATTGGAAACCTGCGGTGGGTGGGCGGAAATTATGTCAGGCCACAGGACAAATGCAGGACGAACAATATCAAATTAGTTTCTTCATCGAGTAATGCATACAAAATACATTGGAATTTGAATTGAAATTTGAATAATTTTTTAATTAAAGGGGACCTTCCATCAAGAATACTTTTAAGCTTTTAAGATTTAAATATGACTGTACCAACTGTAGAAAGGATATCTCTCAACACGAAAGTGAACGCATGTGTGTGCCCTTTTGTTTTGTGTGGAAATCTCAAATGATTGCCAGAGGGCAGAAAAAGGACCTGTTTTCAGCACAATCAGGCTCACTCTCGTGCAATTGACTCGCATCGCATCGAAGGACTCTCCGCAGCAGACTAGCAGCAGTGGCACTAGGACGACCCCATCACCATGCCAAGTGTGTGTCATTGCGAATGTCATACAAATTGTACAAGTCTTCAGTTTCGTCTATCGTCTGTATTTCTGTCAAAGCCAGGGGCTGCCCGGGGAAAAAAGGGGGTGGTCTTTTTGATAGCAGGAGACGGAGACGGGGTTTACCAGATCAATGAATGGCGCAAAAGGGGGCAATGAACAATTCAAGCTTGCACTTCGACACCAATATCCCCCGGGCGACGGCAAAATCAAGTAGCTGACTAAACTGAAACGGAAGCATTACATTTTCAACTTTGTTGCTTTATTTGATTTCCCATAAAATCGAGGCTATTATTTATTTAAGACTTTAATTCCAAAATGGTTTTTTTTAATGGCTTAAACATCAGTAAATATAAAAAAAATATTTACATATTATAAAACATACAATAAATATTAATTTAAAAACTTTATTTTTTTATTAAAAAATTTCTAAAGCTCTTTTGTATTTATGTTCCACACTGTACCGCGTAATCTCTGGCGATTTTGGTAAGCAAGTTGGCTAAAAATCGTGAACTGTTACCCGTCAGAGTGCAGAATTCATTTCTCTGTTATTTCATCCAGCTAATGGCAGTGGCATCCTTAAAGGATATCGCACTCCTGCCCCAAAGCACTAATGTTGCTTAGTTGCTGTTTTTTTTTTGGGCCCCCTGCCCCCACTTTTTTTGTTGATGCACACACACTCATGGGTCACACACTCCTTGCAACTAAATAATCTTTGTGAAAAGTTTTTCTTTGTGCCACCGACGAAGGGGCACACACCAGAAACAAAAACAAAAAAACAAGTAAGCAGAAGGGAAAAAAATAAAACCCCAAAGTCTCCTACTGTGAGGGGCTGTGATCCCGCCGCTTGCCAGGACAAAGCTAAGGAGACCCAGGACCTGGGTTATAAGCCACCGAAAGCTGCTTGACAAGGATCTGCTAGTGGAAAGGATATGGGGTTGGTATCTGGTATTTGTTTAATAAATATTACCAGAATTTTTTTTAATGAAAAGATTAAGTGGATAATCAACTTAAACAATGACCTTATATTAGTTAAGTTTTAAGGTATTTTGTGACTTCCTAAGGATTACTTATTAATTTTAACAGATTTTTAAGGAAAATTTAAATATATTTCTTAAATATTAAAAATAAAACAATTTAAATTCATTACTACAGTGTTAAACTGAAAGCTTTTGATTACTTTTGTAAGCCATATAAGCTTACCACCAAAAGCTGGCCAATTGAGTTCTTTTCCGTCTACTTTCTATCAAAGTTTGATAATCGCTTTGTATGGTCACACACGAGTGCCGCTTAGCCGCAACAACTTAAGCTCTGGCCACACTGGTCACCGTAAACTTTATCGCAAAACCCTAAAAAGAAGGCCAACAGGAGTTTGAAAAACGTGGCCAAAAGCAGCGCAATTGGTGTGATTTTTTTTTCTTTATATATTTTTTTTTGTTTCAGTACTTTTTGGTTAAGAAGTTTACGTTTCTTTGGGACGAAAAAAAAAGAGTTAGAGTAGGACACAGACAGAGGCAGAGGAGAGGCAGTGCAACCAACGGTGGCCATGATAAAAGTAAAACTTTATGCAATAATAGGGGCACGGTGGTGGGGCGTGGCATGTGGTTCAAGGCTGGACCCATGGTGCACGTTATTGCCAACATATGTTGCTCGATATTATAAAACTACAAGCCTTGCTTGCCTCGCCACGCGGCAAGTTGCATGCAACTTTGTGTGTTGCACACAAATCATGTTCCATTTTTGGAGCTCCCACACTCTCTATCTTAATTTATGTTCTTCTTAACCCTCCATACAAATTGGTATTTTTTTTTTAGTTTTTAATATTAATTTTAATATTTGAATATATCCTTTAGCTGCTATTCCGTTGACTTGGCTAGTAAAATATAGTATTAGGGCGAGGCTAATTACATTAAATATGTTTACGGTGCAATTTAATTAATTCAAAATTGGACACAGTTCAATTGGCAGCCATCGGCTGGTCTGATAATTTGATGCCCAGAATCTGTCAATATTTTGATAAATAGGTTTACATTATTTTGTATATATATTTTTTTTGTCCTATGGTATATATTTTATTGAATCCCTTGTCGGCATGTCCATCACATGTTGCTGCTGACAAATTTCAGATTTTTGTTTTTTTTTTTTAATTTATTGTCCTGTCATCGGATTTTCTTATAAAAGAAACATCCGCATTTCCGCACTTTGGCACTTTCACTTTCCACTTTCTATCACTTGTATTGCCAATTGTTGTAGCCTGTCACGCCTACGTTTCCATTTCAGAATTTGTTGGTATTTTGTTGTTGTTGTTTTTTTTTTACAACTTCTAATAACAGAAAAGTGCTGCTGATTTGGTTCATCACTTCAGTGTCATTTCCGCAATGGCACTTTCTTGTAGCCCCGCCCTCTTGCCCGCCTTGATCCTTCGTCCTTTGAGTTCCCGGCCTTCACCAGCTGTCTGTCGTTTGCGTTTCATTTTATTTTATTAAATGAAATGCCGTCAAATGCGCCGCAACAGCAACAGAGACGAAGACAGAGAAGCCGGCAGACAAGTGTCCTTATTTTCCTTCTCTTTCCTGCGCCATATTTTTGTTTCTATGTGTGTGTGTGACATACTCGTATGTAAATCTGCGAGGGTTGCCAGGAAACTACGAAAATAAAATTATCCTTATCCTAAGATATTTATTTATTTTATAAAATATACTATTACCTTTTTTAAAACTAAAGCTTAAGGATTTTAATCTTTTAATTAAATATCTATTGAATGAAACTCATACTAAAACTAATCCTTAAACTAATACCAAACTGGAACAAGTACCAGTGCCAACCAACAGAACCACCCCTTGACATCCCTTGGTAATACAATAAAAATAAGCACTAAAAATAAAATAAAAAAAAAAACCGGAAAAGGGAGCTAGAGTAGGAGAGGCGTGGCATTAGCAACTCTCGATGCCATAAAAAACAAATCTTGCCATAAAAATGCCCAACATAATTTAACAAAATAGCAATATCTACGTCCCCATCCAAGCCGAGTTCTGTGAGGGGGGCCTCTCATAAAAAAAGTGTACAATAAACGCAAACTAAGTGGTCCGCATGGGGTGGTGCGGGGCATGGAAAGCAGGGTAAATACTAAAATGGGGGTGGCAATGGGCTGGAGAGTGTGGCTCCTTAGCATCGCGAGCTTAATAAATGCAAATGTGTCCAAGTATGAACAATTATAGAAAGGAAATTTGCATTAAAAATTTATGTACTCTCTCTTTTTGTCTCTCCTTGCCGCAAAAAGATAAAGTCTCGCAAGTGCGACATAAATTTGAGGCCACCCACCGCCCACTTAAAAACAGCTCACATTTTTACAGAGTAAACAAAATCTTTGGGACTTCCTTTTAAAGGATATATACCCGGATATCATGGTTTAGGGGCATTTTTGTAATTTTCGATGTACAGGGAATTGCTTAGTTAGAAAACAAAGCCCTATCTAACAACTCCAGCCTCACCTTTTAGTTAAATTATTCACTAATTTTTTTTCATTTATAAAAAATTCCATTTATTTCTTTCAGTGCATAGCCCTGGCCTTCAGAATTCGGGATAATGGCCGCTCTCTGCGGTCGTTGGCGGCCAGAGAAAACCCCAAGGAAACATTCGTTCGCACAGATGTCTTTAGTTGTTGTCCTTGTTGATTTTCTTCTTCTTCTTCTTGTTGCTCTTATTGTTGTTGTTGTTCACAGTTTCGAGTGGCATGTTTTGTTGTTGTTGTTGCTTTAGTCCTTGCTGTTGACTGTGCATGGAGGCCTAACTAGCAGGAAGTCATTAAGTTGTTTAGCTCGCAATGGCAGCTTCTTTAATATTCCTTTCGCTTTTCCCCACCCTCTGCCCTCAAAAAAAAAAAAAAGTAGAATGTCCTTTTGGCCAACTTCCGCAGCATGTGACATGAATGCCGGTTATTTATATTTTTTTTATGTTTTTTTTTTTGGTGTTTCTTGTTTTGAAGTTCCTGCATTTGGCTTGCAGCATTTCAGCTAGGACGTGGCCAATTAGCCAAAAGGATTCACGGAATGGCTAGAGGCTGCTATCATAATATCAATATCCTTGAAAATTGCCGTAATTCATGTTTTGTTCTCTTTCATTTTTTTTTGTAGCCAGGCAGGCAGTTAACAGGTCATAAGTCATTTCTTTATGGCCGTTTTCCCTTTTCGGCCTTAACAGCTCATAAAGCCAAAGGACTTGTTCGGCCTTCACACTTAATAAATATTGTAATTGTAAAATAAAATGCATAAAAATACATTTCAAAGGATTACTGGTCGATGAGGTAAATACACTTATTTTTGTGGAGAAGTCACATAAAGTCAGGAATTAATATGGAAAAGTGTGCCCCAGTAAGTATACTATGGGTTTTGAAAAACCAAGAAGCCGTGAATGCCGAAGGTGTTTCTTTGCTTTGCTTATCCGGCTTTGGCAGCTCGGGAATATCCTTGGGAAATCATTTACATAACACTGCAACATTTTCAAAGTCAAAGTGCTCATGCCCTTGGTTATGGCAATAGTCAAGAGGGAATATGGCCCGAAAGAAGAAACAAATATTTGTTGATTTGTTGTAACCAAGGCAGACAAAAGGGCTCGGTCTCGGGTCTCGGGTTCGGGCCAAAAAGTTTTATTGCCTTTCTCCCTGCACCACCCCTCTCTCATAAAAATTGCTTATCAATCGCTACAAACAAAAAAAATTGTGCTTCTTTTTTTTTTGATTCTTGGCAAGACAGGAAATATTTTGTGGGTAAGGAATTTCAGAAAGGAATATACTTTCTTTTTTTCGCCTTTTTGTTATGATTATTATTATTATATTTTTTTTTGATTATTGCTCGATATTTGTCAGTGAATGAAACTTTGGAGCGTTATTTAGCCATAAGAAATCAAACTTTCTTAATTAACTTTCTTGAGCAGTCAGCAGATGCCAGGGATGAGGCGTGGTTTACTCGCCTCTTTCGGGAGTAAGGGGTGGCTCTTGTAAAAGCAAAAAAAAAATATGTGAAAACGCCATCAGATACTTGAAAAAAAAGGAACTTGTTAGTTGGATTTTATTTTGTATTTTTTTTTGTAGATGATACAAAGCTACAAAGAAACATGTCACAGCATAAACTAATATCACGTGCATATAGCCCTCTCTTTCATACGTTTGATAGCCCCATCTCTTTCTTTTTTTTTTGTATTGAACAGTTTTATCAAAAGTTTTATTGATTTTCAAGTTTGAATGATAACTTTACAAGAGTTTTTCGCATTTTCCCTATGTATGTATCGGTGGGTGTACGATGAAAATTGTTAAATTGCTTGTTATTGACAAATACAAGAGTTTTTCTCATATATATGTATATCTGTGTGTTGGATGGAAAGAGATAGGTAGAAAAGGAGTAAAAGAGAGAGAGAGCAGTAAAGAGTACATGTCCCAGGCTGCCAAAGTTATCAATTCCAATTATGTAACCAAAAATAATTTGAAAACTTTGGCAAAAGACCAACACACACTGCGACCCACTTGATGGCTTCATAAGTTCATACTTGTTACCTGTGACTTGTCAAGTATTTGACTTTATCTCGGGTCTCCAGTTTGGTTGAGTTGGGTTTTCCAGTTTTCCAGTTACCACCTCGCCCCCACCCCCCCTTTTTAAGTTCTTGGCCAAGTTCTTGTGAACTCGGTGAGATTTGAGTGGGTGGAAGTGGTATGTGGGTGGTGGCTCTGGAGGCCATTGATCGTTTAGGGCCACAAATGTGCCAGAAAATGATTGGGATTGGGATTTAAACTTGACTTTTAATGTGACTGGTATGTTTTAAAACCCAAAAATTGTCGTTCCTTAAGCATTTCTAAAATATACAATATATTCTTGGAATACCTACCTGTTACTTGTTCCCAATTCCTTTATTTTTGTCCAGAAAAGTTACTTGGAGCAAAGTTTCTACCGCACAGCATGACTCTGTCAGATTTCGGCCATAGTAATTAAACTTTCACTGGTGCAGTGATATTAAAAAATCAGAAAAAGTAAAGAAGAAAAAGGCAAACAATAAAAATATATATTTAAAAAAAAAAAGAAGTAGGCGAATAACAGCATAATGAAAATGAAGAACGAACTGCGGCAGTGTGGCGAGCAAAAAAGAACCGAGCGACAGCTTGTTGACAATGTAAATAATGTGACAACGGGGCGGATGAGTGATGCAGATGGTCGGCTGAGAGAGGCGGGAGAGCGGAGCCGGGATATCCTCTGATCCTGGAGGCGTGGCTTTAGCCATAGCTGTAAAATTGGTTAGTGGCGAAAAGTAACGTGGATGGGCTCAAGTGCATGTGTTTGCCGTGACGTTGATAAGCCGCAAAAGTGTCATAAAAAAATATGCAACTACTCCGGTACCAAGGCGATGACAAAAAGCCCCATATCCTACGTACATTCTGTACTACCTCCCCAAAAAAAAAAAAAAACTGTTTTTCTCGCCGGGGCTTATTTTCTGTTGGCGTCAGCGTTTTGTTTTGGCCAGTATACTGGCTTTTCGCCTTCAATATCCTCCCGCTCTCATATATATTTTTTTTTTTGCAGTTCCTCTAGGAAAGTAACGTCGCAGCGGGCGTGAAAGTTGCGAGAATTTATAAAATTCACATTGACGCCGCAAATGTCATTTATCAACGTGTCACTGCCAGAGAGGGAAAGGGTAGGATAGAGTGCGAAAGAAAGAGAGAGTGAGTGAGTAGTAGAAGAGGTGTAGAAAGAGAGGAGATAAAGAACTGCTTTTGAATTTAAAAAATAAATCTAAAAATTAAATAAATCTATATTCAACATTTTAAACATACTTTCTATTTATTAATTAATTCGAAAGCTTTTTTGAAAAGAAGTACCGGATATCATAATATTTGAGAAGGTCAACCCCTTTAGATTATTGAAAAAAATCATAAAAATATTCTTTATTCCCATTCCAAATTTCCTACAAAAAAAAAAACATTTTTTTCCGGAAAATTCTCATGAAATAATTCGCTGTCTTAAGAATTGCTTCTACCCCTTTAACGCCTCTTGGCCGGGCTCTCTTGTTCTTCTTCTTTCCTGAGCCAGTTTGGTAGAACTTTTCGCACTTGGCACTAAATTTTCAGCTGCTTTTGTGTTATGACAATTATAATTGTGATTTTGCATATGTGTGTGCGTGAGCCAGTATTTCTTGGCAGGAAGTATTTACGTGGGAAATTGTAACAAATGTTTTCTCTGCTCCTTCGATGTGTGTGTTTGGGTGTACGAGTGTGTGTGTGTAGCCTTGTTGCACTTTTCCGCCTGCCGCAGGACGACAAAGTAACTGTAAACTGAAAACTGGAAACTGAAAACCAACGGCATCCAAAACTAAAATAGTGAAATTAAATTACATGTGGGTGTGTTAAGAAGTTCAAGGGTGTAGTGGGTATATTTTTTTTGGAGGGATTATGGGGGAATATAAAATATTAAATTAAATATTAAAATTAAATATTGAAAGTATAGAACCTTTGGTCTTTATTCTATAAATTACTATGAAAGTTTTCTAAAAGGCTTGCGTTTGAAAGTGTGTGTAATTTAGATTAAAATTAGCCTTGTATTGTATGCATTCCTAATTTAGCCTTTATTATATTTATGTTTTCTATAATGTTAATATTCTTTTTAAAAATTTATTAATTTATAATATAATCTCCTTAAAAATTGTGCTATTAAAATCTTATTTGAAAACCACGCCACTGCCAAAGTGCCCGAATATGTGGCGGGCTTTTCTTAAATAGTCATAGACTGTTAGAAAACAAACAAGGCTCTGTCGACTACCGCTTCTTCTTCTTCCCGCCTTTCTCTCTAGCTGCTTCTTCTTCTTTTGGCCAAAAAAGTGTTTTTTTTTTGTGAAGAAAAAGGGGGCAAGTGGGCGGAGTCCATGCGTGGTGGGCGTGTTTGAAAAGTTGCAGCCGAAATGAAATATGCTCTGTGGCACGGCGAGAAATCTCCAGCCAAAGTGATACGGGGGGTGAAAGCCGCAGGAGAAAGTAGAAAGAGAGCGGGAGGGGGAGGGGGAGGGGGATAGGAAGAAGTCGAGCGGAGACAAAAAGCCTTGGCAGGAAGTTTTTGGCTACGGAAATTTATAAGATTTATGTTTAATTGTTGTTTTTGGCTTTTGCGGCAGCTGCCGCGTGTCTCTTGCAACAAACACACTCACACTCGTATACCTCCTTTACCAGGTTTTTTGTTTTTTTTTTGGCACACAAAAAACAAATTAATTAGTAAAATTAAATGGCAGACGACGGCAAATGACAAGTTCAGGCAATTAAATAAAAAATACGGCCAACAAATTCCTCACAGAAATCAAAATGAAAATGAAAATCATAAATTGCAAACAATTGTTTGGTCCGCTAACCGCAAATACCGAAAGATGAATTTTCCACTAGAAAATGGGTATTTTTTTTGTTGTTTTTGGCGGTGGAAGAGCGGGGGGGAAAAACCTAAAACTAAGCTCGTTAGGACAAAAACAGGACAAATGCCATAAATTACAAAAGTGCAAATGGCTCGCAAGGAGACAAATCAAATGGAAACGTAACGAATCGAATATATATTTGGATTTTATCTTGCGGCTTGCAATTATAAATGCATTTGTCAAATATTGAAACAAAAATGAAATACTCTCCAAGGAGATGGTGTGGTTTTTGCTGGCTGAGCAATTAATACCAATAATGCAATGAATACTTCTTGGCTAATTCGACAGAATTTTGGCCAACACAGAAAGAAACTATTTTTACAAACAAATTTTATGTAACTTTCAAGTTATTTCTTAAAAGAATCTTTTCAAAAGCCAACTCTAAGAAATAAACTTTTAAAGACCTTTGATTGAGTTTTTTTTTTTTTAAATATAAAAAGCCTTAAAAACACATTCTTTAGTTTCTATAAGAGCCTTTCACCCCATGGATTCGAGGTCCTTGAGTGGCAAAGAAATAAGTGGACTTGACTCGATTTGTGTTGCGTGCAGATTTGCGGAGTTTCCAGGTCTTTCTTGGTATCCTTTAGGCATCCTTTAGTATATGGTAATAGAGCTGGCCAAATAGAACTGAACAGAACCGAGCCGAACACAAATCCTGACCACAGAAGCCATGACCGCACTTTTAATCAAAGTGAAAACTATGAAAATTTATAAAATAATTCTCGTAAACGAGAAGAACGAGGCTCTTGAATGCCAAACACACACACTCACACCAACCAACCGACACACAACCGACCAAAAAAAAAAAAAAACAACTAAAATTTGTGCAAGGAGCTTGTCACTGCATACCGCCCCAGAACCCTGCCCTGGCGCATCCTTTAGGAAAAACCAGGAAAACCAAGGATTCTTTAGATATACAGTACTGTGTTCATGTTTGTGTTTGGATTTTCGGTTCTGGTCTGGGTTTTGGGCTTCTGGGTTATGGAAAGTACCTCCTGCCTCCTGCCTCCTGCCTCCTGCCCCCTGCCAGCTGTGAGGATATTTGCATGATATATGTAGTTATAATAAACCACAAGAGCTGCTAAAGCAACAGAGCCCTCCCCAGAAGGGAGAAGGTCGAAGGTCGGAGGTCGGAGGTCCTGCAACGGGAATGGGCAAACAAATGCCAATGTGCAACGGTGCGTAGGTTGCACAAATGGCAAATGTTGCACAAACAGGCCACCAAACAGCATCAAAGCCAGCTAATCGAAGGTTTATTGTCAAGAACTTATAAATTAAACAGACCATTTTCGATAATAGGATGTGGGTTTTATTTGTTAAGAATATAGAAGGCTCTGGCTCTGTTTTGAAAGAAAATGAAAATCCAAAAAACTCAGGAAGCTATCCTTAAGCCGTCAATGTCATAGTTGCATCGTCCGTGACCGGTTATTTCACTTCAATTTTCTTCATCAAATCGTGAGGGAGAATCGACTTAAAAGAATCTAATCTTGTAAATGGTGAGCTGAAAATGAGTGAGCCAAATGGAAATGTGCCCCAAACGGAACCCCCTCGGAAACCCGACATACTCCAGCAATTGGCCAATATGTTTTTCGATCCCATAACCGGTAAGGAGCTCGTCGACGAGAAGGACAATAAAGGTGGTGTTCCTGCTTTTCCTCAAGGGACGGATATTTATACTATTCCACAACCCGCGCTGGTCAACGTGGACGGCGCGGTTGTCCAAGTCGAATGGACCGGTCTGGGGAGCACTGAGGGTGAAGCTCAGTTGCTCGCGGCGGTAAGATATTGGCGCCCTTGTCTTATCTTCAAATGAGAACCGAAATGTGCCTGTTTCTTCACAGACTATACCGTCGATGGAAGTGGAATCTATATTTAGTATTGATCAAGTATCTATCGATGATTTGTATGCACAACAGGCATGTGAAATTAAGTTGAAACCCTAAACGACAACCCTCTTTCACTGAATTACCTTCACTAACAGTTTGACAGCTCGGCTAATAATGTGGAAAAGACAAAGTTGTGTGAAAATAGCGAAATGAGTGAAAGTTCTGCGGAGACTCACAACGCCAACGATGGCGATCCTGATGGATCAGTTGGCGGATCCGCCGCGTCTCTTCCTGAGGACGCCACGATTGATACGGTTATCCTGGAATTCATCACCAATAACGACGCAGGCATTCGAGCTGCTACTGCTGCGGCAACTGAAAATCTGTCTAATATGGTGAGTTTCTATGCCTTTCTTGGGCTCGCCCTTTGACCTTCAACCTTGCGATAGCCAGGGGAGAATTTTAACTTGGATTTTAACAACAATGATATGTGTCAGCCTTTGATTGACTGGATTGAGGATGCTCCGCTGGAGGAACCAGAAGGTGAAAAAGGGCCTGATGTCCCTAGGCCACAATCGATTGGCAAGAACATTACCAACGAAACAATTGAAATATGTGACGATACTGAATCGGAACCAGAGTCTGAGGGCGACGCCAGCAATGATTGTGCAACTAATGACGATTTTGCGGTAGGATTGGTTAATTATTTTAGTGAATCTTTCCCAGAATTACTTCCTATACATATATCAATGAAAAAATTTTAATGAATTCCTATAGCAGTCGGACCATCCCAACGGGGTCGATGGCGACCCGAAGGACCAATTGGATAGCAACGAGTTCCTAAGTATGGGAATCAACTGAAATATATAAGCTAGTTTTTTTTAACAAATTCATACAATAACTATAGCTACCAGTGTCGTGGCATCTTCAACACCAATGACCACACCCACAGAGGCAGTGTATGATGCCACTCCCAAGGATGCCACTCCCGAGAATGTAGTTGCCGTCGAAAACGTAGAAAATCTGCCGCAACCTTGCGCACCTGATCGACCAGTTGGTGGTCAGCCCAATGTCGGGACTACCAAGTCCTATCCGAGGAACTGTGTGGCAGGGACCAAGCCCATTATGAGCACCAAGGCGCCTGGCGGCGACCAACCATCTGACGGCCAGATGACCCAACCTATGCCAGCGAATCAGGCAAATGTAAGTATTGCAACATACACCAGTGGCATTCTTTTCACATCCAACACATTTCAGAGACCCGTACCGGTGGGACAGGCTTCTGGCTTTCAGGCTTCCCATCCGCAAGTGCCGTCATATCCACAAAGGCCGCCGTCCAAGGGCAAGCAGATCAATGAACTCGGCCAGCCCATCCCCAACATGGTGCCCCAAAGGGGCAACTTCTCGACCACACCCACAGAGGCAGTGAATGCTGCCACTCCCACTGATCGACCAGTTGGTGGTCAGCCCAATGTCGGGACTACCAAGTCCTATCCGAGGAATTATGTGGCAGGGATCAAGCCCAGTTTCAGCACCCAACCTATGCCAGCGAATCAGCCAAATGTAAGTATTGCAACATACACCCGTGGCATTCAATTAATACCAAGTATCGGTGGCCCAGGCTTCTGGCTTTCAGGCTTCCCATCCGCAAATGCCGCCACATCCACAAAGACTGCCGTCCAAGGGCAAGCAGATCAATCAACGTGGCCAGCCGATCATGGTGCCCCAAGTGCGCCACTACTCGGGCAAGGGCAAGCAAATCCAGATCAGCAATCCACCGCTTCGTCACCCCCCGGGGGGAAAAAAACTCAGCATGACAGCGGTATGTATCCCTTTCCTTTCAAGTCGTACTCCAAGAATCAATAATTAATAATCCCATTATATTTTTTTTACCGAAAAATATAATTTCTTGAAGTAATATTTCTTTAAAGTTGATTCCTTACATACCTTAGGAAAATACATAAATATATTACCATTAATATTAAAGGTAATTTGATAACGAAATATAAACCAAAGAAAATTTTAACATTTAATTTAAAAATATTTATTTAACAAAAAACTTAGTGCCTACCGAAAAATCCAATAATAACCATAATATTATATTATCTTTTTATTTATTTTGCCTTTTATTTAAAGATTTTTTAAGAAAATTTAACCATTATATTTAAAATGAAAAACCCTTTTTTCGAATTAATCCAATAATTTATTATAACATCTCTTGAAACTAACTTCTATATCTATTCCAATAGTTTATGAATGGATCGATTACTCGCCTGGAAGATAGACCCAAATCACCACCGGGTGCCAGATCATCCTCATCCTCATCCTCATCGTCGTCCTCTTCTTCATCGAGTTCCAGCTCCGGTTCCGGGTCTAGCTCGAGCTCGAGCTCGAGCTCAGGCTCAGGATCTAGCTCGAGTTCCAGCTCAGGGTCAGAATCTGATTCCTCAAAATCGGGAAAAAAATCAAAATCAAAATCTGCTTCCCAGTCGCCACCTAAATCTGAATCTCCTTCTATATACAAATCGGCAACCAGTCCAGAATCGCAACCGGCATTCCAACCAGAAGCCATATCGGCATTCCAACCAGAAGCCAAATTTGCTTCCATAACGGAATGCAAGTCTGCATCCAATCCAGCATCCAAAGCGATACCCACTCCCTCAGCTCCACTCACTTCGAAGGAGGCCGGATTTAGAGCAGCTTCCAGACTGTCTGAAACCTCATCATCATCATCGGAATCGTGTTCACCAGCACGAAGGACCCCCATGGGGAATCATCAGCCGAGGGCAAATAACCTCTCTTCCCCTAAAAACCATGCCGCCTTATCCAACGTGCCGCACCGGTACAACCCACAGGGAGAACGTTTCGGGACACCAACGCCATCACAGACACCGGTTCAGCTACCATCGCTGCCATGCTTAAACTCGCCACCACCTTACCGGCCAGAGAAACCCATTTGCAGGCTGTCGGACTCATCGTCTTCTTCCTCACCGTCCCCGTCCGCATCCCGCCAAGGCACCTGGACAAGTGGTCAGGATCGTGGCTTGGGTTCCAGAGCTGGTTCAGGTTCTGGCATCTGTAGTTCACCGGCCGTTAAGGGATCTGCGCCAGGCTCCCATAATCGTTCTGCAGCGGGTCCCCGTCCCAGAGGGGCTGAGGGTTACATGGACCCTCAGTACATTTTCCCGGTGGGGAAAAACGTTCGCGGTAGTGGAAACACAGATCCCGAGAAGATTTCACAAGCCAAGGGCCAGTTCAACGTGGCTGTAGAACCAGATGTAAGTACTATTCTCTCTCATTTCCATAATTAATGGGACAAGGACTGTGCTAAGACCAATTGTTTAAAAACTGTCTTTCTTCTTGCAGGGTAAAGGGAATGTGAAGGTACCCACAAAGCGAAAACTGCCTCCAGTTCCGCCTAAGCGCGTAATAAAGCCCGTTGCTAAAGTACAAGAGAATAACCTATCATTTTCCAGGATTCAAACACATCCGAAACGCATTGTGAATCCAGTTAAACCAACTCAAATCAGTATACCTGCATCAATGGATAAACCTCCGAATTTCGAAATGCTTGCATTGAATAAACCTTCGGAAAGGCCGAAAACTGTAGCTGAAAAGCAGTTATCGGCCCAACCTGATAATGCTTCTGTTGCCAATCGTGTAACTTCATCCGTTGTTCAAAATTCCAAAATTAACCAGAAAACGTTGGATGAGAAAAAGGCAGATGACCACGTCTTTGACAGGCAAGTGGCAAAAAAACCAAACGACAATGACAAGCCCTCTATTTCAACAAATCGAACAGAAAGCAAACCAAATGAGCTTCCAATCAATCCTCTTGAGATACCTCTGGTGAACCCGAACAAAAAAAAAGACCCATGCCCTAGGCCAAAAAAGGCACCGGTTGATCCAAATCAACCTAAAAGGAAACCCGGAAGACCTCGTAAATATCCAATTGTGGAACCGCAGCTATCGGCAACAGGTGAGCCAATAATTAAAGAACGAAAAAAAAGGGGCCCGTATAAGAAAAAGAATAAGCTGCTACCGGATGGGCAACCAGTTAATTCTGCGAATACTTCTCAAGAAAATGGGACCCCTGCAGAGGGTGGTTCCACTTCAAACAAACAAGAGAAACCGAAAGCTAAACGAGGCAGAAAACCCAAAAATATAGCGGTAGAAATATTTTCTACTGCTCCACAAAGTATGATTGAAGAATCCCCTCAGATAGCTGAGAAAAAAGCTGGTGAAATAGTACTACAACCTAGTATAATGAAAACACTATATGCAAAATATTTAGAGGAACTAGAATTAAGTGCCAGAAACGTGCAGATCCTAAGAGAAATAACGAATAACAGTGGAGGAGCAACGGAAGCCGAGCTCACAGAGGAAAATCCAGCCACTGTGGGAAATACGGAGAGAAGAAGTTTATTCCCTTCCAGAAGAATGGAAATAGAAATTCCTATCGGTCTAACTCAGGAAGAAGCTGATGAAATAAGAGAAAAGTACAACCAATGTATAGCTATAATAAAATCTAAATCCAAAAACGATTTACTTCGAATAGCCCAGATGTTGGTGGACAGTTCAGACACTTCAAACAGTACCGAGGAAGGATCTTCCCCTTCTAATAGCAAGAATGAGCAACAATCTTGTCCTTCCAGAACCGTAGAAGAAAGAGAACCATCAAATTCTACAAATGTGGAGAAAAGACGTCCATCCACTGATGGATCCACATCTGAAAACAGAAATGAGCAAAAATCTTCTCCTCCCAGAAACATAGAGGAAGGAGAACCTTCGAAAAGGAAACACTCCACAAATGGGCAGGAAAGTAGTCCATCCAATTCCCGAAACCTAGAAGAAATACAACCATCAAATTCTACAAATGTGGAGAAAAGACGTCCAACCACTGATGGATCTACTTCTAAAAGCAAGAATGAGCAACAATCTTCTCCTTCCAGAAACGTAGAGGAAGGAGAACCTTCGAATAGAAAACATTCCACAAATGGGCAGGAAAGTAGTCCATCCAATTCCCGAAACCTAGAAGAAATACAACCATCAAATTCTACAAATGTGGAGAAAAGACGTCCAACCACTGATGGATCTACTTCTAAAAGCAAGAATGAGCAACAATCTTCTCCTTCCAGAAACGTAGAGGAAGGAGAACCTTCGAATAGAAAACATTCCACAAATGGGCAGGAAAGTAGTCCATCCAATTCCCGAAACCTAGAAGAAATACAACCCTCAAATTCTAAAAATGTGGAGAAAAGACGTCAATCCACTGATGGATCTACTTCTAAAAGCAAGAATGAGCAACAATCTTCTCCTTCCAGAAACATAGAGGAAGGAGAACCTTCGAATAGAAAACGTTCCACAAATGGGCAGGAAAGTAGTCCATCCAATTCCCGAAACCTAGAAGAAATACAACCATCAAATTCTACAAATGTGGAGAAAAGACGTCCAACCACTGATGGATCTACTTCTAAAAGCAAGAATGAGCAACAATCTTCTCCTTCCAGAAACATAGAGGAAGGAGAACCTTCGAAAAGGAAACACTCCACAAATGGGCAGGAAAGTTGTCCATCCAATTCCCGAAACCTAGAAGAAATACAACCATCAAATTCTACAAATGTGGAGAAAAGACGTCCAACCACTGATGGATCTACTTCTAAAAGCAAGAATGAGCAACAATCTTCTCCTTCCAGAAACATAGAGGAAGGAGAACCTTCGAAAAGGAAACACTCCACAAATGGGCAGGAAAGTAGTCCATCCAATTCCCGAAACCTAGAAGAAATACAACCATCAAATTCTACAAATGTGGAGAAAAGACGTCCAACCACTGATGGATCTACTTCTAAAAGCAAGAATGAGCAACAATCTTCTCCTTCCAGAAACATAGAGGAAGGAGAACCTTCGAAAAGGAAACACTCCACAAATGGGCAGGAAAGTAGTCCATCCAATTCCCGAAACCTAGAAGAAATACAACCATCAAATTCTACAAATGTGGAGAAAAGACGTCCAACCACTGATGGATCTACTTCTAAAAGCAAGAATGAGCAACAATCTTCTCCTTCCAGAAACATAGAGGAAGGAGAACCTTCGAATAGAAAACGTTCCACAAATGGGCAGGAAAGTAGTCCATCCAATTCCCGAAACCTAGAAGAAATACAACCCTCAAATTCTAAAAATGTGGAGAAAAGACGTCAATCCACTGATGGATCTACTTCTAAAAGCAAGAATGAGCAACAATCTTCTCCTTCCAGAAACGTAGAGGAAGGAGAACCTTCGATTAGAAAACATTCCACAAATGGGCAGGAAAGTTGTCCATCCAATTCCCGAAACGTAGAAGAAAGAGAACCATCAAATTCTACAAATGTGAAGAAAAGACGTCGAACCACTGATGGATCTACTTCTAAAAGCAAGAATGAGCAACAATCTTCTCCTTCCAGAAACATAGAGGAAGTTGAACCTTCGATTAGAAAACATTCCACAAATGGGCAGGAAAGTTTTCTATCGAATTCCCGAAACGTAGAAGAAAGAGAACCATCAAGTTCTACAAATGTGGAGAAAAGACGTCCATCCACTTCTAAAAACAAGAATGAGCAACAATCTTCTCCTTCCAGAAACGAAGAAGAAAGAGAACCATCAAATTCTACAAATGTGGAGAAAAGACGTCAATCCACTGATGGATCTACTTCTAAAAGCAAGAATGAGCAACAATCTTCTCCTTCCAGAAACGTAGAGGAAGGAGAACCTTCGAATAGAAAACATTCCACAAATGGGCAGGAAAGTTGTCCATCCAATTCCCGAAACCTAGAGGAAATACAACCATCAAATTCTACAAATGTGAAGAAAAGACGTCGAACCACTGATGGATCTACTTCTAAAAGCAAGAATGAGCAACAATCTTCTCCTTCCAGAAACATAGAGGAAGGAGAACCTTCGAAAAGGAAACACTCCACAAATGGGCAGGAAAGTAGTCCATCCAATTCCCGAAACCTAGAAGAAATACAACCATCAAATTCTACAAATGTGGAGAAAAGACGTCCAACCACTGATGGATCTACTTCTAAAAGCAAGAATGAGCAACAATCTTCTCCTTCCAGAAACATAGAGGAAGTTGAACCTTCGATTAGAAAACATTCCACAAATGGGCAGGAAAGTTTTCTATCGAATTCCCGAAACGTAGAAGAAAGAGAACCATCAAGTTCTACAAATGTGGAGAAAAGACGTCCATCCACTTCTAAAAACAAGAATGAGCAACAATCTTCTCCTTCCAGAAACGAAGAAGAAAGAGAACCATCAAATTCTACAAATGTGGAGAAAAGACGTCAATCCACTGATGGATCTACTTCTAAAAGCAAGAATGAGCAAAAATCTTCTCCTTCCAGAAACGTAGAGGAAGGAGAACCTTCGAATAGAAAACATTCCACAAATGGGCAGGAAAGTTGTCCATCCAATTCCCGAAACCTAGAAGAAATACAACCATCAAATTCTACAAATGTGAAGAAAAGACGTCGAACCACTGATGGATCCACTTCTAAAAGCAAGAATGAGCAACAATCTTCTCCTTCCAGAAACATAGAGGAAGTTGAACCTTCGATTAGAAAACATTCCACAAATGGGCAGGAAAGTTTTCTATCGAATTCCCGAAACGTAGAAGCAAGAGAACCATCAAATTCTACAAATGTGGAGAAAAGACGTCCATCCACTTCTAAAAACAAGAATGAGCAACAATCTTCTCCTTCCAGAAACGAAGAAGAAAGAGAACCATCAAATTCTACAAATGTGGAGAAAAGACCTCCATCCACTGATGGATCTACTTCTAAAAGCAAGAATGAGCAACAATCTTTTCCTTCCAGAAACGTAGAGGAAGGAGAACCTTCGAATAGAAAACATTCCACAAATGGGCAGGAAAGTTGTCCATCCAATTCCCGAAACCTAGAAGAAATACAACTATCAAATTCTACAAATGTGAAGAAAAGACGTCGAACCACCGATGGATCCACTTCTAAAAGCAAGAATGAGCAACAATCTTCTCCTTCCAGAAATATAGAGGAAGGAGAACCTTCGATTAGAAAACATTCCACAAATGGGCAGGAAAGTTGTCTACCAAATTCCCGAAACGTAGAAGCAAGAGAACCATCAAATTCTACAAATGTGGAGAAGAGACGTCAATCCACTGATGGGTCTACTTCTAAAAGCAAGAATGAGCAACAATCTTCTCCTTCCAGAAACGTAGAGGAAGGAGAACCTTCGAATACAAATCATTCCACAAATGGGCAGGAAAGTTGTCCATCCAATTCCCGAAACCTAGAAGAAATACAACCATCAAATTCTACAAATGTGAAGAAAAGACGTCGAACCACTGATGGATCCACTTCTAAAAGCAAGAATGAGCAACAATCTTCTCCTTCCAGAAATATAGAGGAAGGAGAACCTTCGATTAGAAAACATTCCACAAATGGGCAGGAAAGTTGTCTATCGAATTCCCGAAACGTAGAAGAAAGAGAACCATCAAATTCTACAAATGTGGAGAAAAGACCTCCATCCACTGATGGATCTACTTCTAAAAACAAGAATGAGCAACAATCTTCTCCTTCCAGAAACGAAGAAGAAAGAGAACCATCAAATTCTACAAATGTGGAGAAAAGATCCACTGATGGAATGGAAATCGGTGCCAATCCGCTAGAAGCTAGTGAAATTCAAGAAAAATACAACAAAGATATAGAGGAACAACAATCCAGTCCCACAAACATGCAGAATGAAAAGTCTAGAATGAATAACGATGAAATCCCAATGGATGCGAGGGAAATAAAAGGACGTCCAAACAATACCGCAAATGTGCAGGAAAAAGGTCCATCCAGTTCCGGAAGAACAGAGGAAGATAATAATGGAATGAAGATCAGTACAAACCCGCTAGAAGCAGGTGAAATACAAGAGCGACACAATAAAGATACTGTTGTGGAAGAAGAATCCAGTTCCAAAAAAATGATGCAAGAAAAGTGTATAGTGAAAAACGGTGGAAGAACAATGGAACCCGAAGTGTTGGAGGAAAGTCCAGACGCTTTAAAAAGCACGGAGCAAAGACGATCATCTCCTTCTAAAAACAAGAATGAAGGACGGTGTTCTCCTTCCAGAAACAAAGAGGAAGGACGTCCAATTATTTCCACAAATGTGGAGGAAAGAGGTTCGTCCAACTCCAGAAACGTAGAGGAAACCCAAAGATTTTCTTCCAAAAATATGAGAGACCCACGCCCATCTACCCAGCTCGAAAGTGGTGAAAGTCAAGAACGAAACAACAAAGATATAGCGAAACCACAATCCAGTTCTAAAAACATCGAGAAGGAAAACTATAAAATGAATAACGGTAGAAGACCACTGGAAGCGACTGCTATAAAGGAAAGTTCAGACACCTCCAAGACCACAAAGCGAAGACGATCAACCTCTTCAAGAAACAAGAATGAGCGACGAGCTTCGCCTTCCAGAAACAAAGAGGAAGGACGTCCAACCATTTCCACAAATGTTAGAGAAAGAGATCCATCCAATTCCAGAAACGTAGAGGAAACCCAAAGATTTTCTTCCAAGAAAGTGAGAGACCCACGACCATCTACACTAAAAGCTAGTGAAGTACAAGAACGAAACAACAAAGATATAGCGAAACTACAATCCAGTTCTAAAAACATCGAGAAGGAAAACTATAGAATGAATAACGGTAGCAGACCACTGGAAGAGACTGTTATAAAGGAAAGTTCACACATCTCCAAGAGCAAAGAGCGAAGACGATCAACCTCTTCTAAAAACAAGAATGAGCGACGAGCTTCGTCTTCCAGAAACAAAGAGGAAGGACGTCCAACCATTTCGACAAATGTGGAGGAACGAGGTCCATCCAATTCCAGAAATGAAGAGGAAACCCAAAGATTTTCTTCCAACAAAATGAGAGACACACGTCCATCCACTTCCCCAAGCATGGAAGAAGGAGAACCTTCGAGTTCCACAAACATAGAGGAAGAATGTGCATACACTTATAGAGAAATCAGGGACAGACGACCATCTAGTTCCGGAAGCATGGAGAGACAACGTCCAAAAAAACGATCATCTTCCCATTCCAGAAACGTAGAGGAGGGAGACCCGTTGAGTTGCAAAAACATAGAAGCACGTCCATGCATTCCCACAAATGAGGAGGGAAGACTTTCAAAAAATTCATCCTCTTCTGGAAACAACGAGGATTCACTCTTAATTTCCAAAAGAATGGAGGAGGAAACTGTTGGAATGAAATTCGGAGCAAAGTCGCTAGAACCAAGTAAAATAAAAGAACTTAATGAAAAATATAACAAATTTAAAGCTGCACGACTATGCAGGGCCAGAAACATGCCGGAGGAAACTGAGGGAACTTATCAATCCCCTACCTGGAACATAGAGAAAACCCAAACATCCTCATGCAGCAAAGTAAAAGACACACGTCCATCCACTTCAGGAAGCATGGATAAAGAAGAACCGTCGAGTTGCAGAAACATTGAGGAAGGAAGTCCATACACTTCCAGAAATGTGGAAAATTTCGCTGGAAATCGTCTATCGACTTCCAGGGAGATACAGGAAACGCATCGATCTACTTCCGGAAAAGTTGAGAAAGGGCATCACTATCAGAATCACCAAAGAATACCATCACCATCTCATACCAGAAAAATGTACGAAAAACGACTACCGAAGAGCAATAACAAGATCGAGGAAGAATCAGCTACATCGAGAATTTCGAATAGAGAAATATCCACAATCGAGACGTCCAGAAAATCTGTTATACCTGTTAGGGAGCAATCAGATAGATACCGAAACCATCAGGAAGATGTAAGTTTGTCCCATGAAGATAGTCCAGATGTTACTGCAATCTATGAAGAATCTCGAGTTAGTTCCACCCATGAAGAAACTCAGGAAGACGTTTCTCCCATCTCTGAAGAATCTTTGGATGATGTTAGTTGCACCTATGAAGAAACTCGAGAAGTTTCACCAATCTATGAAGAATCTCTGGATGAAGTCAGTTCCACCCACCAGGAAACTCGAGAAGAAGTAACTTCAATATATGAAGAATCTCTAGGTGGGATTAGTCCAATATATGAAGCCCCTCAGGTAGATGTTGAGTGTGAAGTCGAGAGAGCAGAAAAGGAAAAAATGGCAATCAAGAAAGGAGCAATTGAAAGTCTCTTCGAGTATGACGAGCATGAACAAATCCGTAAATCGCAAGAGAATTACCAGTATGAATCTTCAGAGCCCAGTCCAGTTTATGTTGAGGACGACGATCAGCTCCAAGAAAAAACCGACAAAAATCACCCAACTTTCGAACAAAACAGAAGTAACCAAGAATTCGATGATTTAGGGCCGAGATGTGTTAAAGAGAGTAGATATAGGGCTAAGGCCGAACGAAGGCGTAAAATAGAGAATGAGGGTTCACCCGAAAGGGTTAATCCGCAAATGAAAACTAACTTTCCCGATGAGGATAGCCCACTGAAGATTAGAACGGAAATGTCTAAAAAGAAAACTCCGGAGCAGCTGAGGGCGATAAAACAAAAGATAGCGACCCTTATTGCCACAAGGTCTGATCGAAAGGAAAGCATAAGTCGTTCAACCCAGACTGAAAGTTCTGTGGAAAGAGATATAGAAGACGAAGCAACTGAAGAAGACAGTGGGAAAAAAACTATTTCTCATCCAAATATAGAAAAGCCATCCCCTGTAGAAAGGGGTCAGAAACGTAGTAGAGAATCCCATCCAAAGGTATCTCATTTAACAGAATTCAATCCTAATGAATCTTACCCCACAGATTCTGGTCCAACCATGGAAAATCATTCCTCTGAAGCGGATCCCTCCATGCGGGGAAACAAACGTAGAAAAGAATCTCATCCAAACGATTTACACTTAACAGAATACAATTCTGAAAATTCTTATCCAAAAGAATCTTGTCTAAAAATGGGAAGTCATTCTTATAAAGCTGATCTGTCCAATAAAACTATAAAGGATTCTAGTCGAAGAGAATTTCATCCAAATGAGTCTCTCAATAAAGAATCTCATCGAAAAGGCAATAGTGAAAATTATTCAAAAGAGTCTTTTCCAACAATGAGAATTCATTCCCCTGTAGCTGAATGTAATGTCACAAACAGAGAAGAATCTCATCCGAGAGAATCTGATCCCAAAGAATGCTCTCCAAAGGAATTTTATTTCGAAGAATCTCATCTAGAAATGGAGAATAAAGGCTCTAGAGAATTTCATCACAAAATGGATTCACCCAAAGCTGATATTTCCAAGCTGGCCAGGCGACGTAGAGAAGAATCTTCACCATCAATGGAAAATCATTCTTCTGAAGCTGATCTTTCCAAACGGACCAAAAAAACTGAAAAAGAATCTCATCAAAGACAAGTTTTTCCAACAGATTCTCATCGAAAAGAATCTCTTCAAAAAGAGTCTCATCCAAAAAAATCTAATGAAATGGAATCTTATTCAGAAGAGTCTCCTATAAAAAGAAGAAGTCATTCTTCCGTAGCTGATTTCGCTAAACATGGCGAGAAAAATAGAGAAGATATTCATCCAAGAGAATCTCACCTCAAAGAATCCCGTTCAATAGAAAATCATTCTAAAGAATCTTATCATGAAGGCGAAAGTGATTTCCTTGCAGCTGATCTTTCCAAATCGGGCAACAAGCGTAGAGAAGAATCTCGTACAAAAGAATCCTCCACAACTGATATTTGGAAACCGGCTAAAGAAGCTGGGAAAGAGTCTCATCGTATAGAATTGCATCCAAGAAAATCTCATCAAATAGAATCTAGCCCAACAGATTTTAAAAAATATGAATCTTATTCAAAAGACTCTAAAAAATTTCATCAAGTAATTAAAAATAATTCATCTGTCCCTGATCTTTTCAAACGGTGGAAAAATCATAGAGATGAATCTCACGCAAAAGAAGAAAGGAAATTCATTTCAGAAAAATCTGTTTTAAATGAATCTCATCCAAAAGAATTTAAACCTAAAGAATCTTACTCACAAGAATCTAATGCAAAAATGGAATATCATGCCCCTGTTGCTGATCTATTAAATCGTGACAAAAAAACTCTAGAAGAATTTCGTCCTAGGGAGTCACCCCCAAGACAATCCCGTTCAAGGGAATCTAATTCACAAAAAGAATATCAATCTCCTGAACTTTTGAAACTTAGAAAAGAATCTCGCCCAAAAGAGTCTGATCTAACGAAATCTAATCCCAAGGAAACTTCTAAACAAGAATTTCATCAAAAAATGGAAATCAAATCCTCTGTGCCTGATTTTACCAACCTGTGCGAAAATTTTAGAAGTGAATCTCATCCAACAAAATTTCATCAGAGTGGATCTTGTTCAGAAGGTACCCATGCAGAAAAGAGAAGTCTTGCTCCTGTAGATGATCTAAAGAATAGTTCAAGAATACCACGTCAGGAAGAATCTTGTCAAAAAGAATATCGTCCAATAGAAACTAGTCTTCGAGAGGTGAGTCCAAAAAAATCTCGTTCAAGCTTACCAAGTCAAGAAGAATCTCGTTCAGAAGAGTGTTGTCCAGAAAAATCTCCTCCAAAAAAATCTGGTTCGAGAATAGTACGTCAAGGAGAATCTCGTTCAGACGAATCTTGTTTAGAAGAATCTTGTTCAGAAAAATGTTTAGAAGAATCTTATTTAGAATCTTGTTTAGAAGAATCTTATTTAGAATCTTGTTTAAAAGAATCTCGTCCAAAGAATCGTTCAAGAATACCACGTCAGGAAGAATCTCGTCAAAAAGAATATCGTCCAATGGAATCTTGTTTTCGAGAGTCTAGTCCAAAAGAATGTCGTTCAAGCTTACCAAGTCAAGAAGAATCTCGTTCAGAAGAATCTTGTTCAGAAAAATCTCCCCAAAAATGTGGTTCAAGAATAGCACGTCAAGGAGGATCTCGTTCAGACGAATCTTGTTTAGAAGAATCTTGTTCAGAAAAATTTTTAGAAGAATCTTATTTAGAATCTTGTTTAGAAGAATCTTATTTAGAGTCTTGTTTAAAAGAATCTCGTCCAAAGAATCGTTCAAGAATACCACGTCAGGAAGAATCTCGTCAAAAAGAATATCGTCCAACAGAATCTTCTTTTCGAGAGTCTAGTCCAAAAAAATCTCAATCAAGCTTACCAAGTCAAAAAGAATCTCGTTCAGAAGAGTCTTGTTCAGAAAAATCTCCTCCAAAAAAATCTAGTCCAAGAATAGCACGTCAAGGAGGATCTCGTTCAGAAGAATCTTGTTCAGAAAAATGTTTAGAAGAATCTTATTCAGAATCTTGTTTAGATCTTGAACAATCTCGTCCAAAGAATCATTCAAGAATATCACGTCAGGAAGAGTCTCGTTCAAAAGATTCTCGTCTAAAAGAACATCGTCCAATAAAAGCGTGTCTTCGAGAGGTGAGTCCAAAAGAATGTCGTTCAAGCTTACCAAGCCAAAAAGAATCTCGTTCAGAAGAGCCTTGTTCAGAAAAATCTCCAAAAAAATCTGGTTCAAGAATAGCACGTCAAGGAGGATCTCGCTCAGACGAATCTTGTTTAAAAGAATCTTGTTTAGAAAAATCTTTTTCAGAAGAATCGCTTTCAAAGAATCGTTCCAGAATACCACGTCAGGAAGAATCTCGTTCAGAAGATTCTCGTCTAAAAGAATATCGTCCAATAGAAGCTTGTCTTCGAGAGTCTAGCCCAAAAGAATCTCGTTCAAGCATACCCAGTCAAAAAGAATGCCGTGCAGAAGAACCTCGTTCAAGAATACCACGTCAAGACGAATCTCCTTCAGGACAATGTCGACCACGAGAAACTCGTCCAATAGAATCTGGTTCAAAAAAATCACATCAAAGAGAATCTCGTCCAAAAGAATGTCGTTCAGATAAATCACGGCCTAGAGAGTCTAGAGAAAAAGAATCTCGTCCAAAAGAATGTCGTTCAGATAAATCACGGCCTAGAGAGTCTAGAGAAAAAGAATCTCGTCCAAAAGAATGTCGTTCAGATAAATCACGGCCTAGAGAGTCTAGAGAAAAAGAATATCGTTCAAGAGAACCACCTCAAAGGGAATCTCGTCTAAGAAAATCTCATTCAAAAGAGTCTTATCCAAATATGCAAAATCCATTCCATGTAGCTGAACTTTGCAAACAGGGCAAGAAACGCAGAGAAGAGTCTCGCTCAAGAGAATCTCATTTACCAAAACCTAATTCTACGTCTTCTACAAACGAAAAACCCCATTCAAAAATGGAAAATCGTTCTGATGTAGCTGATCATGGTAAAAAACCTAGAAATGATTCTCATTCAGGAGAATACCATCCGAGAGAATCCCATTCAAAAGACTCGCTTTCTAAAGAATCGCATCCGAAATTGGGAACTCATCGCCCTGTAGCAGATCTTTCCAAACGAAGCCCAAAACATAGAGAAGAATTTCATCGAAAGGAATCATGTTCCAAAGATTCATCCTCCAAAGATTCATCCTCCAAAGATTCATATTCCAAAGAATCTCACAAAAAAATGGAAAAGAAATCACCTAATGAGTCTCGTCAAAGAGAAGTTCCTTCAAAAGAATCTAGTCGACAAAAATATCGGCAAAAAATGGAAAATCGACATAAAGTTTCATCAAATGATGAAAAATCTTCTCATGCGAAGTACCCTTCAAAAAGAAGCAGGCAACCAACAGACTTTCCACTTGAAAAAGAAAATAAATCACTTTCTATTGTGGAGCCATCGGAAAATCCATTCAAAAATCCCCCAAAAAGAAGGAAAATTGTAGAATCTCAACTAGAAAGGACTCGAGAAAAACGGAGAACGCTACCCGAGTATGATTCTACTCCTGTGCCGGCTCCACCGCTTCTGCCAGCTCCACTGCCTCTGCCGGCTCCACCGCCTGTGCCGGCTCCACCGCCTCTGCCGGCTCCACCGCCTCTGCCAGCTCCACCGCCTCTGCCAGCTTCACCGCCTCTGCCAGCTTCACCGCCTATGCCGGCTCCACCTCCTGTGCCGGCTTCACCTCCTGTGCCGGCTCATCCTCCCATTGAACCGCCACCACCTCCAATTCAACCGCCACCACCTCCAATTCTACCACCACCACCTCCAATTCAACCACCACCACCTTCAATTCAACCCCCGCCACCTCCAATTGAACCATCACCATCAACACTGCCAGAAATTCCTCCTCCTGCTCCTCCTCCACCACCTTCACCTTCATCTCTCACAGCCACAACAGAAGTGCTTTCAAAAAGTAGAAAACCAGACACCAAAGCAAGGAAGACTGAACCCAAACCAAATGAAGCTATTAAAGACCCCAAAAATTGTCCAGAAAACAAAAAGAAAGAGGTTCCACCGCCAACTACAAAAACGAAAGCTAAAACGGAGCCAGTCCTCAAGCGAAAGATAATAGATCCGTTTTCATCTATGCCGAAGAAGAAATATCCTGATTCGATATTAAATGAGCCCAGGCCGATAAATAATTACAAAATACCAAAACTCGAAAATAGTTCACCATTTGAATCGAAAAATGGTTCCATTCTCAAATCTGCGGAAGGAACACGGGGAACACATAGAAATTCAGTAAATTCTTCTCAAGAAAAACGAAGGGAGTCGAACAATGAAAAGGATACTTTAAAAAAGCCAATGCCTGAGAATACTACAAATAATAGAAATAGATCTACAAATTCTGTGCCGGAAACTACAAACCTAAAAACCCAAGTAATACCCCAAAGTTCGATGCCAAAGATAAAAGAAGTGGTTGAAAATGCCCAATGTAAGCGACCCTCTCGGAAGCGAACTTCACAGGCAGTAAGTTTTTGAATTTCTTCCTCCTTATTAATATAACCTTTTTATTTTTATTCATAAGATATAGTTAAGCTTCGGGAGCTCAAGATTTCAAAAGCAAATTTTAACATTTGGGAATTATTTATAAAGTGTGTTATAAGAAATGAATTATAAAATAAAGCGTCATAACTATCTGATAACGATAAGGGTTTATGATATTTTAGTTTTATTCTTCCACTTGTTAACTTTGGGACTTTAGGCTTTGGGCTTCCATAGTATTTTAACTACTTAGGATACAGCCGAAACAAGTTTTTAATTGGATTATATTTAAATAATTTTCTTGTAATATTTTTTCTTGTTTAGAGATCTAAAAAACTTTCGAAAAGATATTTGATTATAAGTAACGCCTTTGATGGACGCAAGTACAGAAGTCTCAAGGATATCAGGGCACGCACCAACCTGTCAAAGAAATCCATCCGCCACACCCTTAAAGAGATCGGAAAAATCAAACGCCCCAAGTGGCGCATCAGCAACTTCTATTTGGAGGCCTTTCAGGTTCAAGTGTGCGGTGCCCCTCGTCCTAAGATATACAAGCCGGTTGGTGTTACTAAATATGACTTTCACCAAACTATTTTAACTAAATATGAACAACTTTTTCTAGCTGCCTCTGACAAGTGTGTATCAACAGGTGATTAGGTGCTTCGATGATCGCAAATTTCTGCGCATAGAGGACATTCGTGAGAAGTCAGGTCTGCCCGAATCCGTGATTCGTGCGGCCCTGAAGACGATCGGACGCAAGCGCGCCACTAAGTGGCGCCTCAACGACTACCAGAAACCGGAGGTACACATCCATCGCGGCCACCGCAGAATTGATCATAGCTATTCCTCTCAGGACGAGTTCTGAGAGTAATGTTTCTATTTTATTAATCCATTTACTTTTCCTTTTTTCCTGTTAATGCATTTTAATTATATGAACATAATGTATTAATAATTTACAGTAGTACTAGTCTTAAAATATATTTAAAATATTTACAATTAAGAGAAAATTTCTTATTTTACACAATTTGTCTAAGACTAAAATTCCCTTAAGGATCATCCTTCTATATCATCTATCTCACAACAGAAATCGGAATCGGAATATCTGGAAAGATATATAAGCTTTAATCGAAGTTGGCTATCCTTCCTTGTTATTTTGGTAATTTGGCAGCTGAATTTCAGCCAAATTTTGATTGTTCTTTCCATTTGTTGTTGGTTGCAGATGTTGCAGCAGTTGATGGTGCTTTTTGTTGTTGGGTGCCCCCCATGCCACTTGCTTTTGCCCCTGTGCTTTGTTGATGCTTTCTATGCGCCGGCAATTAATTGCTTTCAAATCCTTTTATCCAACAGATTTGGTCAATTTATTTTGTACAGCAGTTTTTTGGTTGAGTTTTTTTTATATTTATTTTTTTGGTTACAGCCCTGCCACGAATAAATATATATGTAATATATATGTATATATAAGTAGGGGTATATAGTACACACTTGTATTTGAAGTACATACATATGTGAGCGAGCTGGCTTTGTCGGAATTTATTACATGTTTAGTTTATTGTTTTTTAATGGCGCTTAGTTTCAATTTGAGCAAAGCAATAAATTACACATTACTGACTGGCCCGAGTCCTTTCTCGTCCTTTTTTTTTGCGTCTCGTTGGGCGTGTGTGTGCTTGTGTGACTCTGTGTGCCATCTGAGGGTAAGCCAAGTGCTTTAATGAGGCCAAAGGAGTCGATCCTGGGAGCGTTTGATGCCAGATTGATGCCAACCACAGACAGTTGACCTTTGGCGAGTGTTGCAGCGCCAAAGGAAATGAGGTTAGTGCTCTGAAATCATTTTCTTTCAACATTCGAGCTAAATATAAATTATATATACGATTTTTGTGCAGTGAATGGGCTGTGTTCTTATTTAATTTAATTAAGTTTATCAAAGTCTGCTACTTAAATTGTATTTTTCTTAATCGAAGTACTACTTTTTATAACAAAACCCTTAAAAATAGAATGTATTTCCAAAATGTTATTAAACTATAGAAAACCTATTGAAAATCCCACTTTTTATAAACTTTATGGAATGTGTTCTTCAACATTTACTGTTCATAGAATATCCTCTTTTTATGTTGCAAAATTTCACCTTGATTTAGTTTATAAGCCAAGCTGTTGCCACTATCTGGACCCCCGTTTCGGCCACTCCAGTTGCAGTTAATAATTCTGACCCTCAAAGCCGGGCTAATTTTCTAAAAAAGTTTGCCCCTGAAAGTATGCAGTGGCATTTTGAAGGCAAATCTACGCCACCAGACTGCAAAAATGTAAAAATGCAAAAAAAAAAAAGTCCGAACTGCAAACTGCAGACCATAATAATTTTCGCAACAAAGGGAGCAGCTCAACTTGACAGGGCCGGTAGTTGTCCCCACTTGGCTGGTACCTGCCCCAGGACCTATCCTTGCTCCCGCCCCTGCTCGAGCTTCCTGTACAAACGCAAAATGAATGGCCCGCAAATTCACGGCAAATTAAATGAAATGCGCAAATTAAACGCAGCTGCAGAGTAAAAATAAAAAAAAAAAAGAATTAAAAAATGGAACCTTACCAGGACAAAGTGAAACAAATATTGCATAATATTATTGCTTGCTCTGGTCGTGGGCGCTGTGGAGGGGGTAGTGGAGGAGGCGTGGCACTCTCGAGTAACGTTTAAAGTGAAACGAAAATGCGGAAGCAATTCACTTTCGGCTTTCAGCTTTTGGCTGCTCCCACTCCTGCTCCTCCTGCTGCTCATTTCACTTTGCTGCACTCTTTTGCCATCCCTTTCTTGCCTGTCCGTCTGTCTCTTTCCTCAATCCTTGCTTCTATATCCTTGTCTGGTGGGGTTTTTCTATGTTTTAATATTTATATCAGGGCAGCAGCTTTGGTTCATCCTTGTCGTTGTCAACGTCATCATTCCACGGGTCCAAGGGTCCAAGGGTCCAATGTCCATAAGACCACTGGACAGAGATGCAGCTGGTGCTACTGCTAATGCACTGAGAGAAAAATAAGACGAGATAAATGATTAATAAAATAAAAGCAGGGTTAACATTTTGTTGAAAAGTAGGATGAGAAACTTCAAAAATAATTTTAAGGAAAAGACCCTTAAAATATTATTTCTTTCTGTGTATTTTGGCAGCAATTTTGCATGCTTAGCTGATACTCTCTCGCTCTCCCGCTTACTCCCCCAGCGAATCCTTCCGCATCCTTTCGTTTCTTTCCGTTCTGTTCCATTCCGTTTGGTTTTGCCTCTTTGGCGCGACTTGGGATGGATTTTTTGTCGTGTTTTTTCTTTTGTTTTTGTGTGCTAATTACCATAATTAAGCAAAGGTCAGGCTTTAGTCGCCTTTTGTGGCCAAGCAAGGCGAAATAATAATGAGGGGAAGAGCACACACACACACACACACACACACACACACACACACACACACACACACACACACACACACACACACAGACACAGCGCACAGGCAGTGGGATGGAACCGAAAAAAATGGCTGACCAGCGTACAAATTCCCATCAAACCTCCACGGTCTCCAGCCACCACCCCGCCCCCTTCTGTTCCGTTATGCATTATCTTTATGATTATGTTGATTATGACGTTTTAATGGGTTTAGTGAGGCGACGACGGCCACAGGGGGCGCACACAGGCAGCGGTGGTAGTGGCGCTACGCCCTGAGGTCTTGGCGGTTTCTTTTTTTTTTTTTTCGGTGGCAAGTGGCAAAGGGCGAGGGGGGCCGGCTTGATATCAGCTTAAGCTGACAACAAAAGGGCAACAAGAAAAACAAAGACTTGACAAGCTGTTGGGGCACATTAAGGCATGAATGCAGTTTGCCGCTTCTTTATGTTCTCCTTTCCAAGTTCACCCATTTTTTTAAGCATCTTTTTGGGCTTTAACACACTCTGTAAAGCTATTAGAAATTTAAAAACAGCCCAGGGTTTCAGAAATTTTAAAAAATGTCAGAAAGAAAGGACTAAAATGGGAAAACTAAAATAAAAATGTTTTTAAAAT